>MVGT01000727.1:225398-263758 GCA_002174775.1 Macleaya cordata
TATGACTTATGACGGATGAATTCATCCATAGTTTGTTTGGACAAGGGATTTGGGGGAGGGATTTTGTAGGGACTAGGGATTTGGTGGAAAAATTATGTTATATTTTTCCTCAAAATCCTTGGTCCCCATAAAATCCCTTCCTAAAATTTCTTGTCCAACCAGACAATCATTTCATAAGTGAAATCACACCGTCAAATCCTAGTCAATTAAAAAAAAAAGTAATGTACATGTGTAGTATGAGTGCATAGAACAGAGCGTTTCAATTGAATACACTGGGAGCAATGCAAAAGTTGGATGTGATCAGTGGCCAACAAAAGCCAGTTGAAATGAAATAATGATGCATATTTTTCAAATTTCAACAGTGGAGGAAATGTGGGCATATATACGATGACTTTGATCCACTATGGTCTCAATTTCACAACGTATTCGTTTGGACCCCACCCACGTATCTTCGGAGAAAATGTGGCCATAATATTGTTTGATCCACCATGGTCTCAAATTCACAACGTACTCGTTTGGACCCCACCCACGTCTCTTTGGAGACGTCCGATAAAACTGTAACTATACAAGAAGACTAATCAAAGTTGCTCGAGTCCAACGGCTCAAAGTCACCAATCATTTCAGTATTTGGTCCTACTACTGCGTATGCTTGTCATTGATACAGTTATATTTGATCAATTAATACCTAATATTTTTTTGATGTTAATTGATACCTAGTATTTATGTTGGTAGTTTATATAATGGAAAGGTTTTTCGTGGATCTCACATTCAAATGATTCAAGGGCTAATTTTTTGTGAAGAATATCTCTTCACCACATAGATATTCATCTTCAGTGAATATTACATCATTCTAAAATTTTTAATCCCACTAAAAATTAGATGATTTGTGGGTCGTTCAAATGTTGTTAATTCAAACCAACGTTCGATGGGATTAGAAGTTCTAGAATGAGGTGATTTTATAAGAGAGTGAACTATGCAGCGATGAGAACATTATCACACACTCTTGGATCATCTGAATGTGAGTCCTACAAAAAATTTATCTAAATCTTGGCTACATATAAAACCTTAGTTGTAGAACCAAACTAATATTTAAGTGATTAACAATTAAAATTGGGATAAATGTATATATATATATATATATATATATATATATTACTTTCTTATAAACGAAAGTATAGAATGCTTAGATAAATTTGTAATGGTTACACTATCTCGACCTCCAATATAAAGAGGGTCACATCGCCTCATTTTTAGTCGTGTCGCATAAAAAGGGCATGATATTCCGCAGTACTGAATCTTTTACATGTTTAATATATTCTTACATTACATATTCCACTTATTTTATTCTTACGTTCTATTTACACATGTTAGTAGGGCCCATGTGAGAATGATCCAAAGTTGATGATTGTTTTTTTTTAGGATCATCTTCTCATCATGCATGTAAATAAAAAAGTCCTTGTCTCTTGGGGGGTTCGTTAGTTCAAATCTTCAATAACAAATACATACAATGCACGATTACAATGATCATATTTAAAATTCTTTTAAATAAGAAGATGAATATGTTATTATTAATTATTATCTTGTTTAAAAGTATCTCAGATTGTATTTTGTTCTAAGTTTATAATAAAAATTATATAATTTTGTTCAAAACCCCAATAAATTAGTTGCCAAATACTAAAAACTCTACAAACATTTCAATATGTCTAAAATCACATTTTTAAACGTTTCTCTTTACCATTTACACCAAATTCAATTTTAAAATAGTTGTTTACTCATTTTTTATGCATTTTTAATTCCAGTTATGCCTTTATTTTATTTTTTCCTAATATTTATAGGTGCATAGTTGGCGGAGAAAAAATTAGTTATTTTTTTTGTTTTAAAATTTTAAAATGTTATATTTCTTAAACAAAAAATTAGATTTTGACAAAATTTACATATTTGAAAAGCATTTTAAAATGTTATATCACGCAATAAATTTTTTATTTTTTATTTAAAAAAAATTACTTACTATTTAAATTCAATTCACCCATCAATAGATTGAATTAACATTAAACTGGGTAGATTCAAAACTAGCCAAAGAATTAATGTTTGGCTGAGCCCTTTTAATAAGCAATAAAGGCTTAAATGTTAAATAATAGAAGTGTGTGCAATTGGTTTTGTAGGTGACAGGGCTGGGGAGTCTCATGTTAATGCCAGTGGTCGGCAATCTCTCTGACTCTTATGGAAGAAAAGCTTTGCTTACTCTCCCAATGACTCTCTCCGTTTTTCCCCTTGGTAATTAAATCTTCCTTAAAAAGTCTTATTAGCTCAATATTTTGGTCTTTTAAAAAATAATAATAATAATAATAATAATTATTATTATTATGGGTGTGACTAATTTCACGATTGTGTGCATCAATCTACTCGGAATAACCCTACGTAGAATTGGATAAATTAAAATTGAAAGACAATTTACGAAATTTGTGCTAACCCTTGATGTGTTATTTGCTCTAGTTAATAATCTCTTAGCAAGGCACCTTATAACATCAGTCTTTTTAAACTACAAGACCATGTTGCTATATATCACGGGTCATGATTTTTAAGTTGTGCTTGATAATAAAGAATTGTGTTCCGTGAAAATATATTCATTTTCACTAATTCCGTGGAATTATATTCCTTAGAAAGCTAAAAAAGTCTATACCATGGAATTACATTGAGAACTAATTATTAGCTACGTTTTTTGTGTGAGTGGACTCTTAATTTCATAAATTTGAAAATGGAAACAAAGTTAACAAACAACAGAATTTGTGTTGTTTGGGCGAAACTAACTTAATTGGGGAAAATTCAAACACTATTTAAGACAGCCTTATTTATTTTCTTCTTAATTTCTTTGGGTAGGTAGGTCCCAGCCCCTATAAAGGTATCAGTTAAGATTCCTATCAAACGGCTATTAATTATCAAAGAATGCTGATTCTAAGACTCCAAGTCACGCAAGCGTGGCCAAACATTGAAGAGTATACGTAAAAAAAATCAATATCTCAAGCCAAGTGCATAAACATGAATAATACTATATCACAATGGCTAGTAGGGACCAGCTAACTATTAGCTGATCATCTCCAAATGCTGGAAAAGGTCTCCAATGCCTCAAGGATCAAGGAAAGCATAAAATTGAAGCATTAATCTGAAGTCCTAATACATAAATTTACCAATTAATTGCCCAACACGTTAGATGACTTTGTTGATCACTAAAATATATTGGTAGTTAATTGTTAGCATGTTAGTTGGGTTTCAAGTCCAGCAGGGTGTTTGTTTTTTACCACTGTCTACACAACATAATTTTTTTTAAACCACTAATTAGTGATAGTAAAAAATAATTTTTTAATTTTAGGTCTTAAATCTATTAAATAGTAGTAAGTGATTGAAAATAGCTTATTACCACTTAATAGGCTCAAAATTAAAGATTTGTTTCTAACTACCACTAATTAGTAGTGAAAAATAAAAGCTATTTTTTGTAGGTCTGCCACTAATTAGTAGCACTTCTTGGTTTTTAAAAAAAAAAAAATTGATTAACACAGTTTGAGGCTGGCAACAATAGCTTCCGTTGAATGCAGTCCGGCCAGGATAGGAAACCGAGCTAGGTACTAATTCTAAGCAAACCTGGGGACTTGAAAATGCAACTAACCAATATTAGTACTTATACGTGATGTTTTTTTTTTTTTTTTTTTATGATCACGGATGATTTACAGCAATATTGGGATGTGGAAGGACAAAATACTACTTCTATGCGTACTATGTGCTAAAGACACTCACTGCTATGTTTTGCGAAGGCAGCGTTCTCTGTCTCTCTCTTGCTTATGTTGTAAGTATTTACCCCACCACCTTAATTTGCCATTTTTTTTAGCAAAGTTAAAAAAAATTGAAAAATAATTTTTTTAATAATAGTAGAAAAAAAAGTAAATAAATTTTTTTTTTGCAAAAGAGTTAAAACTTCTACCAAAGAAAATTAAAAAAAAAAAGGGAAAAGGAAAAGTAAAAAGAAAAAAGGTGAAATCAATCCAGTCCATTTAGAGGGTGTTTGGTAACTAGTAACGAGTTAAGGTTAGGGTCGACCCTAGCTGAGTTGGCGGGTTAACGGGTCAAGATTGCTCAACCCTAACCCTGACTCGTTTAATGAACAGGTCAGTTTTTCAAACCCTAACCCTAGGCGGGTTGGCCCTAACGGGTTGGCGGGTTAACCCTAACTAAAATCTAAAAATTTTAAATACCATTATTACTCATTAATTCTTATTTTAAACTTAAAATTTATTAATTAAATTATTTTTTAAAATTTATTAGTTCAAAGATTAAATTACTAACTAAAATTTAAAAATTACATATAAAAACTTAAACTAAAGTGTTATTTTTTTTTAAAAATATATTGTTCATGGGATGGCGGGTTGACCCTAATGACTCGCGGGTCAAAAAATGTCAACTCTAACCCTATTTGTTTAGTTGGCTAGTCAGGTTAGGGTCGAGTTTGGCAGGTCGGGTTGGCAGGTAGGGTCACCCGTCGCCAGGTTTATTGGCAGTCATAAGTCAAAGTGCTTATGTTTCTCGTAGAGGCACTTCTACTTTTGAGAAGTCAAAAGTTAGGAGAAGTTTATATGCAAAGTACTAACTTATAAGTTAATAAGTTAGTATGCGAGTAGTAGTTTGTTGGAGAGCAACAATAGTTTAAGAGAGAAAAGACAAACCTAATCTGTAACTCGAGGCAAAAGTCACTTATCTTACAAGTTAAAAGCAAAAAAAAATTTATTTTGGATAAATTTTTCTAAGTAATTTTGTTTTTGCATTCTATATATCTATATATATTTACTTATATAAGTAGAAAAGTTATTTATTATTGTGTTGCCAAACATCTCTTAAAAAAAATCCGTTCTTTAAAAACTAGAAAAATTGTAAACCCTTATGGAATGAGGCAAAAGGGCTTGCATGAGAAAATGAAGGACGGACGAAATTAATCTGACGAGCTCTTGAGTTGGGTAGGGTAAGACTTGGGAGGAATAACGTGATCCTAAAAGCCTACAGAATTTTGGGCTCCTGCCTTTTTTTTTTCAATAAGATTTTAACCTTTACCTCTTTAAAAAAAATAAAAGCCTACAAAATTTCCTATGGAAAGGCATAATTACAACGGGACGCATAACATTTTGGGATGGACGCGAATTATTATATGGGTACATGGAAAATAGTACTACCGTCGGATTAGCTTTGGTAGGAAATTTTGTAGGATAATGGTGTAAGTTATAGCAATATGCTATTATCGTAGGAGTGGGTTTGGGATCGGGCCCACACTAAAATGGCAATTGGGTAAGCTAAAACTTTCCCGCCACAACTTCAATTAAAATTGAACGATTGATCAGTAATTTCATTTCTGGTTTTTTCAGGCAGACAACATTTCAGAAGGCCGAAGGGCGTCGGCATTTGGAATTCTGTCCGGCGTTGCGTCTGCTGCGTTCGTTTGCGGTACCTTAACCGCTCGTTTTCTTTCGACTCCTTCAACTTTCCAGGTTCTTCTTCTTTCAATTCCTTCTTAATTTGAATTCTGATCTCATATATTTCCTCCTCGATTCCTCAATCAGTTTCCAATAATGTTATAATATCTTTAATGGATCTCACAGGTTTCTGCATTAGTAGCGATTTTGGCAACCTTGTACATGAGATCTTTCTTGACGGACTCCTCCTCAAATTGTAATTTTGATTCTTCCTCTTCTTCACGGCTGATCTCCAAGGATAAGGTTCCTGTTCAAAGTAATCGTTGCGGCAATGATTCATGTCCTAAGTTACAAATTGGTAAAAGAATTCCGTCCGTGGAAGATATGATCCATTTATTAAGGACTAGGTAATTAAGTTGAACTATGTATGTTTTTAGTATCACTCCAATTTCTTCATGTGTTGTTTATATTTATGCAATGCTGCTAAATTTACTTTTGATTACCCCTTCATGTTAAAAACTGGATGATCAGCTCAACCTATACATGTAAAATTCATGTATTGGTTTGTAAGAATTTGTTATATTTTCTGAATCAGACAGACGGTATAGAAGTTACCGATGTCACGCTGGTAATGGAAATTACTTGCCCCTCTGTCATAAATCGTGAATATTATTGTTTTTTCTGATATTTGTATTATAACCCATTGTGCAGCTTGACATTTACACAAGCTGCAATTGTTGCATTCTTTCATAATCTTGCGGAAGGTGGTCTTCGTGAGTCGTTGCTGGTAGCTTTCTCCCTCCATGAATCAGAAGTTCTTTAGAATTACTATGTGCATAACTGAGGTTTTATGTATACAAGTTTAACATTATTTATCATTTAAAAAACTTGAATTTTTGATTTGCCACAAGTTTCTTGCACTGCAATTTTTGGGCATTTAATTTTAGTACATTAGAATCTTAGATTGTTATCGAAATAGTAATTGTCATTCTTCATACAATATGCCTTAAACCTTTCAAATAATAAGAAGGAAACTCCCCATTATTGTGTTGTGCAGTTCTACTTAAAGGCGCGTTTTCACTTTAACAAGGACCAATTTGCTGATATATTGTTGATAGTGGGGGTTGCAGGGGCGATATCGCAGGTTACTTTACATGATTATGAACTACTATGTTTGTTGCATCTAACTCCTGAGTACTTGCATTATTCTTTTTTTCACATTCAATTTCCTAGTATTTCAGTTTGCATTGGTAAGCAGCTGAAAATTGATTTCATCCCGCAGTTGCTTCTCATGCCCATACTAGCACCTAATTTAGGAGAGGAAAAATTGCTCAGGATAGGGCTACTTGCAGGCTGTGCCCATGTGAGGACCTCATCTCATCTATTACCCTTTGTTGTTCATGTTTATGTGTGTACAAAATGTTTGGAGTTACTGATCCATGACCTGGAATTATGCAGATATTTCTGTACAGTATATCGTGGGCCTCTTGGGTAATTCTCTTAGCCGCAAAATCTAAGGATCCTTACTTCTTTCATATTTCTATACAACTTTAGTCCCCGGTTCAGTTGTTTAGTGAGACCAAAAAATTGCACTTGATGTTGGAATGTGCTAAAGTATCTTGTGTGCTGACACCTGAAACAATTGCAGGTTCCCTACCTAGCTACTACATTTTCTATTTTGGCTGTTTTCTCAAGCCCATGTGTGAGTTTTTTTACTTTGTGCACTAGTAGAAGTTAAGTTCTGCTGGTTCAAACATTATTTGTTTTTTCAACTGGACTCTGAAGGTTCAAATTTGGTACAGATCAGGAGCATTGCATCAAAACAAGTCGGTCCTGAAGAGCAGGTAATTCCTCTCCTCAGGAACTCAGATGTTATGGGGCGTGAACGTTCTGTCAACTGCATGTTTATCTAGGAGATAAACCAGTTTGGAACCCATTAAATGGTCGGTGTACCTCCCTGTAATGTGCATTGCATGTAGAGGACAGGATGGAAATGATCAAACTCCAGTCATATCAACTACTCAATTCTTGTTTATTCAGTTGCACATAAATCTGTTTTGCTTTTTATAGAAGAATAAAACTCATTTCAGGGGAAGGCTCAGGGGTGCATTTCTGGAATATGTTCATTCGCCAACATTGTATCACCCTTAGTTTTCACTCCTCTGACAGGTAGCAATCTCATAGAATAAAACATTGGACTTTTGCTTGTAATGGATATAAACTAACAACCAGGCTGTTCTGTTTTCCCCTCTAGCTTTGTTCCTGTCAGAAAGAGCACCATTTCATTTCCCGGGTTTCAGTCTTATGTGCATAGGATTTGCAATGGTAATAACTCTTAAAATTTTCTGTACTTCATTAGGATAATCTCATGGCTATTTCTCCAACCCCACAATCCACATGTTCTGTATTACTCTAGTTTAAGCAATACAAAGTATTGATTTCTACATCACATTGTTCATAATACCGTGGCTCGTTTAATATACATTATTCGTCCAGAGATCCACTTCAGTTATAGATTCTATTTGATATTTCCCATGTTTAAATCTCATTTTTCTTAATATTTGCTGTTGACTAACCATTATGAACTCAATTTCTCAAAGGAGTCTTTTATGTGCAGATTATAGCCTTCATACAGAGTCTTATGATAAGGAGAGTTCCTTCTATTTCAAGCCACAAAATCAGCAGTAACACCTACACTGATGCCTAGCATTTGGGGATGGGGATTAGATTCTCCTATCCCACAGTTGCTTTTATATTGATCCTCAGGGCTGTAATTGTTCCAAAGCCTATTATATGTACAAAAGAAAGCTGAGAACCAACATAAAATTGTCCTGTTGGTTTAAGAAAAATGGTTCTTTCATGCATTTGTTGATACACCAACACAGGACAGCTTACGATCACTTCCTAAAAGCCGTTGTGTATCATTTGAGTGCAGTTGTTCATTGGAGTTGAAAGAGCCTTCATCCTTCACTGAGCATTGATGACCCAAAAGAATCAAGATTTCACCAAGTTGAGCTGTAAGGAAACTGGTTATGTAAACTAATTGATTTGTTCTCTCACTAGTGGGTTGCAACGGCATTCTGTATGTGTCGTTATATACATAGAACGCCTAATACGCATAGAACGCCTAATACGTAAAGTTTATTCTTGAATCATACACTAAAGCTAGCTAGCTACCTCATGTAGTTTGGTAAAGATGGGTAGTTTTTAATGTGTAGAATTGGCTAGTTATTTTTTAAAACTCTTTTAGAAGTGTTGTAATATTGTTTATATTACTAAATTTTCTTTTATTCCCCATTTTTTTAGACAAAAAAATTCCAAAGTTTCAATATAACTATGTTTGGCTTATTTGCTTAGCTCAAGAATATTCTAACATCAATAATATATATAGGTTTTTTTTGTAAATCAGGTGGGTTAAACAAGAACTCATTGAAATCAGGCCAAAATGACTATAAATCTGAAAGTGTAGGACTGCAGCCTATTGGTGTCATCCTGGTTTCAGCTTCAGCGCACACCTAGGTGAGACATTGGTCACTTAGGGCATGGCCAGTGCACACTTCAAAACACCAAACTTATCATAAATTCAAGGTTAGTGGGGCACTCTTAAACATCAAAACCTCCATCTGGTCGGTAGTTTGATGGAGTGTGTAGGAGTTAAGGGTTTCCGCTGAAATGTTCTACGATCCAAGAAAAGTACTGCGATCACAGAAGATTTCTGCGATCTTAGTAAGAAATGGAGACAGAAAGTAAAAAATACTCCCATTTGATGTTGTGTTAGTGTGAAAGTAAAAAAAGATTCCCATTTGATAATGCCTTAGTGTGCTCGCATAAAACTATTGCGAGTCAACATGTTGACTAGTATTGACTCGCAATACTTTATTCCGATCGCCCCTGATATTTGCGATTTTGTCCGATATTTTAGGCTTCTCCACTAGCCTTGCCCTCCTCTAATGCATCAAATTGGGTTTGTTTTTTTGATGGGTTTAGGGTTCGCGACAGGCCTTGCCCTTAGACCCCGCTTGGTACTACAGCAATGGTTTTGCGTCAACAAATATTTACAGTTGTAAATGTTTGCGACCGTAGACATCCGACTATTCACTTTGAGCTCACTATTTTTTTTTTTTTTTTAAGCACGGACTTGTTAAATTATTTTTTGAAGTTTTATATTTTATATTAGAATTTGAAATCTTGAAGAGCCGTTGTGAGGAGGAGGGTTTTGATTTGGAGAAAAAGTAAGCACAAAACAACGGGACCACATGTATTCACAACTGTGGACGCCAACTCTCAACTTACCTTGTGACTTCTGCTGCCGAGATCTCGGCCATGCCCACACACACACGCCACCCCTCCCACGATGCCCCCTTTATTCTATTCTCCATTTCTCCTCTTCCTCTGCCAAATCTTATTGAATATTTTCTTTATGGATTTTGTTAACATGTGCCCTTAGGGCACATGATAAGCTTTTAGGTTTTATGTTTTGTTTAGTTTTTTAAATTTGTCCAAATAGGCTGATTTTTGTATATGTATGTTATTTATACTATTTGGATGATATCTAAAAAAATCAGCTCAATCCGAGACCTCTAGCACCCTCTAACACCACGAATACATAATTTTAGACTTTAATAGTGTGAATGAACGGCTTACATTTAAAGTGATTTGTTTGGAGGGTTAGATATTTCTAATTGAACTGATTTTTTGTAAATATGTTATAAATAATGATAATATTATGTTTACAAAAATTCAGCTGATTTGAAGACCTCTAACTTGCAAAAAAATTCCTTAAAAAATAACCTTATCGTGTGCCCTAAGGGCACACGTTAACAGGACCCTTTCTTTATTAACACAAATTGGGTCAAGTCAAACCAAAGATTCCAAGTCAAACTTGGATTCTATCTGATCGATCACAACCATCCGATCTATTGACTTTTCTCTTCTCTTATAGATTTTGATTAATTTTTCTTAAGAAAAAAAAAACAATCATCAGATCACGTTGATTTGACCTCAAAGATCCTATGGTATATGCTATTGATCAAAAGTGGGTCCCATCAGTTAAACCCATAGATTATAGCCGTTGGATCTCTCTCTATCATCCTTAATTATTTTAACTCAAGGATATTCAATCTCCGAGACGTGAGTTCAACTTCATTGAAGGTGAACACTTGTACGTTTTAACTGTGGATCCCACAACTTTTAAAACTACGGTGGAAATTCAACTGTGGATCCCACACCACTCACTAAGCCCCCCGTGGCTGTAATTTAATTATTTTAATTAAAATCCAAAGCTCGAAATTAACATGGCTATTAAGTTGCCGCCATACTGTCTTTGTTTCAACGAAGCCGAAAACGCCGGAAAGTGGTGGTGGCAGCAGCAAACTGACAAACTCTGCAACCGTCTGTCCCCACGTCTGCACCTAACCTAATCCTGCTCACGTCTAACGTCTCTGCCGTCTCTCTAAACAAAGCCCTAATTTTTTTTTACCAAATTCGACTGTTTAAAACTTGAAAAAGTGAAAATCTAACCTAGATAGCCCCACTATGTGTACGTACTTCTTAGCTACAACCACAAGAAACCCCCATCTTCTACGAATTTTTATAGAACAGTAGAAACCAAGCAATCTTTATTGTTATTTTTTTGGGTTCTTTTCTTCGTCTTCGATGTTTTCTATTCTAACATATAAACCCTAAAAATCTATACAATGGCTTCTGGTTCGAACGAAGACATTGAGACCACCACCCCCACAGCTTCAATGGCAGATTCCGATCCTTCTTCTGACCAAATAATCATTCTTCATGGAGATCTTGAATTGAAGATTCTAGAAGCTCGATGCTTACCTAACATGGATTTAATGGCGGATCGTCTCCGTCGTTGCTTCACCGCATGTAACAGTTGTCGAACTCCTTGTACAACTGCAAAACCTAAGCAGAAACATCACCACCGTAAAATCATTACCAGTGACCCTTACGTCACTGTTTGTCTCGCCGGAGCTACTGTAGCTCGGACTAGAGTTATACCTAATTCTCAAAACCCTGTCTGGAATGAACATTTCAAAATCGCACTTGCTCATCCTGTTTCTCGGGTTGAGTTTCAGGTGAAAGATAATGATATGTTCGGTGCTCAACTTATTGGAATCGTTTCCATTTCTGCTCAACAAATTAGGTCAGGGGAAGTTATTAGTGGTTGGTTTCCTGTGATTGGGTCATATGGGAAACCTCCCAAACCTGATTCAGCTCTTCGGATGGAAATGAAGTTCGTTCCTTGTGAGAAAAATCCTTTGTATCAGAGGGGAATTGAGTCGGATCCAGAACATTTGGGTGTTCGAAATACTTATTTTCCTCTTAGAAGAGGAGGGTCAGTAACGCTTTATCAAGATGCCCATGTCCCTGTTGGGATGCTACCAGAGATTCAATTGGATAATGGAAGGGTTTTTCGACACGGACAGTGCTGGGAAGATATCTGTCATGCTATATTGGAAGCTCATCATTTGATTTATATTGTGGGTTGGTCGATTTATCACAAGGTGAAGCTGATTAGAGAGCCATCAAGGCCATTACCTCGCGGTGGGGATCTGACTCTTGGTGAGCTTCTTAAGTACAAATCACAAGAAGGGGTTAGGGTTCTCTTGTTGGTTTGGGATGACAAAACTTCCCATGACAAATTCTTCATCAATACGGTAAGAAAGTTGAATCAGATTATCAAAATTATGATTAGGTCTTTATTTTTCTTGTTCGAGTTCCTCAACTCAATGCAGAGTTTACTCTTGGGTTTTCACATAAAAATAGATTTTTTTTAATGCTGGTAGCTAATTATTTCCAGAAACTTTTTCTCCAATTGGCCTAGGACCAATTTTTGCACCCAGAAAAGGGCCTAAATCATGAAGGTTACTATCGCTGTTAAAAAGTGATCGTCATGATATCTTATATAATTACATAGATAGATACATGAAAGGATAGGATTTTTATACCAATACAAAAAATGGAGGAAATAGGCATCCTTTTTTGCAGGGCCCTTTACTACTTGACATTGAAATCCATTGGTTTAGATGTCATGTTATGAGATTTTTTTTTTTGTTTTTTTAGTTTTTGTTTTGCTCGCTAAATGCAAAACTATTAGCCGAAAAGAATTATATACAAGAGGGGGACCTCACAGTCCAAACAAAAGGAAAAAGAAAATGACAACTAAACTCCCCCACTCCACAGAAGCTACAATTATTTGAGGAGAGAAGAGGGAGCTAGGAGAATATGTAATACATAAAATGGAGATTCTCTATTTGGAACAAAAAAAGGAGGCTGCTAGCTAAAAACCTCCCGCTGACCCTGTTGGAAGGTAGCGCCCTTCTTGGCCATCGTTCAGCGACAAAATTGGTTTCCTGAAATGTGAGAAAACCAGATGGAATGAAACGAAGGCTTTAGCACTCTCCATTTTGAGATGAAAAACCATGGAATATGGATTTACGTAAAGTTGTATATACACTTCAAAAACGACTCTATAAATTACTAATTTATTACCTCATTAAAATTGATCTAGTTACACAATATTCTTAATCTTAATATGACATGGCTCTCGCTGTAGGCAGGAGTGATGCAAACTCATGATGAAGAAACTCGGAAATTTTTCAAGCATTCATCTGTTATTTGTGTGCTGTCACCTCGTTATGCTAGCAGTAAGCTTAGCATTTTCAAGCAACAGGTAGGCTTTTATACCATTCATTCTTACTCTAACAGTTTGTTATTCGTTGTTTCTTTGATAAATTGACTCCAGAGTATATGCACTAGCTCTTACTCTTAAAATATGCATTTTATACCAAACTATCTAATATTCAATAATACTAGCTAGCATATATTGGACTCACTGTGTTATGCATACAATGTACATGCATGACTCATGAATATCATGACAGGAATAACCTTGAGAAAATACTCAACCATCAATTGGTTCATTCACCTTGACCAACTGGGGTTGAAAAAATCTCGTAGGCATGGGTCTATAGGGTCCGTTGGGAAGTGAGTCTTCGGATGGTTTTGGTGAAAGATGGTCTACCCTTCATGTAGATAATCCACACTAAACAATTTATAGCTTTAACCTATTAGAACATGATAATGACAAGTTAAAGCACTTTAAGTCATGCATTTCAATGTTAACTTCCATTCGAGATTAGATGCTGTTAGAACTGTCAGAATCACTTGAGTTTTTCTCAGGATCCTTGTAAAAAAAAAAAAACAATCTTCCCTAGATTCATCCCTCTTGGGCTACACAGACGAATGCACAGAAAACTCCAGACCACATATTTGTCTCATTGAGAATAGGAGTTGGTATTGGGTATAAAACTTTAAATTGAACGATCCATGTTCGGACAACCAAAGACTGAACTCTATTTTCCATCTGTCCTTTTCTTGTTTTCTTGAATTCTTTTCACATGATCAAAGCATAAAATAGAAAATTTTAAATCTCTTTTGAACTGTACAACTTGCTGACCTTGCTTTTGCAATGTCTACATCCAGGTTGTAGGAACCCTCTTTACACACCATCAGAAGTGTGTCCTTGTGGATACACAGGCATCTGGAAACAACAGAAAGGTCACAGCTTTTTTAGGGGGTCTTGATCTTTGTGATGGCCGATACGATACGCCAGAGCATCGACTATTTCGTGATCTTGACACTGTATTTGAGGATGATTATCACAATCCCACATTTCCTGTAAGAATTTGTTTTATTCTTTCAGTCAATCTATTATCATTATTTTTGTTTAACCTAGTTATTTACTTGGATCATCATCATCTATACCTAATCCTATCCAACTTGTTTGCATGATGTGCTTTAAGTTTTGAATTAATCTTTCTAGGATTCTTATACTTTTGGAAGACAAACTGATGTGTGTGCGCCTGAGTGTGCTGGTAGGTACGTGGGAGGGCATAACATTAGTCCCACATTCCTTGGAAGAATGTCTGAATCTTGGGCTATAAGGTTCATAAGACATCTCATATAGTGGCGAGGCCTTTTGGATAAGCTTAGGTAAAGGCTTGGGTCCGAGGGACTGGACCTGGGCTAGGCTTATGCCAGGAGAAAACCCAGGCCTCGATCGGTCAGGCACTGAAGCCTGGAGTGGTCTAGGGTGGTGCCTAAACAGGGAAAATGTGGCTGTTACGTGTGGTGGATTATGAATCGCATCACAAACTGGTGTAAACCAGTTGATAAAACCCTCAAAACATTTAGCAAAACAAAACTCTCACTAAATTCTCATTGAAATAAACTTCAAACTCTAAACAACTCTACCTTCAAATCATGGCCGATGGCCTTATTTATAGAGGGATATCGATTTGAGCTCCAAGATAGCTCCTAAGGTCGATCCCTATCCTACTACAATCTTGGGAATCAAGAAACAAATCCTACCAGAAATTAAACTCCAATATTGATTCACATCACAAACAGATTCGTATTTGTTTCATTAAAGAAGTGTCTTAAGTTGATTTTTGGAGGGGAAAAAAAAAGAAAAAGAAAGAACTGGCTGAATCAACAAGTTCTAGGAATTGAATGGCCATTTATAGCTTTAAAAAACTTTGAAAAGGAAATCATCAAAGTCACTGGTTAGCTGTCTGACTGTCACACTACTTCTTCATGTGCAATATCACCTTGTCATTTCTCCACTGATGGTAATCTCAGGACTGTCATGTGCTTCATGATCTTTATCTGTCTGAACTATTATTATTTGTGTTATTATAGTATTGAGCTATTGACAATTAGCAAGTATTTCTGCCGGAGGAGTCCAAGCATAAATTTGTGGTTCTCTGGTTGAGTTACCTATCAAGCATCAGTGAACACGTTGTAGTTTGAGCTGCCACTCAATATATCTTCTAATGAATAGAGTCAGTAATCTATAGTATCATATTTCATTGTGCAAACAACCCATCATGCATTGACCCTGGTAACTTATAACTTAATAGGTTATGCCAGTTACTTTTTTGTTGCTAGTGTCACAAGCGATATGCCGCTTTTGTCTTTTCTAAAGTATCAAGGAAATGATCTTGTTATATTAGTGCAAATAGATTCACATCGCCTTTCAGATGATGTATAAGTACACCACGATGGTGCAAAAGATCTAGTTCTTGTTTCATTTTTTTTTTTTCTGATGAATCGTGGTCAAGTATGCAAGTGCTGTTAAATGTTGGTATGTTTAATGGTTCTTCAACTGAAATATGTCTCCTGGTTGTGTATAATAGGCAGGAACTAAGGCTCCAAGACAACCATGGCATGATCTGCACTGCAAAATTGAAGGCCCTGCTGCGTATGATGTCCTTACAAATTTTGAGCAGCGTTGGAGAAAAGCAACAAAATGGTCGGAATTTGGACAGCGTTTCAGAAAGATATCTCGTTGGCATGATGATGCTTTAATAAAGCTAGAACGTATCTCCTGGATACTTAGTCCTTCCCCAGCTATTCCGAATGATGATCCTATTCTATGGGTTTCCGAGGAACGAGATCCTGAAAACTGGCACGTTCAGGTTGGTTACAGCAAGTTTCTAATCATGGTGAAACCAGTAAGGTTTTTTTTTAATCGGCCACAGCTAATGAATTCTCATTGGCAGGTTTTCCGCTCCATCGACTCTGGATCTGTAAAAGGTTTTCCTACAAAGAATGTTCAACAAGCTCAAGCTCAGGTTTATCTACTGCCTTATCTTTTTTCTATATTTTATTCAGATGAAACACAAATAGTTGTGACTTCAAAACACGAAACAGAGCACCATAACAAATTCTTTTAGCTTCATACAATGATATGATACTGAACTGTAGAAATTTCATTTACAAACGTCTTTGTTGTGTTACAGAACCTTGTCTGCGCAAAAAATAATGTGATTGATACTAGCATTCAAACAGCGTACATCCAGGCAATAAGATCTGCCCAACACTTCATATATATTGAAAATCAATATTTTCTCGGATCATCTTATGGGTGGCCATCTTACAAAAATGCAGGTTGGAAGTAACTTCACTACATAAATTGCTTTTTTGTTTTTGTATAGGAAATAATTTCAGATGCTTAGAGAAATGATATTATTTTGCTGAATTTCATGGATATATCACCCTCAATTTTTTCTTCCAAGCTTCTTAATTTCTCTAGGTAGATTAATTGTTTAGGAATTTTTATCCATTCTACCTTGCTATCAACTTTCGTTTTTATGATGAGAGTAGATCTCATAATTATTCATCTCATTATTTGCTTTTATGATTTCATTAATTTATGAATTTCATTTGGAAGGTCTCTGAATATTTTAGAATCATGTTTCTTATTGTCATCTCACATGCTTAACAAGTGCCAATAAGATGGTGGATATGCTTGTGTGGGCAGATTATATATTATACTGTTAAAGATTATATAATTTTTTTTTTTTTTTTGCTGCGACTTCTTTTTTAATTTATGTTTGATATAACCTAACATGTAGTACTTGATGGTTTCACTTTCATATCTTTTTCTCTCTTATGCTATAAAAATTTTCCCAAATTTTCCTTATATGTATCACTTCTTACTGATTTATTTCCTTTACTTTTTTCTTCCTTTTCCCAGAAACTCAGCTTTTCTGTTTTGTTTGTTAAGGGGCGGACAATCTGATTCCCATGGAGTTGGCGTTAAAGATTGCTAGTAAAATAAGAGCAAAGGAGAGATTTGCAGTATATGTTGTCATACCAATGTGGCCTGAGGGAGTACCCAGTGCTGCTGCAGTGCAAGAAATTCTGTATTGGCAGGTAACCGATTACTGATTTGTAAAGTATTTAAATCACCAAATTACTATTTTCAGCAGTTATTTTTTAAATGTTTTTTTTATTTTAGTGCCTAGGACCCTTACAATGAATAAAATGAAGAACTACATCCAGACTCGTCTTGTATTCATTTTGAGCCCCTTCTCTAGTACCGTAAGTTAATAAGGTCGGGACTGGCTAAATTCTATTAATTAATCAGGGTTTCAATTAATCGATTTATTGAATTTTTTCCTTTTCAAAATTATGTTGTGGCGTGGTCTTCCCTAAACTTATATTTTCCAAAGACTTTATAATGTCGAAATCATCCCTTGGTCTTCCCAATAATAAGTAATTATTCATTATATATTCGGAGACTGGACTGAAAAAGAGATCATTGAGAGTATCACAAGAAATTGTCAAGGCGACGAAATTGAAGATGATAGTTATGTTGTGGAGTATGTTTCTCGTAAAGAAGTAATCAAAGCAACAACACTAAATGATTTTCTCTTACAATATCAAAAAAACACACCGGAACTTCTTTGGGCGTTACAAAAAATCAGAGATGACATCAAGTTGAATATAAATTTCAAAACAAAGCAAACAACATTGGATGCATACTTTGATAAGGCACCATAGTCGGTCTCAAGACAGTGACTTATTTATTGATGTAACAGTTGGTTCATAAGGGGAACTTATAAAATTTATTATCTTATAAATTTAGCAAAAAAATAAGGGAATTTTGGCCAAAAACCCCTACTTGAAAAACGTTTTAGGATTTAGCCCAACAAACGTTTTCTTTTAGTCTAAGGCCCAAGGATAACTGACTGAAACCCTCTCGGAGAGGGTTTCACTGAAACCCTCTTCCTATAAATTACACACACTGAAACCCTCTGACTGAAACCCTCTTGTGCCTTAGACTAAAAGAAAACGTTTGTTGGGCTAAATCCTAAAACGTTTTCCAAGTAGGGGTTTTTGGCCAAAATCCCCAAAAAATAATTTACCTCCTTGGCCCAAGTTGGGAGCGGCAAAATTTTTAAATTTAACGAGATTTTTATTTTGCAATTATTATTTTATCGAGGTTTTACTGTATTTGGTACAATGAAATTATTCATCACTGTTGTATTGGTTAGATGTTAACCGAGGGGTATGTACTTTGGTGATCATTGCATTGGCCCCTCGAGGCTATGTGGACATGAGCCTAATCCAGTGTGGCTATGATATTTGCATTTGGTAAAGCTGAAGTCCTTGATAGGTATTTTGAACCCATTTTGAAGTATCCCGGGTAACGTAGCCTTGAGATATAAGTAGATCGTTCATTCGAAGACTGTTTAGGTGTTCCGTAATTGTGTCTGCTATGCTCCTATGGTACTAAGAACATAAAATATGTTTTCATTGACCTTTAATTCTTATTGATCGTAATATTAGCAACTTATTAAAAAAAAAAAAGTTGATCATAATATTAGCATGGTCTAGTTCAAAGCCTTAAATTGGCATTAGTTGGTGTATTAATGACCAAAAGTTAATGTTTGCTTGAAGAATCTGTTGCAAAACTCAAGAAGAATATTTATATATGTAGCTTTGTAACATAAAATTCATAATTTGTTAACTTTACATGCTTTCTTCTGCAGTATCAAACGATGCAAATGATGTATGAAATTGTTGCAAAGGAGCTAAAGTCTGCACAACTTGAGTATTCACATCCACAAGACTACCTGAATTTTTATTGTCTTGGTAATCGGGAACCTCTGCCCAACGGTGTATCATCTAATCAACCTTCTGCTAACGGTGACGCGGTAATCACGAGAATGGAATTGCCTTTCGTGCTGGTTTATTTCCTTCTGCCTCTGCTAGAAACTAAATTGGTTCACATTCGACACTATTTTTTCAGGCCTCGGCTGCGGCAAAATACCGGCGATTTATGATTTATGTGCATGCCAAAGGAATGATAGTAGATGACGAGTATGTGATTGTGGGGTCAGCCAATATAAACCAACGATCTTTGGCTGGTTCAAGAGACACTGAGATAGCAATGGGTGCATATCAGCCACATCATGCATGGGAAGCCAAGAGGAGGCATCCACATGGCCAGGTTGGAAACATTTTTTATCTTGTTTGGTTTTACTTCATTATAATTTGCATGCGAGTTATTTTCGTTTTTTCTAAGCTGCTTTCTTGATCCTAAGGTTCAAAAATCTTGTTTCAATCGGATATTTCGGGACATACTGAATTTGGTTTGCCGTGAATATTTGCAAATATTCATGGCTTGAAATTATGTTTGAATGTGCTTTGATGTGACAGTTTAAGTGCAATCATATGAACTAATTTGCAGTGGGCCCAACATGAATTTTGGAAAAGAGGTTGTGTATATTTGCAGTTTTGAAATGCCTACAAATATTCAAACCCTCTTTTACCAAATTCATATGGTGCCCACTGCAAATTAATTCATACGATTGGCACCTATCCTCCCACAACCAAAGCACATGCAAAAGAAGTTTTGGCAAAAATTCACGCCATGCGAAGCACAACCTTGCTACCAAAATTACCAATACAAACCGAGACAAACGTGGTTTATCTCATTCCTTTCGCACCATCAATACAGAGAGATTGCAAAAAATTCAAACATGCTTCGTCCTATTGAAATGAAATGGTACAAGTAATGAGCTGTGCTTATGCAGGTATATGGATATAGAATGTCCCTATGGGCCGAGCACCTAGGTATGGTAGATGACTGCTTCAGGGAGCCCCAGAGTTTGGATTGTGTAAAGAGCGTAAACGCTATAGCCGAAGAAAACTGGAAAAGGTTCACAGTTGAGGAGGTGATACCTCTACAGGGACACCTTCTCAAGTACCCAGTCAAGATAGATGCTGATGGAAAAGTTGGGGCGATACCTGAACAGGAGTGTTTCCCGGACGTTGGTGGAAAGATACTCGGCTCTTACACCTCACTTCCTGATGCTCTAACGACGTAGCCCCTAACCACAACCCACCCACTTGGTTGTACTATGGGGTTAAGTGGTGCAACTCCAAAAGAATGGGAGAGACAGAAAAAGGCTTTTCGTACTGTTTGTTAGATGTTGTAAACTTGTAATATTTATTTTTTAGCGTGTTGATATAATTTGTTATTTGTTGGTGTACAATGAAAAGAATAAGAAAAAAGAAAAAAAGGCACACCCAGTTTGTTACCTTCCATTCTGTTTTTACACAATCTGGATTAGGTTGTGATGAGTAGATTACATCCATGATCCAGAATAAGTCTAGTGTTGGTTTGTTGCCTACAGACTTAAAGTTCAGGTTATGGCAAAAATTTGTACAGGGAAACATTAAGAGTATATGGTTGTGCTCTTATCTACATCAAAAGCCGACTTGTTCGTGTGATAGACTGTTGGAAGTCACCTTATGTGCTTGAACTATTGCATTCCGTCCAGAGTAGGTAGCATAACAGCATAGCCATTTATTTTTCCGTCTCTCAAATGAGAGACTGTTTCTTCCAGTGGTTTGTCTCCAATTGCTCAACTTACACCTACTCACGCCTCCACCCTCTTTGCTCATGAGTTCCTCAAAGCACCGATCCCTTACCTCAGAGCAAGTTGCAAAGAAGTCACCCAGGATTTGAGAATCAGAATGTTGTCTGATGGGTTCAAAATTCGAATGAACGAGGGAAAGAAGGCAGAGACTGTTACAGGTCAAATTGGCACCTTTCCTAAGCCATTTGAGGTTGGGAAATTCAGTGGGTACGTCTGTTGAATGGAGTATCTTAGTACCACCAACAAAAAAAAAACAATCCAGATTTCTGAAGGGTTCTCTTAAAACCCAGGGTTTTAAATTCTGAAAGATTATGCATCAACACTGAGCTAAACCAGAAGAAGGCCAAAACCCTAAATCAATTATTATTATAATGTTAACTTAAAAAAAAAAAAAATCATCTTTAATTCCATTAGTTCATCTCTTACATGAGTTTACTACAAACTTATAAAATAAAAGAATTTACTGAAATGAACAACCCTCGATAAGATCTCATAATTTTTATTTAACAGTCACTTTGCCAACCATTCCAGCACCCTGATGAGGCGCACAGTAGAAACTGTAAGTACCTTTCGCACTCAAGGTGACAGAGTAAGTATCACCAGCCCCATTCAGAAGGTCCTCCTCGCTCATAGAGATTTTGCCAGCATCAACCCCGGAAGGAATTTCGTCCTCATCGAACACAACATTGTGAGGGAACCCTGCATTGTTCTTGAAGACGATCGTCTCGCCAGCGCTGACAGAGAATTCGTTGGGAACAAATGCCAAAGACCCATCGTCACCACCAAGCAAGACCTCCATTGCCATAGCATTGCTTGTGAGCAACGCACTCGCAGCGGTTGCAGCAATAGCAATTCCAACTTCTTTGAATGAAGCCGTGACACCCACCATGGGAGCAGGAGAGACGGCCACCTTGGCAGAGCTCCTGGTGCTGGCACCTGCTTTCAAGCCTGTGAATGAGGGAATGGCAACGGCAGCAGAGGTAACAGTAGCCATTTTCTCAGGCACGTATAATAATCAACTTCTGTTAATTTAATTTATTAGCTTAAAGTTTTCTGGGAGGAAATCAAAAGATATGAAGAAAGAGAAATATAGGATTGTAAGGAAGTGGGAGGAGAGTTTGTGATTAGATTGCTCTAGTGAGTGTGTGTGAATGAGATTTGGACAGTTGGTTGGCTGAGAGGATGGATGGGTTTATCTGTTATAATTTCAAGTCACTGGTTGGATGGATGATATTTGATGACGTGGCACGGATGGGGAGTTAGAATTTTTAATGGCCAAAACACCCAATATATAACGTTTTTAATCTATTTAGTACACAAGATTTTTAATAAGACTGAAATACCTTTTTTTAAACTTTTTGAATCTGTTTAGTCCTTTTTAAACTTTTCCAAATCTATTTAGTCCATTCCTTCCTTTTTAATGTTTCTGTTATACCCTTATTATATTTATCAATTACCTTTTTATCTTTGTCAAATGTGTACAGCTGTATGAGAGAGGACTAACTAACGTTATCTTTTTTATTTTTAAACTTTAAAATGTTATATCTCTTCAATTAAAATTCTAATTTTGACAAAATTCATATATTTGGAAAGCACTTTTTGAGATCTTTGAAACTAGACCAGTCAAGAATGGTTTTCGTGGGGTAGTATGTGGTGAAAGGGCAGATGAAAAAAATCATTTTGGGCCTTTTGGCCGTTCCCCCTTTTTTTTTTTGGTTGAAACTATTATTATATAGGGTTGTTAAGATCTGTTAACTTAGTGCCCTCACGGCACATGTTAAGATTAGAGTTGTAGGATTTCATTTTTTTTTTTTTTTTTGAGGCTTGAGTGTAATATATGCTTTTTAGCTTATCAATTCAGAACAAAATCAGGGCGATTGATTAGGGATGTCAATGGATAATCAAAAATTCGAATCCGATTCGAATTTTCGGATATCGGATTCAGATATCGAATATTTTATTTCGGATAATAAAGATTTTCAGATACGGATTTGGATATTAAGGAATTCGCTATGTTAATATCCGATTCAATAAGAAATCACATATATATAAAAAAAATCATATATGATACATAAAAATTGTATATAATATATATAATTATATATAATATATTATATAAGAGTCCGGATCAGAGTACAATGTTATTTGTACATTTTATATGTACAGTGGCATATGGGGCCCACATGCTGTTGATCTAAGGGCTGATATTTTTTGATAATGTTCTCTTCACCTTGTAGATCATCCTCACCAAAAATCAAATCATTCTAAAACTGGTAGTCCCATTAAAAATTGACTTTTTTTTTCTCATCGTTCATTGTTCACCGTTAATTTTTAATCAACTTCCCATTAATTTTTGACGAGGTTAAAAATTTTAGAATGATATGATTTTTGGTAAGGATGTTCTACTCATCTTGCAGATCATTCTCACAAAAAATTAGCCATTGGTTCCTCACCATGTGGGCCCCACAACTAATGTAAAAATAACGATGTACAAATAAGGCTGTACACGGATCCGTTCTCATTATATAATAGGTATTAGTATAAATAAAATGAAAAAAAAGTCCAAATATAGTAAAAATTAAGTTCCATATTATCAAATTTCGGATAATATCTGAATTGGATTGACTTATCGGATCGAATCAGATATTATCGGATATTCGATAAATTTTTCGGATACGAATCCGAATTGTGAAATACAATATCCGTTCGGATATCGGATCGAATTTGGATATCGAATATTTTTTTCGAATACGGATAGTTACCGTTGACATCCCTACGATTGATGTGTTAGAAGAACTGTTCAAATCTAACGGCTAGAAATCACCAATCAATCTAATTTGTTGTGTAGTAGATCTACCAAATGGTATCCCAGACCCAGAGGAAAAGCAGTAAATGCTGAGTTGCGTTGAACATAGTACGGGATTCCGTTCCGAACTGTCAACTCACCCACATCACCCCCACCACCCTTGGTCAACAAAAACATTCACCCCAACTCTCCAACTCTGCATACTATCCTATTATCTCATTCATCATCAACCCAGTTTAAAAATGTTCTCCGCGTTTTATTTTACAAAAAAAGACTTTCATATATAAAATCTTTGGGAGTTAAGGAGAAAAGAGGGTAAGCTTCAGCGATAATGAATGAGCAATCCCCTGAGAGCCCAAAGACATATTTCAGACACAATAGGCAGCTGAGATAGTGGACCAGTGACAGCAGGAACAAAAAAAGGACCAGAGAAAGATCTTTATAAGGTTCAAGTTTCTAGAAGAACGAAGGGAAGGGAAAAAGAGTCTGTGATCAAGGCATTTGAGAAGAGATTCATAAAGTCTAAAAATTTAAAAACAATTCTGAGGTCATGAAAATTAAGGGGAAATGCCATTCCGAGTGAACAATCAAATCACAGGATGCAGAAAGTGAAGAAAACATAAAATTAGTATTATCATGTCTAAAATTCTAAATGTGTTTGGCAAATGACAACAGGAGACTACCCAAAATCCTAGAACCTGATGAATTTAATGAACAATGCTAAAAGAAAGGTGCTGCTTGCAAGGGTAAAGATTTTGCTGCTCACCTGACATTCCGATGAGAATTTCCCACCCCCAAGTAAGGATACATTTTTTACATTTTGGGAATGTAAGCAACTAAGAAGAATATGTAGTAGAATAATTGCAGGGAAAGATGGCCAAGTACCAATCCGGATGGATTACCTACCCACAACACCTCTGGCCTCCTTTTCATTTATCAGTACATTCCTACTTTCTCCCCTATCTATCTAAACATAACCAATTTTGTATGTTTTGGAACTCTATCCCCATTGAAGGTCAGTACGTAATCACAAGATTTATGACAAGTTTAAAAATCACATCAAACTAATCAACAACTACAGCCAAAAACAATGTACTGCAATCCTTGGCGAAGGCAGTTACTATCAAGACATGACTTTGAACTACAAGTACCCCAATTCATAATCATATAATGAATACTGCCAGATAGATCCAATTCAAGTAAATCATTCAAATCCACCTTAAGCAGAATCTGAGTAAGTTACCGGACAAGCAACTGAGTACAATTACTTCCTTGGTATTTTTCACTGAGATGTATCCTACAGATTAAACATATTATCCTCTTGATCTTAGAACCTGGTTGAAAACTTCATTAGGAAACATAATGAGACAAACAAGTAACTCCATCACAAGCTCAGAGTAAGTCTCTATTATAGGAACTGCATCAATGGAATCACCTCTTCCAATATATAGCAAACACATGCAAAACAGTTACCCTAAAAAACTCCAGGAACATTTTCAGCTGAAACATATGATGCTTGTAAGAAACATATACCCTACTAAACATAAATTGTACCACAAGCACTAGGGAGGAACTCCTAAATAAAACTAGAATGAAAGTAACTCTTCACGTGGAAACAACATATAATAGCCAATCAAACACCTACTTCTCTCTAGATTCACACATTCCTCTACCCGAGAACCTAAGTAGGACGGACTTAGAACCACAGTCATGAAGTAGATCCACGCACTTATATAGAATCAAGCAGAGAACCCACACAACTTTATCTGTTCACACATGATTAAAAGGACATAATTGCCTCTATGAATCAACCCATGAAACGTAGGCATGGGAAGAAACTTGAAACTCTAGCATATTGTCAGTCAATGAGAGATGGAAAACAGGAAAACGAAAAAATTGAACTTATAAGGATCAGAGAGTACACAAAATCTTGCATAATCAACATCCACTGTGTTTCGAAGCTTTTCATTATATGTACAAAAAAAAAAGGAGTGATGATGGTTATACAAATCAGCTAAAAAATGAAGTCTGAACAAATCCACCATAACAGATATTTGTTTACAAAGTAAAGTATAGAACTATCCAATATAGATTCAATTAACAATGATTTCCAACAAAGCAATATATACAATCGCGACTAAGAGGAATTCCGAATGGATTGAAACAAGACCACGAATGTACACACCGTATGACACCATCCTTCCACCTCATAAGACAGGGAATACATCGTTGTCATCACCGTCCATGTCTAGATACTTGAAGCTCACATCCCCATTCGGATTGAACTCAGAGTTAACATAGCACTTCATCTCATGAAACAAGTTCAGATTATCTACAAGCTTATGAAACACATTGCATCCACAACACTGCCAATTAATGAAAAAATTTGCAAATTTAATTAACAAGAAAAGCCAAAAAAACACAATGAGAATATATATAAAAAAATACAATTGAAGGATTATTAATTATAGAAATTTATTTATTATTTACCTGCACGAAAACTGTACCATCGGTGTAGGCATGAGGATTGATAGCACGAGTGGTACGCTGACCGCAAATATTACAGGTGAAAGCGACACGCATTCTCCGGCGAGGTGATTTAGTGAAGAGAGACCAAGGGAATGTTGAGATCCTCCCGGTACCGGAATCAGTATCAAATCCGGCAGGAACTGGGGGACCTTCCATTCCGGACCCAGTCGTCCAACCTCGGCCTGCTGCCGCACTCAGAACCAAACCCATGGCCGCATCCTACCACATAAAAACACGAACAAGAAAGAAAAAAAAAACCCTAAAAAACCCAAATTCCATAAATAAGCAAAACGGAAAAAAGAAAAGAAAAATTGAATTGGAAATTTTTTACCTTTGAGAGTGGGGAAAAAGAGACGCGATTGTTGAGAAGAGGAACGATGTTGGTGTTTTTTGAATCGGATTGAAGATCTGCTTCGTCTTCGTTATCTGATCAGAAAGAGACAGAATTGTTTGTTAGAAAAATTTGGGAGAAATGAAGAGGAAAAGAAGAAGAAGAAAAAGATGATTACTTTTAGAGGCGATTGGAAATCGGAGAAATCTTGTTGAGAGATTCTTCTTTGGAGAGAAGATCGAGAGAGACGAAGATGAAGTAACTACAGTTGCAGTGGTGCTTAGGGTTTCCATAGCGAGGAAGTAGTAATTGCGTGGGTTCCTTTCTCTGAATATTTTTTTTTTTTGGAAGTTTCAGAAGAAGAAGAAGAAAAACAGAATCTGTTTTCTTGATTTTAGAGGCGACGCGCGGGATCTCTCTCGTTCACAAAAATCACAAGTGCCGTGTTTTAACGAGTGGTTTTTGTTTGGGCAATTTGATTCTATATTTCACGGAGTTTGGACTTTGAAATGCTTTAGTTTGGATAGCTATCCGACTCCCACGTCTTCTTCTGTACCTTGTAGATATTTTCAAGGACACTACTGTATCTGTATTTACTTGCAAATTGCAATCTACTCTTTTGTCTTTTTTGGTTTGAGAAAGGATCTAATAACCCTAGCTCCCATAACCATTAACCCCAGAGTTACCCTAGCCCATGAGGTTCACGTAAAGACGACTCATAGGATGTTGTTTGGTGAATATGTTCTACTCACTATGTACATCATCTTTCACCAAACATTGGTTGAAAAGTAATGATAAAATGAATGGTTTTTAGAAAGCTTAATAATTGGCTAGGTTGTCAACTCATCTGCTCCTCCACGATCTTTTTCAATTGTTCAAAGGTATCAAATATCTGCCCACTCATCTGATGCGGCTTCTCTTCGACAGCAAATGTGTGGAGCACAGAATCAACTAAATCGTCCATTATTAACTTCCTCTCACCTTAGCTGCATCTTTCCGTCCTCCAGCATCCTCATACATCATATAGCTAGAAGTATATATAACTCCCTGCACAGGGAATGGTGGGAATGCATTAGTTAATGACAATAGATACTGAAAATCCTGGATTGTGTTGCTTACCTGACAATCTGATGAGAATTTCCCTAATGTAAGGATTCCTTTTTTGCTTTTTCCTACCAAGGTACACATATCGCGGTCGGAGCAACTAAGAAGAATATGTGGTAATAGTTGCAGTGGGGTTTACCTGAGCTGCTTATGAAGTTATGAATATGTGGTACTTATCCTGATGGATTACCCATAACACCTTTGGCCTCCTTTCCATTTATCATTGCATTGTTAGCTCGAGCGAGAAATGGAAGAGGGTTCCAGCCTCCTTCCTTTCCCTTACCCATTGGTGTAAATCGGCTTGGATTCTTCGATCCTTACTTTCTTCTCCTATCTACTATCTAAACATAACCAATTTCGGATGTTTTGGAACTCTATTCCTGTTGAACGTCACTAAGATATTTGCAAAGATTTATGAAGTAAAAATCACATCAAACTAATCAACAAATACAGCTATGAACAAACTCGATCATATGGTTGAAAATTAATAGTAAAATGAATGATTCAGAAGCTTAAAATTTCATTAGCAACCAAATAATTGCCGAGGCCGTCAATTCATCGCCTCGTCCATGATCTTGTCCAACTGTTCCATGGTATCAAATATCTGCCCACTCATCTGATGAGACTCATCTTCAGCCCCAAATGTGTGGATCATAGAATCAACCTCAACTGAACTACATCCAAGTGGCTTCCTAATTTGCTTCTCCCTCATTAGCTTCCTCACCTTAGCTGCATCTTTCCATCGTTCAGCATCCTCATAAATCTTAGCTAGAAGTATATAGCGCCCTGCATTATCAGGGTCAAGAACAAACAACCTCTCAGCAACCTCTTCTGCCAACTCTATATTATTATGTATTCTACAAGCACCAAGTAAAGCACCATAGACATCTTTCCCTGCTTTCACTGGCATGCTTTTAATGAATTCTACCGCTTCATCAAGTTGCCCAGCTCGACCCAACAGATCTATTATGCAAGCATAGTGCTGGTGATTCTTCTCAACTCCATAATCCTCCATTTTCCAAAAAACTTCCCAGCCTTTATTCACTAAGCCTCCATGACTACACGCAGATAACACGCATAAAAGGTTGATACTGTCTGGTTTTATACCAGTTTCCACCATTCGTGAGAACATCTCGAGAGCTTCTTCTGCGTGACCGTGCATCCCATAACACCTTATCATTGAATTCCAAACCACAATGTTCCTCTCTGGTAATCTATCGAAAAGGGTTTGAGCAGTAGCTAAACGTCCACAATTTCCATACATTGCTATAAGCCCACTAGCCAAAGCAACATCAGCTTCCATCCCGGATTTTATTACAAAACTATGAATCCACAATCCTTCTTGAATGGCTGCAGCTTGAGCACAAGCAGGTAGAACACCAACAAAGGTAGCACGGTCAGGTACACATACAGCGTCCTCCCAAAACATCTGATGGAGAAGCATAATTGCTTCTCTTGCATATTCATTTTGAGTATACCCGGCGATCATGGAATTCCAACTTACAAGATCTTTTCGAGGAATTTCATCGAACACCTTTCTAGCTAAGACAATTTCACCGCATTTCGAATAAAATGCTACAAGTGCATTGCCCACGAATAAATCTGACTCCAACCCAGTGATTACAACGTGCCCATGAATAACCTGCCCCTTCATGCTATCTCGCATAGCGGCGCAAGCCTTTAGCACGAAAGGATAAGTATACCCGTTTGCAGATACAACCCCACTCGAACGCATTCGATCATAAACATTTATGGCTTCTAGGAAAGGACCCGAATTTGCATAACCCTTAATGACCACATTCCACAATAGAACATCTCTTTCAGACACACAATCAAACACTTTTCGTGCGTCTTCTGTACTTGAGCCACCTTGCTCAATGTACTTGCTTACAAGCTTTGAAGCAAGATAGTAGTTCTGTTGGTAACCGCTGGTAATGATCTGAGCATGAATTTGTTGAAGGCTTTCGGGTACGCTGCAATTTTGCAGCAAGCGAGTGTATGTGTAGGAATCTGTATACGCCCCTCTCCCTCTTAATCCACACAAAAATCTAACTGGTGATTGAAAATTATATCTAGTTACGATTCGAACCCATTGAAATGAACAACCTGATAGACGCATTTGGGTACCATATAACTACTCTATAAAGCAACCATCTGTGGGCGTCGTTAATACAGTTCAAATTCTAGCTGCGTGTCAACGGGAAAAAAAAGTATATGCAAATACTCAATTGAGTAGGAGTTAATGCTACAGCTACAACAAGCCGTACAAGAAGTTGTCCATTAATGTGTAAGGGCAAGGCCAATGCATGCTCTTAAACATCAAATCCAGCAACTTTGTAAGGCTACTGGGTACCCTTGTACCTCAGTACCCGCACTTGGTCCGGTAGTTTGAGGTATGCGTGCGGGTATAAGGGTACTCGCAGAAAAGATCTGCGATTAAAAATCGCATAACTTATCTGCGAGACAAATTTTTTTAATTAATAAAATACTTAAAAATGTATTTTTTATTAATAAAATAATTATAAAAAGTTTNACAACTGCGAGCCCCTCCCACCCTCCACTAGCCCTGCCGATCTGTTATACATCAGATCTACCTTACTTGTTGGTGGATCTGATGTATACCACTGGCCTTGCCCTAATTGGATCACATGAATATGATAAGGGTAATTTTTTGTGGAGTGATGGTATTTAGACCCACCAAATGCAGTGATGTTACACTTATTGGAAAGTGTACTGCAAATCTTACTACAAAAGGGTATTGTCACGCGCCTGCTCACACGTGTACCCAATATTATCCCTGCTTTATCCACCCTCGGGGCGTGACATGTATTTGCGTCAGTTTAGAAATGACGCAAATCAAGAGGGATATGAGATTATTTGAGAACCGTGGGACGTGGGATGACTAGGCAGTAAGAAAATGTAGTATGTTTAGTATTTTCCATACTGGAATTCGTGCTAGAAGCATAGTCGATCCCACTGCCATCAATTGGAAAACTAAATCTAACTAATTTTCAACCAAATCCATACAAAAATCTCTACTTAACATCCCCATCTAAACAAAGGCATCTTCACAAAAAATAAGCTTTGAGATGGTATCCATGTGATCCCACGAGACTGGGTGTCAATCTTGGTGTGAATCTTTGTGTCAAAGTCTTTATGTACAAGTAGCATTACTCATGAGCACGAGATAATGTTACTTCTTTTGATCTAGGCCGTTGGATATTGTTAAGTTTGTCAGTGTGACTAGTGAGTACTATCCAACGGTCCTAAACCTGGAGACGACGGTCAGTAACAAGGCGGATAACAAACGCGTTCGATGGTCCTTTTAAGGAGTACTGGTTCAGACCCCTCAATCGTCTATTCTCCAGTGTCCAGGTGCCAGAGAAAAGAAAACCCCTCTCTTCGTTCCATTGAAAACCCTAGTTTTCAATTTCCGTTTTTGCGTTCTTTAACAACGGTTTCAGACCTTAAAAATGGTAATCTCTCTCTTCCCACTTCATACGTTTCATTGATTCAAGCATTTACTTCTGTAACTTTGTTTGATTTCTCTCTATATTTCTTTTGCAGGCCGATTCTCCTCATAAAAGGTAGACTCAAGACTCCGAAAACATTTTGAATCTTCTCTTCAGATTTCCTTTCTGTTCAAACTTCGAACTTTCAAATCTTGCTAACTTTAAGCAGATTTTATTTATTCCCTAACAATCAAATTTAGGGTTTCTGTTTGTTTTACGTGTCCATCATTCTTTTTGGTTTAATATGACATATTATGATCTTGCACAGACTCCTAAAGTTCACGACTTTTGTTAAGTCGGATTTATATCATTACTGAATGTTGTTCGCGAATGGAATCTCTTGTTTTATAGGAGTCCAACTCTACACGGCGAATTGGCTGATCGTCGTGGGGAAAAGAACACTAGGTAAGTTCTGTACTATGGATTGATACTTTTTGGGCTGTTGTGTCACCCAAATGCATTTTCTCTCACGTTTTTATGTTTTAGTTTAGGGTTTCAGCGTGTGGGGTTGAAAAGATGTTGGAGTCACAATTTGAGATTTTTGAAATCCATCCCAACTAATGTTTCATAGGAAAGGAAAGAAAATGGTTGGCTACTCCCTCTTTATGTAGTTATTAGATATTAAGAAGAGTTTAATGATCTTGCAACTTGACTGGGTTTTGTAGTTGAGATGGAAGATAAAGTATTAGAAGACTTGCTAATTTTTAGCTATGTTATATGAGTGGGGAAAGGGTATTGTTAATGCATCTTAAAGATTACAAAAGGGATTTGGGTATAGTCTTAGTGGGGGATGGTAAGCTTTTCTTGAACTTATAAATTTTTTTTTTGTACTCCTGGTTTCTTTTGGGTACTTATTGTGGGCATCCTAGGTTTTGGAAGTACTTAGTTGAAGGGCTAGAAATTTCTTAGCTGCTTGCTTTTGTTGACTCGAAGGAAAATGTGTCGATACTTTCACGATCAGTTAGAGGAAAGATATTGCGGATTGTGGTTAGGAAAAGTGATATTGGAAATGAGACCAAAGGCATGCTTTTGTCTTAGTAACCCTACTGGATCTAGATAATTTGGAAATATGTAGATTATAGTTATACGATGGGTTCCTCATTTCTTGAATCAGTTTATGGGGTTCCTCATGAACATGATGGTTAAGAAAACAATATTTTGGGCTTGTTTTACTGATAATATCCACTAAAGACCGGACAATCTTCTCAACAGTCACTGTCGCTGTTAAAAAGGAAGGTTATGAGTTATGACATTCTTTTAGATTATTACTAGGTTTTTTTTTAAAACAATTAATTTTAATAAGTGAAATTTGGAAAATTACCCTTTATTCCATCCAAAAGGTACAATAGTATTGAAATAATTACTGAAATTCAAATTGCAATATTATATATGTCCAATTCCACACGTGGTAAGAGTAATAAATTGAGATTTTTTTTTTCGACTGTTTCCAATAGGGGTGTGCCATTTAGAAAGATGTACAAAATTTAGAACAATATGATTCTGGTTGTTGAAGGTGATTCGAAGGAAGTTAAACGCCCAAGGTGAAGCTTTTGAAGGAGATGTTGATACTGTTTCACGTTTAGAAGATAACATTACTTGATCCGAAACATTTTGGAATTTTGCTACTGTGCTGTGTGCATATAACATTGCAGCTTACTTGCTGAAATTGGGTCAAAAGAACTCAAAAATTTTGCCTTATGTCCTGGTCTTCTCCCCTAGAGTGGATTCCTCTAACTTGTATTGGTTACACGAAAGTAGAAAAAAAGAAAAAGAAAGGAAAAAATTAAACAAATAATGTTTGCCACCAAGTCTAGGCTTGAAATTTGAAGGTGTCTCTGTATATTTTACTTGTTCTTTCTTTTCTGTGTATTTGTGCATATGTGGATGTTAAAGCTTAAAGGTGGCATAGAAGTACTCTTCAACACTCACTTGACTGCACCGTTATCTTTTTTTCTTTTGTTTTTTTTTTCAAATTTACTTAGTGTTATATGTACTGAATGTACCAGGTATTCACGGTCTCCTTCCCCTAGAGCACGTTCTCCTTCCCCTAGAGCACGTTCGAGATCCAGGTCTAGGTCCAGGGCGTGGTCGCGGTCGCGATCTAGATCCAGATCAAGAAGTCGTGGAAGGTTCTTTTCTTCCAACTCTTAAGCTTCTACTTAATTGCATCATTCTCTCAAAAAATAACTATCTGATACTGAAATAACGCAGGGATGATGCTGTGAATCCTGGAAATACACTCTATGTGACTGGCCTGTCCTCTAGGGTCACAGAAAGGGACCTCGAGGATCACTTTTCTAGAGAAGGAAAGGTTGGTGTATTTAGAAACACGTGGGCATTCCACCGTAATCAATTTCTAGTTGCTTTGTTAATGGCCAGTCTCTTTTTTTTTTTCCAGGTAGCTTCATGTCGTCTAGTTGTGGAGCCTCGTACGCGCATCTCTCGCGGTTTTGCTTTTGTGACAATGGACTGCGTAGAGGATGCTGAGCGTTGCATCAAGCATCTGAACCAGTCAGTATTGGAAGGCAGATACATAACAGTTGAGAAGGTAATTCCTTTGTTCCCTTGGTCCAGACATGATGAGGCAGAGGGTTTTTTATTGGTTATCCTTTCATTTTGACTTGGAGGTTTTTGGTTATATTCAGAAGATATTGCGTCAGCTATGTTGGCGGTAATCAAAGATGATGAGTTCATCCATCTCAACTTTTGTCATACAGCTTGATCAATGGCCAGCTTAACAGCTTTTCTCATGCATCTGATCAACTAAACATAGCAAATATTGCCAAACAACTAAACAACCTCAGCATTCACCATCTGTCAACTAACAACGGATATTACCAACAACTCTCTCTAATTGGAGACTTATGGTATCTTACACCTGGCATTAATTTGATGATGCTACTAGTATATCTGGAGATGTTGTCTGATTTTTTTTTTTTGTTTTACTTTTTAGCAACTTCGATCTAGTGTCTTTTCTTTTCTCTCTGAGGGCTCTTTTTAAGGTTTAATTACATTTATCATTGTTATTTCTTAAACTGGCATAACATTGATTGCAAATTTTTTCTGGTATATGTAAGTCCTCTATACAGTCTTGATTCGTGACGAAGATCCATCTTACTTACCTGAGTTGAAGATATTTAGAAAAAACAATGTAGAGATTTGACGTGTTTTTTACTTTCAGTCGAGGAGGAAACGCCCGAGGACACCTACTCCTGGAAACTATCTTGGATTGAAGAGCACCAGAGATGCTGGTTTGTATTTATAGATATAGTTGCCTTTGTTGTTGGTTTTTCATTATATCAAAATTATCTCTTCTCCCTGTTTCATTCCTTTATCTTTGTTTTTGTGGCAGGATATCGTGGTGACCGTGGTAGGTACCGTGGTGGCTATGACCGGGATGACTATGGGTACAGGAGGTCTCCAAGACGCTCACCCCATCGAGGTGGACGTCATTATTCTCCGAGACGCTCACCTTATGGTGGTAGGTCAGGAAGAGAGAGATCAAGGTCTCTTTCTTATTCTCCTTATAATAGCCCAGGGAGGAGCTATGGCCGTCGTTCTAATGGATATGCAAGGTAAGATTGTTCCATAGGTTGTTTGAGCTCTTAGTTAATGGGTTGGATTAGCTAATGTAGATGGGACTATTTTGTTGACACTGTCTTTATGTTGTTTGAATTGTCTGGGTGAAACTTTGGACAATTCTGATACTCCATCTTGTAAACGATCTTGCATCTTTTGAAATGCCCTTGCATCATTTTTATCTCTTCGAATGTGGTTTACTACATGTTCCGTATTAATGATTTTTGTTGCAATAAAGTCTTTTGGACCAACCCTTTTACAAAATTAGTGCCAGATGCTTATGTCGTCTAGAATTTGAATTTAAGGCATGAGAAATTACTCTAGACAAATGCAGCAGTTGGACTTCCTGGCACTGTGGCACATATGATGCTGGAATGAGGCTGCTGTGGGGTGAATTTCTTTGGATCAAAATTCAACATCAAATTTCCATCCTCTCAGCATTATCAAATCTCTTTGGTTGACAAGTTTTTTCCATTTCACCCAAACGTTGGACACTTGAGAAATCACATGCTCTTGGAAGCACCTCTTATGAAAGAAACTCAAGGGTGGCTAGCAGAACCAAGGTACCGAATTAGTACATGGGGTCTATGACGCGGCACAATCCACTAGATTTGAACACCTTTTTTTAGTACAACATTGGCTTCAAATCGCTAATGTGCAATATGCCTATGTAGACAGAAAGCCCTATAAAAGTGTTGAAAGCATTCTCATGTCAAGTTTCTAAATTTCTATCGATTTTTTATGCAATATTCTGTATCTAATCTTCACCTGCTTTGATTGGCGAAGTTATTGCTAGAACTTTTTAAGTAGCTTAGTTTCTTAATGACCCACCCCTGTGATGTTTTGATGTACTATCTGGCTTCTCGAAAAAAAAAAAAGGGAAAAAATATGAAAGATGCATCCCCTTTGTACAACATCAGATCGCGGAGCATCAGACGGTTAGGTCTGATCTTGGATTCAACTTACAAATGTGACATTTTACGACACTCGTTTTTATTTATAAAACAGGTGGTGGTAATTGGCTTTCTATTTGCGTACCCACTCTTCTACTGAAATATACCTAAATCTTCCCATTTATTCCCCAACTAACTGCTCGTTCTCAGTATGGTGGCTGAACTACAAATTCAAACAATCTACTTGCTACTACACCAAATTCATGATTCATGACCTTAGTAACCAAAACCTTGGTATAGGGGTGACGCTCCCGCTCCAGAACCTCGCGCTCCCGCTCCGAACTACGCTCCGACGCTCCCGCTCCGAAGGTATTTTAGAACTAAGAACATTTTTTAATCGGCCGCTCCGACGCTCCCGCTCCCACTTTCGTTCCCGCTCCAACCCGCGCTCTGGTTACTTAGTTCATGACATCATACACCGATTATGATCTTCAAATCCTAAAACTAACTTAAAAAGGAAGGGAAAAAAAAAAAAGTTACAGTAGGAGACACAAATGCCATGAACTCCTCGTCTTAACTCTAGAGCCCCTAGAGTTTCTAGTGAGAGACAACACACCAAGTCAGGTAAATAATGAGGTTAGAAATTTTAATGAGATCATCCTCTCCAAAAATTATCCATCGGACATGCAAGGCCATATCTGAGATTTTGGGGGACCGAAGCGAAATTCTAAAATGGGGCTCCAAAATTCTAAATTATAACACATAGAATGAGCATATAATTTTTGGGGCCCTCAAAATTTAGGGGCTCTATGCAGTTGCTTATGTCGAATATGCTCAGATACGGCCCTGCGAACATGCCAACACAGCTATGTCAAAACTACGAAAAAAAGTTGCACAAATTATGAATTGTTATTTGGATGAAAAATTCGAGGCAAATTTACTGTAGGTGACCGTTTCTCTGCTTAGAACTGTTATTTGGATCTCATGACAGAGGCTGCTGAAGTGTGGGATGACAAACTTATCTGGAGGAAAGAAATACCTTACAAGGTATCCTTCATGCTCTAGAGTGATGCTAGGAATGCTATCCCCACGATTGATAACTTGATCCGTAGAGGTATGATTATTGTGAGATGTTACCTGTAACAAGGATGAAGAAACGGTCCGACATCTACTACTTAACTGTCCAACTACGATGGCTGTTTGAAATTATTTCATTAGTTCAGCTAATTTGAGTTGGGTTCAACGTAACAACATCATCAGTACAATTGAAACATGGCAGAACTGCACAATCCGCGGGAGAGCAAAATTGATATGGAAGCTTATTCCCTTTGCTATCTAGTGGTCTATTTGGTTGGGTCGTGTCTATTTGGTTGGGCCATAATGGCTGTGCATTTAATGCTAAAGAGATTGTCTTATCCCCTTTGCTATCTCGTGGTCTATTTGAATGTGTCGTAATGATTTTGCATTTAATGCTAAAGAGATTGTGCTTGGCGATCTTTATCTATAAAGCCAAAAGTGTTATAGCATGCGTGGGTTATAGCACGTATGCCTTGGTGGCTGTTCCACCATGCCGTGCATGCTATTTATAGCATGCGTGACAGCATGCGTGACAGCATGCGTGACCCAGGTGGTTCTCTTGATCCCTCAGTCCATCTCTATATATACTTGTTGTACGATGTTACAAGTGAGAAAAAAGGAACAGAGAGTCTTTCAGCTTGTACATTTCTTATGGCTATGAGAAATAAGATGTGGTATGTGATCATGTAACAGAGAGTTAAGATATAAGAAATATTCTCTATCCTCTGTATTATAACACGTTATCAGCACGAGTCTCTGCCACTTTTAAGATCAAGACCTCGACATTTTGTGACCAACCCGAAGCTCCTGGGCATCTCACAAAATTAGAAAGGTATACTTGTGTTGTCTTATTTTCAATGTCGAATCTAACGAAGCTTGAGTTTGTTTTAGATATCACTGGAAACAACTATCTTTCCTGGGTTCTGGATATGGAACTCCATCTCGCATCTAAGCAACTCGGAGACACTATCCGGGAAGGAAATCAGCCGACCACAGAGAGTCGTGTTGCTGCTGCCACTATTTTCATTAGGCACCACATCCATGAGGGACTTAAATCTGAACATTTGACGGTGAAAGATCTGTTAGTCCTCTAGAACTGTTTAAAGGATAGATTTGGCCACTTGTCGATGGTCATACATCCTGGTGCTTTGAATGATTGGAGGAACCTGTGGTTGCAGGACTTCAAGTCAGTAACAAAATATAATTCGGCTCTATTCAGAATAACCTCGCAGTTGAGATTATGTGGTGATACTGTTACTGATGCGCAACTGTTGGAGAAAACCTTCAGCACTTTTCACGCCTCTAATGTGCTGTTACAGCAGCAATATAGAGAGCGTGGGTTCCAAAAATATTCTGAGTTGATCTCATGCCTTCTAGTTGCTGAGAATAATGAATTGTTGTTATTGAACCACGAGGCTCGTCCCACTGGTTATACGTCTGTACCTGAAGCTTATGCAGCGACTGCTTCAGGACAGGGACGTGGACGACCTGGTTATAAAGGTAGGCGCAGTAGACGCTACCGACGGAATAATTCTGAGAAGTGGAATAATCCAAATCATGCTACACAAAATCCCCAGAAGAGGGATAACACTGATCCCCAAGAGAGGGATAGTGGCAAAACGAAGCAAGGAAAAGGGAGAGGTTGGAATAAACCTCCTAGAGATGTAACCTGCTATCGTTGTGGCATGAAAGGACACCTGGCGCGTAATTGTTATACGGCCGAGCACCTAGTCGATTTGTATCAGGCTTCATGTAAGAAACCCAAAACTGGTGCCGAGACAAATTATATTTGTAATGGTGTTCCCACTGATGATACCCACCTGGA
>MVGT01000727.1:268080-307481 GCA_002174775.1 Macleaya cordata
GCCCGTCCGTGAGGACGGCCTCTACTTCGCGATTAAAGACTTTTAGGGAAATATATGATCGATACTAAGTTATGCTACATACACAAAAACAACTGCACTACGGTCAGTAAGCCCCCTAAATCTACGTGTCATGATCAAATGGTTCTGAGGCGAAAGATGCATACATCCATCTGTCTGAATGCAGCAAAGGAAGTGACGCCTGCATCAGTAGGCCTGCGTGCTAAGAGTACAATGACGTGGACGTACTTTGTATCCACAAGCAAACAAGGTGTGTGATACGTGCCATGTGTACACATACACTCAAATATGTGATATGGTGTTGTACGCACCATACACTGAGGGATCACATCTGACATAAGATGTGTCCAAAGACGACGAGAAGCAAGTGACGTGGACATACTTTGTATCCACGCACAGACAAAGACGACGAAAAGCCAGTGACGTGGACGTACTTTGTATCCACGCACCAGCAAAGATGACGAAAATAGATTCATGGACGCACTTGGGCGTGAATCTGTAAGAGGACGATAAGCAGATTCATTGACGCTACGGGGCGTGAATCTGAAAGAAGACGACAAGCAGATTCATTGACGCTACGGGGCGTGAATCTGAAAGGTGACGATGAGCAGATCCATTGACGCTACGGGGTGTAGATCTGAAAGACGATGAATGTTGGGACTCTCAAAGATGAAGAAAGCTGAGTGTCCCGAAGATGACGATAGGCAGATTCAGCCCTTAGGCGTGAACCTCAAAGACGACGATAGTAGGGAATCTCCAAGACGATGAAAGTGGAGTATCTCAAAGACAGATCCATGGACGCTCTTGGATGTGGATCTGAAAGACGACGATAGTAGAGAATCTCCAAGACGATGAAAGCGGAGAATCTCAAAGACAGATCCATGGACGCTCTTGGGCATGGATTTGAAAGATGACGAATGTAGAGAATCTCCAAGACGACGAAAGTGGAGAATCTCAAAGATAGATCCATGGACGCTCTTGGGCATGGATCTGAAAGACGACGATGATAGAGAATCTCTAAGACGACGAAAGTGTAGAATCTTAAAGACAGATCCATGGACGCTCTTGGGCGTGGATCTGAAAGACGACGAATGTAGAGAATCTCCAAGACGACGAAAGCGGAGAATCTCAAAGACAGATCCATGGACGCTCTTGGGCGTGGATCTGAAAGACGAGGAGTGTTGGGGACTCTCAAAGACGACGAAGGCAGAGTGTCCCGAAGACGACGATAGGCAGGTTCAGCCCTTAGGCGTGAACCTCAAAGACGACGATAGTAGAGAATCTCCAAGACGACAAAAGCGGAGAATCTCAAAGACAGATCCATGGAAGCTCTTGGGCGTAGATCTGAAAGACGACGATAATAGAGAATCTCCAAGACGACGAAAGTGGAGAATCTCAAAGGCAGATCCATGGATGCTCTTGGGCATGGATCTGAAAGACGACAATAGTAGAGAATCTCCAAGATGACGAAAGTAGAGAATCTCAAAGACAGATCCATGGATGCTCTTGGGCGTGGATCTGAAAGACGACGAATGCTGGGACTCTCAAAGATGACGAAAGCTGAGTGTCCCGAAGATGATGGTAGTAGCGACTCTCAGAGACGACGAAAGCTGAGAGTCGAAGATGATGATAGCAGATTCAGCCCGTAGGCATGAATCTCAAAGATGATGAAAGGCAGATTCAGCCCTTAGGCGTGAATCTGAAAGAGAGATCATGTCCAACATAGGACGTACCCAGAGACGAAAGGGGATCACACAATGCACGTGTGCCAGAAAAATACGAGCATCGGTGAGACGCGAATGATGCATGTCCTATGCTCTAGTACCGCACGAAGGTATCTAAAGATTCCTTATTTGATTAAGGATGACCCTGACTCTATATGTATGAAGACCTCTAAGCTAAATGTGATGCATCTGGAAGCAGACATGTAAAACAAAGGTAAGGATAAAATAGGAATTTTACAGTGAGTGAAACCCTACACACCCTCGAAAAAAACACACAATCCTAGGCTAATGCAACCTAAAGCTACAAGCACGCAAAGCCTAACCCTAGGGTCAACTAGCTAGAGACCTTAATCTCTATTATTGTTTGTTTTTAGGGTTTGGTAAGTTATCGGGCCGTTAGGCTCGACATGAGAGGATGTGGGTTCTTGGACCCACAAGGAAGAGGATAGGCTCCAATGGCCCGAATAATGGCGATGGGCTTTGGGCCCTGTTAAAAAAGGATCCAAGCCTGTGGGCCTGGCATGGAGGCGGGCCCTTAGGCCCAAGCCAGAGAAATGAGCCCTTAAGCTCATAGCAACAGGTAGAGAGCCCGAAGGCTGAAAATTGGGGAAAGGAAGGAGGGCCCGTGGGCCGCCACGAAGGAATGGGCCCATGGGCCCACCACGAAGGGATGTGCCCGCAGGCCCGAAATAGCTTATTCAGAGGCTTATTAGATGTTTCAATCTAAAACTAGCAAAATAATTAAAACACAGATATAAGTCGCTAGTTACTTGGAATCGGTAAACAAAAACAACTTAGGATTCACAACTTAAACTCAAAGATGAGAGTGCAAGCAATGTTCATTACACAAAATTGTTTTTACAAAAATGATGATGTCGTAAGCACGATATCAATCATATTTAACGTGGCAAAAATGGTAGCATTAACTGATGTTGAAGAGGATGTATCATGCACCATATGAAAAATACCACACTATCACATGCTTGTTTATTTCATACATGCATCACTTTTATGGAACATCCATCATGCAAAATATTTAATGCGAAGATTTCAACCCGTTCACGTAAACATCATGTGGCATGCATGCATATCATCAATTATTTCATGCAAAGTTTACGTGTATCATGTAATACATGCTAAAAAACATTACGACATTTTTACCATAAAAAATTGCATGCAAGATTTCATTGAGTCGTCAAAACATTGTTACATCATCACTTCATCACATGGGATGTAAACTCAACAATGGAATAAAGCAAAAGATAAGACAGGGATTACCACCTAGTCGGCACGAGCCCGTCGGCCCGACTGCAAGAAATCTCACCCCTTCTCGTGTCGATGGGTGGTGGAGGCGACAAGTGGGCCCCACTCCATGTCTAAGTGGAGAGAACCAAAACTTCAAGGGACTATGCAAGACTATTTTTGCAAATGATGAAAGGGAGAAGTGAAAAATAAAAATGTGAAATCAAAAGGTAAGACAATAAGAAAAGAAGATTAAACATTTTTTTTTTGCTTTTCTTTTTTTTTTTACTGTTTTTTTCTTCTTTTTTTCTGTTTTTTTGTAAAAAACGTTTTTTTAAAGAAAACTCTCCCTTTTTTTTCTCTCTCTTCCTCCCTTCTTCTTCCTCCTCACGTCTGATCACAGGCATTTTTTTCTTCTTCTTCTTCTCTTCTTTTTCTTCTCCTTCTTTCTTCTTCTCTCTTCTTCCCTTCTTCTCCTCTCTTCTTCCCTTCTTTTTCTTCTCTTTTTCTCAAAAGAGGAGATTTTTAATTTGAAGATGTATTTTTCAACATTAAAAGGGGAGTTTTCATACTAGTATTGGAAGAAAATCAAGGTAGGGATCGAAACCCTTGTATAAAACCTATGTTCTTGATTATATTATTTTTGAACAAATCATGTAGGTAAGAAAATCTATCATCTTTGATTATTAGATCATGAAATCTATTTAAAATTGTATTTTATGATGGAATAGTGTGGTGATTTGAGATCTAATGCAAGGTAAAATGTGGTGAATATGAAAGTGAGATGATTTAATAAAATCAATGGTCAGTAAGCCCTAATGGCTTTCTACGAAAATGTGGTTCCCACAGAGGACGATTCTTGATAATCGTGGTTGGCTTGCCGGAACAAGCCCTGACTGGTAAGATTAATTAAAAATATTAATCTGACATTTGTGACAGTTCGTACATGGTTTTCAACAACACTTTAGTAACACTACAGAGTTTTCAAAAACACTTTTAACTGAAAAACGTGGTTTCTGCTGTTGCATATATTTTGTTGCATTTTAAATGTGTTTCCTCATTCATACATGTTTGTATCTATTATTTTTGGTTAGTTTCCTACTGAGCTTTCTCACCCCGATAATTTTCCCCCCACAGAGTTCGAGGAGGGTGTTGAAGCGTAGATCGTGAATTTGACGATTGTAGAAAGACTTACTTTCTAGCATAATTTGTAGGTGTGCTTAATTTGTTTGATCACACTACTTTATATATTATATCACAGGGATTATGGGATGCTTTAAGTTTTATTTTGGTTTGGAGAATGGTTTTATATGTTGGAATTGTAATTTTTCAAGTTTCGTTTTGAACTCAAAATTTGATAGTACTGTGATATTTGAATTGCTTCTCTTAATTCTAAAATCGAAATGATGTTCCGTCAGTTGAATTATTTTCATAATAAACTCCGGCTTTTTTCCTAAAATTTCATAATTTTTAGATTACTTATGTTCTGATTTTAATAGGGTAAAACATCATATCACATTACTGAATTTTTGCTGCCAGTGCAGATGGACCCTGTTACGTTTGATTTTACAGTATGTTATGATTTCTAAATGGAAAAACTTTCTTCTGTGATATTTTAGATCTATTTGTCTATTTTTATTTATCTTAATGACTTAAAAATTATTTAAGATGAATTATTTATGTACAAAATAGCAGACCTGATGCAAATTCTGGACAGATTACTATATGTCTAAAACATCTATTAGTTTGCATAAACCTTTTGATTTACTTTAGTTTAACTTAGTTAACCATGAATTAACTTTTAACTACTCTTTTGAGTTAATTTTGTTGACCTATTATGGTTGGATTTTATGGAATAGAGTGAAGGAATTATCAATCTTTGTTCTTACAATGCCTATAGTCATGTATCCTTCTAATACTCTTCTTTTCAAGTTTAATGATCTGAGTTGGATTATAAGATTTGAAAAGTGGGGTATTACATATTGCATCTCACCAAAAAATTAAGTCTTCAAAACGAAAGCTAGATGCCCACTCTATGTCTATGCTCCAATTAAAAAGCAAAGATTTCAGGCAAATATCTAAAGTTTCTACAAAACAAAATTGTGATCTCTGAAACTGCATTTGTTTCTAGTAATATATTATAGGAGAAGTCTTGGGTTAACAAAACTCTCTCTTAAGTGTGGGTTAAAAAAACCTACATTATAAACATATTGTTCAATCTATTATCTATTATTGGATTAACAAAACCATATCTCTTAAGTGTTGGTTAAAAAAACCTACATTATAAACATATGGCCTAATTTAAAACAACTAAATTTTCTAATTATCTAATAAAAAAGTTCAATTTTTTTTTTAAAAGAAGCCCCGTGCCTTACACGGGATATGGGGGCTAGTTTATTATAATAAGAGAAGTGCTATAATAAGAGAAGTGTTATTGGGATGGGCCTTGAATTTGTCTATTTAAACAGATTGAGGGGGTACCCTCACCACACATTGTATGTTGTGGGGACCACACAAATCACAATAAATAGTTGATTGAAGGTGCCACCTCAATCTGTATAAATAGACAGATTAAGGGGCCGGTCCCAAAGCCATTTTCGTTATAATAAATCACTTAACAGGTGTCAATTGTTGAAGAACTCGATGCTCAATTCTTACATCTGTCCCACACATACATAAAGGAGGGTGAATGTGAGGTGCCACCTTAATCTGTTTAGCAAGACAGATTATGAGTCTGGTTTCAGAATCATTTTTCATCGATGCTATATAAAATTCGGACTCCTGAATTAATTAGTATAGAAATGAAAACTGTTGCAATCTAATTTCTTAAATGATGGGTAGCTTAAGGACGTGATTCTGCATGGAATTCACAAATTCAACAGGAAGAGTGCAGGATCTGTGCGCCCATTTCTTTATCTCAATTAACAGTTTTTTTTATGGCCTTCCTAACCTGTTCGTTTGAATCCTGCCGACAATTAACTCTTCTGGTGATGTCTATACGGCATTCGATAATCTTACAAGGTTAGAAAATTTGTAATTGAAATTTTTTAATGAGAGAATCCATTTTCTCTACAACATTTATTATAATAAATCACTTAATAAGATGAGTGCCACCTCAGTCCTTGTTAGCAATTCGGCATACGGCTAAAATTCAGAACGACATAAGTACGAGTATTATTGGGTTAATAAGAATTATAATACGGCCAAACATTCGGTCAATCATTCGCCGTACGGGAAATATTCGATTTAGAGTTAATTCGTTTATAATACTTTTCATATGTACAAATTTGGCAGTAAAAATTCGGCAATATGACAAGTCTTCTAGATGCTTTATGGAGTTCTGAGTGTGTCGATGAAGAGAGAAATTAAGAGAATTGTGGTCCTTATAGACAAAGAGAGAAAACAAAGAAGGGACCTTAAGCAATTAACTAAGGTTTTTTTTATTTTTATTTTTTTGTATTGAAAGTCCCATAGTCATTAAATAAAGTAGAAGTATTTTTCATCCATTTTATTAGGCAATTCAGTTAAAACGTGTTTTAAACATTTTAGCTAAAAAATTCGTGTATTCTTGATTAGGTTTCGTTTGGACGGAAGTATTAAACATTATTAGAAAATACGGAAACGTATGAGTATTAAACGCGAATAATTCGGGTGATTGCTAATAGGGGTCTGTTTAACAAGACAGAAAGTCCGGTTTCAAAAACATTTCTACCGATGCTTTGATACAGAGTTCTGTATCAAAGTTAGACTCCTGAATTAATTAGTATAGAAAACTGTTGCAATCTAATTTCTTCAAGGATTTTGTTAGGGCACATGATAAGCTTTATGGATTTGTGTTTTGTTTAGTTTCTTAAGTTTGTTCAAATGAGCTGGTTTTTTTATATGTATGTTATTTATGTTATCTGAATCATATCTAAAAAAATCAGCTCAATCGAAGACCTCTAGGACTCTCTAACACTACAAACACTTAATCAAGATTATAATAGTTTGAATGAACTACTGACATTTAAAATGATTTGTTTAGATGGTTATAAATCTCTAATGGAGCTAATTTTTTATAAGTATCTTATAAATGATGATAATATTATACCTATAAAAAAAATGAGATGATTTGAAGACTTTTACTTTACAAAAAAAAAATTTCTTTAAAAATATTCTTATTTAACAGGACCCTTTCTTAAATGATGGGTAGCTTAAGGACGTGATTCTGCATGGAATTCACAAATTGACAGTTGAATTCATCTTTTCCCATTATTCTATTTTCTAGGAAGTTAATGTTACTAGTTTTTTTTTTTTTTGATCGGCTTTTTATTTTGTTTTATTGGTCGTGATTTGCTCTAAGAGTTTTCCGAGTCCCAATGAAGACCCCGAACACCCTAATCTTGAATTTTTAAATTGAAATCTCTAACTGTGGGTCCTGGGGATTCTATGACAAAAGCGGGTAAGTAGCATCAACAAATGCTAGAGAGTGGGCCCCGCACACTCGTGGTAGAGCGTTAGCATTTTTCTCATTTTTCTTGAGGAAGAGTCTAGATTTCTGTACCCATTTTTTCAACGTACCTCAGTTTGTTGAAACCTGTCCTTCACTAAATAAAATTTAATTGTCTCACTTACCATCATTTAATTTTTAATATGCCTGTATTATCTCAATTAATAGTTTTTTTTGGTTTTTTTAATTTGTTCGTTTGACAATTAACTTTTGTGGTGAGGTCTATAGGGCATTCGATAATCTTACAAGGTTAGAAAATTTGTAATTGCAGTAAAATCTACTTTCCACAAAATCGATTGTGACTTGTACGATTGATTTGGTGTCTATTTTTTCTTTACGAAAAATGGTAACAGAGGATCCAGACTGTATGAGGAATGCTGGCAACTGCTACCTTGGATCCCAGACATGCAACTTTGTAAGTCTTGTTTGTTGTGGAAATTATTAGATCCACAACACCATCAAATTAGATATATTTATACATAGTTTCTTACTTATTACCCATTCTATTTTGTGCACAATAAGGCAATAATATAACTCCTTTTTTTTCAGATAAGCCCTTATTTGTACGACATATCTCAATCCCTACCCATTTATTCCCCAACTAATTACTGCTCCTTCTCAATCTGTCGACTGGACTCCAACCAAATTCAAACAATCTACTTCCTTCTACACCAAATTCATGACACCATACACCCATTATTATCTTCATTCAAAAACCTAAAAATAACTGATCCACAAGGAAGGAAAAATAAAACAGTCTGTCTACTACACAGTAGGAGACACAAAGGACATGAACTCCTCGTCTAACTCTAGAGCCCCCATAGTTTCAGGCGAGAGACAGCACACCAAGTCCAAACTGCTCCCCCCTTCACGACCTGGATACGCTGAAATCCTCCCATCGAACTTGGTGGCGATCCCTCGTCGAATCGCCAACGGCTTTCCCCACCCAAAGTCGTTCCCATATGCGTCGAACCTCGACAAACCTATCACCAAGAATGTGTGGTTCATTATACGTCCCAGTTGCCGAATGGTGGGAGATTTAACCCACTTTTCCACCTTTTTTCTCACGATTTCGTTGTTGTAGCCGGATATGGCCTGGTAACACTGCTTCGCGGCCCACCCAAGTTCATTGTTGAGCAGCTCGCCCACTTCGGCAGTCCCCATCACAGTACCAACACAATTGCCAAGGTAGTACTTTGAAATTGGGGGATCCAATCTAGCTCTGTCTCCGATCGTTATTAAACACCTTGTGGTTTGATCCACTGGTACATGACGCACCCTGATCACAGACTTCCACACAAGACCACAGAGAGACTGAAAAGATGAGATCTTGTCGGTGTTACAGTCTTGGTTAGCCTTGGCTTTGAGTTTAGCCATGGATTCCGATGAGAAATGAAAGACTCTTTCTCTAAAAGGTGGAGGTGTGAACCTGTCAATGAAGTCTTGAGGGCCAGAGTAAGGAAGGTTGAGGATGGGTCCATGGCCTTCCAAAAACCATTTTTTGAGTATGGGTGGGTTTGAGATGGAATCAGAAGTTCCTCTTGATCTGGATATTTCAGCCCAACTATTCAAGAAATGCCAGAAAGAAGTTCCATCACCAACACAATGGTTAAACGAACAACCAATGAAGTAGCCATCTTTCAGCTCTGTAATCTGCACACCTAGCAAGGGAAGGTCGTGCCCGTCGTGATTGACGGCTCCGCTGTAAAGGAAAAAAGCTCGAACGATTTCTGGGACATCAACAGGGGTAAGAACGTCGTCTAAGGTTATGTCTGCAACAGCATGGATGAATTCAGCGCCAGTAGGGTTAGTGCAGTCAATGTAGATGTAATAGGAAGGTGGGTTTTGAGTGGCGTCTTTGTGGGTTGCCAGACGACCGGTGAGTGGGTAGAAATGGACAAGGGTGCGAGAGAGTGAATCTTTAAGGGCGTCAAGGATGGATGTCATAGTTGTTGTTGGGTTTTCTTGATGAGAAGGTTTGGAGAAGAGAAGACCTGTTTGGATGTAGTTCCCAGAGAGAACTGATAAATCCCAGTTGGTTAAGTAGTATGGTTCTTTAGCTTCTTGTGGGATACGTTGTGATTTAATGGTACATTTCGAGATTTCACGAATAAAAGGAGAAGTAGTAGTTGTTGTTGTTGTTGAAGGAGCAGAGGAAGCCATTAGAGGAGCTTGGTTTGGTTAGGTAAGATGTAAAGAGAGATATCTCTGCACAGGTCTCAGCTGCAAAACAGAACCCAGCAGCAAACTATAGTGTGAAATTAAGGTGGTTTGGTGGAGTAGTGGGGGAGATGGGGGTACATATTAATAGAGTAAGAGAAGGTGGACCCCGCACTATATATAAAGAGAAGGCCCCATTCCCAATTTCGGATCGACGGACGTCTATTAAAAGTGATTAACGAAAATGCAACTGTTACGATTGGTTTCCAATCAATAAAATAAACAGATGTAATCTTTGATGTCAAAATCTAGTGTACCTGTAGGAATGGCTTTTTGCACATTATCATCTTAATCAATGAAACCCTAATTTATTTCTGAAATAATGGAATTTGCACAAAAAGATTTCGAGCCCTAATTTTTTTGTTTGAAAAACGAGAATTTGCAGAGAAAATTTTCGACCCCGGCCTAATTTTTCCGCTGGCGGTGCTTCTTATCTCTTGAGGTGCTAGCAAGCCTTTAAGCCATTAGCGACATGTAGAAAGTGGAGACATCACCAATATTCATCACATGCTTTATTGGCAGGGGGATGAATCTGACGTAGAGCCATCGAGTTGGAGAGGTTGAGAGCAGCAAAAAGAAATAGAGAAATAGTTGGGAGTGTTAGAACTTAGAACTTATAACGTTTAAGGTTTATGTTAGTTTCTAGAGTTTTTGGTTGGTTCGGTTACATCAGAGCTTCAATGTCCTGTATCCGCTCACCGATCCATAGCCATTAGATTTGAAAACCCAAAACCGATCCACACAGACCCACTTTGGTTCGGTTTCAATCCAACCCAAGCGGATTTGATCGGTTCCGTTTGTTCTGTTCGAACTAAAATGCACAGCACTAGATACAATTCAAGTGGACCCACATCAATTCAGTCGTGCACTTAGTGTGCGTTTGGATAGACTAGTGTTTTACTATATAAGGGGCTCGCCCATGAATGCCGCTGGAGCGAGCCCCTAAGCCAGTTGAAAAATGGTTAAAGGTGGAAAGAGAAGATGAGAGAAAATGTAGGGAAGCTGGCTTCGGTGAGTGCTACAGTGCGGAGCTGTAGTGATTAATGTTTAAAAGCAGTCGTTATTGCGGTGTAATGGTAGGGGATCGTTATAACGATCATTACAACGATTTTGGGACTCCAATCGACATGTGTTCAATCAGAAAAGCACCATAATATCTGAAAATAACTGTCGTTATAACAAAAAATAATGGTGTTTTAATTAAAAAAAAGGATTAAAGAGCTCAAAATGATTTTTTAAGATTTTTTTTCCTTTTTTTGTAATAAAATAATGGTCGATATAACCGTTATAATAGTAAAAAATGGTCATTAACGTATAACGACATTATAGTGATATAACGTAACAGCTTAGTGATATAACGTAATGTCCTCACCCCAATTTTTATTACCCATTCCCTTATTATATTTTGTTCAATACCAACTATGTCCTGCAATGTTATTTCATGTAATAGTTACACTCAGTGGTTGCTACATGGAGTTGATCAAAAGATTGATTTTTTGTGACGTAACTCTCCTCATCATTGAGATTGCATCAGCGAATAGGTTGTCTTCATGTGGGTCCACCTAATACTCACTTTTATTCTTATAGTCTACTTATATAGGAGTGGGTGCCATATGGATTTGATCCAAGAGTTGATTTTTTTGTGACGAGAATTTTCTCGTTGTTTAAATCTCATTAGCTGATGGGTTGTGTCCTAATGGGTTTACCTAATACCCATTTATAATGTCAAAAAAGTATGAGTGCAATATTAACATAGAAAAATTAAGAGATTTGTGTGGGTTTCAAAAAATATTGTCAACAAAACCTTAATTGGGGACCCCAACTCATATTTAATAGTATCTATAGTATCTGCAAGTGGTTGATTTTAGTTTACATTATTATATGTTTAGAGTACAAGATTTTGCTCCAAGGTTTTCGATTGTCCCTACTCTAGCTTGTCAATGAGCGGGTAAGCGATTACCTACACCAATTATCCGGGTTTAATTTTTTATCCATATATATATGCATTCTGGTTTTAGAACAGGAAATGCACCTGGGCTAATTCATAGAATGATCATTTTTCACTGAGCTATCCCTCTGCGACTGTGTATTAACAGCGTCAATTTCCTAAATTTGGAGTCTTGATTATAATAGGTTTCAGACTTGGGTAGCTAGTTAGATAGCTCCGCAGAGGTTCTCCCAAAAAAAAAAATTAGATAGCATGTAGATCAAAATTAGGTTGTAGTTGTGGTGATGATCTCCTCATCATGAAGAGATGATTTAAGAGCTACATTTTTCCATCCCATATTTTTCCTGTTGTTTGTGAACCCGTGCAGAGATAAACTAATGTTTGAATTTTTGTGGTGATGATCCCTTCATCATGGCGGTGGAGGAGGGTTGCTAACAGTGGTCGAGGCAGCTTGTGCCCACAGGGGACAGCTGCCCCCACTCACAAGTTGTGAAAAAATTATGCCTAAATACAATTGTGGATGGAACAATGCTCCCATTAAATTACCCCAATCGATGTGTAACCCACATAAAGAGTAACCAGTGGCTGAATTTTAGCAAAAGTGTTCATCACGTAGATTATCATATCCGAAAATCATTCTATTCTAAACCTTCAAATCCAGTCAAAAATTTGTTTTACATTGACGGTAAAAGTTATGTCTTAAAAAACATAACAATTTAAGATTTTGATAGATAGATTTAAGAGGGCAAATTTGTTAGAACAAACTAGTTTTTTGAAAACAATGGTCTAAATAGTGAAGAGATCATCCGCACCTATCTTAAATCATCTTTCTCTTTATATGAAGGGCACAATAGGGAAAATCGGATGGTGGCGTTTGATCCCTCTATATTTTTTTTTCGATAGATAAGCATAAAATATGTTAAAAAGAAATATTAGGTGTGAAAGGGTTGACTTGGATCTATACACACATGATGAGTAGATCGTGTTAAAAAATAATAATTTAAATCATCTCCACGCAGTCACGTAAGTTAGTGTAATTGGAGTGTAAATTTCTTTTTCTAAATACATAAATAGGAAAAGCCAATGCTTTGAATGATTTTTACTATTATATGAACTAGGTATAATCCCGTGCCTCCGGCATAGAGCCATACCGCACTTTCCGCTACACGCGTGTGATTCGTAAAATAGTTGTCCATCCTCCCGCGCGTGTAGTTTGGATGTCCAAACGTGCTACGAGAGTTTCGTCTACGTGCGCTTTGCGCACATCCCCACCACCAGCTCCACCACCGGATCCACTCCACTGTCAAATGTAAATCAGGTGTAAATAAATAATTATTTCCACGGAACACATCCGGTATTTTGAAAAAGAACATAAGGTTATTTTGGTTATTTACTATGGCCACTGGACACATCTGGTATTTCTTAAACGGTGAAGGACAAACTTGTCTCAAAAACCTTAAAGGGTCAAGGACAAACTTATCTATTTGCAAAAGTGAATGGGTTGAATCAGTTGTAGCCGTCGGATGAATTAAGTGGATCTTCATTAATAAGCCCTAGCCTTCGGATGGATTAAGTGGATCGTCATTAAAATTGTGAGTAGGGCCCTTTCAGTAACTCAACATAACTTGGTAGATCGAAATAGAGTTGTTGATGAGGAATAAAAAAAAGATTCCTTCTTATGTTTTTGCCGTAGATGGCTATACATAAAAAGAAATCGTAATGTTTTAGCCGTTGATGGCTATACATAAAAGATACCGTCTTGTTTTAATATATATATATGACATTCTTTGTTTATTGGTAGTATAGATTATTGTTCTTTTGAAGGGCGCCCCCATAGAGGTTATTAATTTTCTGGCTACACCACTAGTTGGTGAGGAGTTTTGCCAGTTTATGCGCATTACGATGGCAAAGTGAGTTTGTCGAGGGCTCGTCACTTTAAAATAAATGCGCGCGTCCACTGTTGAATTCACTTTTTGTACAAATTGATGTTAGATTAGCATTATTCTATTATCAATTAGTAATGTTACTAGTTTTTATTTTGTTTCTTTGATCCGCTCTCAGAGTTTTCCGAGTCCCAACGAAGACTCCGAGCAACTCTAACTATGAAATCTTAAATTAAAATCTTTGACAATGGGCCTTTGAGATTCAATTACAAACAATAATGATTTTTTGACCGATGGTTTTACAAAATCCATGCCAGACGCTTATGTGGTAGGGTGAGACTCACCACTTTTTCTCTCTCAAAACTATTTTGAGGGGGGTTTCTAACTAAAGTGACAGTGGGACCAACCATGCCACATAAGTGTCTGTAATCCGTTTTGTAAAACAGTATTTTTTTTGTTCTCACCCTTAAAATTCTACTATTCACCCCCTTTTTTAGGAGATTTCAGTTTTGAGTTCAAAATTCTACTATTCACTCTCAATTTTAGGGGTTTACTTTGGTTTAAAATTTTACTTTTCACCCTCAAGTAATTCATATTTTTTGGTTGGTTTCTATTTTTTTCTCTAAAACCTAATGTGACACACTATCTCCCATTTTTTCTTTCTATTTCTACGATTTTGTAGTCATTAAATAGATCAAAACAACTTTATTAAAGGGATTGAAAGAAAATCAAAGCTTATTATCATCATTTTAATAGCATGTAAGTATCTTATCTTCATCTCTTATTTTATTTTATAAACATTTGTATACTGATGAGCGTAGAATGAATATTACTTAAAAAAAATAACTCCGAGAAAACAAAAACTGATAAAAAAAAAAGAGAGAAGGAAATGAGATAAAAAGGTTTTGATTTCCTCCCACTCTCTTCTATAATGGTGTTTTGATTTTATAAATGACTAAAAAATCATAGAAATAAAGAGAAAAAATAGGAAAGATAAATTTTCAGTTAGGTTTGGGAAAAAATATATATATAAATTTTGGAGAATTACTTGGGGGTGAAAAGTATAATTTTAAACCCAAAGTAAACCCCTAAAAATTGGAGGTGAATAGTAGAATTTTGAACTCAAGCTAAAATATCTAAAAAAAAGGGTGAATAGTAGAATTTTAGAGGTGAGAACAAAAGTACTCTTTGTAAAACGGTCGGTCCAAAGAGCACTACTGAACTGAGGGAAGCCAACAACAAGTGTCATTAAGTGCCTTCAAAAGAAAAACAAGTGTCACTAGCTGGTATGTACACTTCCACTTGTCTTCTTTGGTGTCCTTAGCACCAATAAATGCTAGAGAGTAGGGACCGTATACTCATGGTAGAGGGTTAGCATTTTTCTTTAGGAATGCTCGCAATTACTATCTTGGATCCTAATACCTGAATTTCTGGTTTGTTGTGGTGGGACTTATGACGGGTGCTAATTGTTGCACTTTTGGACCCTCTTTGGACACCCCTATCTTTAAGCTACATGCGGGGCTAACTAAATGTGAGCGCCCCCAATCAATCTCCTATCCGGATTAGCTAATTGAGTAATTAAGCTAGTTCATTGCAATTATTGAGAATTTGTGATCAGAAAAGTGAAGACTGAAGATAGTTCATTTTCAAGCAAATGTGATTTGCTTATTTATTGAAGAGAATTTGTTAAGTAAAGTGACACGTGGCATGATTTAAGGGGAATACTTAGAAGAGAGACACATGGTAAAGAAAGACTTCTCGTCCAGCATGACAGATTGTTTTGTACAAAAATATTTTTGCATAATGTAGAAAACATGTAATATTGCAACATCCGGCTGTTGAGGGATTTGTGACACACTGTGGATGGAACTTGGTGTTAGAGAGTGTTGCTGCAGGCGTACCAATGATTGCTTGGCCACTCTACGCGTAGCAGTTCTGCAATAAGAAGTTAATTATGAAGGTTTTGAAGATTGGAGTGGGGATCAAAGTTGATGAGTGGAATAAAAAAGATATTTTTGAACAAAATATGCAGTGCAAAAATATTTTTGCATAAATTTCGTAATGTTTTTTTTCAAAAACCATTCTTGAACTGGTTTAGTTCGAAGATCTCGAAAAATGCTTTCCAAATATATGAATTTCGTCAAAATCTAAATTTTAGTTTAAAAGATATAACGTTTTGAAGTTTAAAAACAAAAAAGATAACTAATTTTCTCTCTTATACAGCTGTACAAGTTTGAAAAAGACAAAAAGATGGTTGAGAAATATAATAAGGGTAAAATATGAACATTAAAAAAGAAAGAATTGAGTAAATAGATTTAGAAAAGTTTAAAAAGGATTAAAAATATAAACCAATTTTTATCCATAACAATCGCACTAAAAGAATAAACCATTGCAGTTTGTATAGGTAACGGAAACATGCGATTCTTAATCATCTTAACCATAGCAACAAGCTCATTTTTCTGATTCTTAATTGTGCAAACACCTTTATCAATAACAATTTTAAGTCCCTTTTCAGAAAGTTGACCCAAACTTAGTAAATTCCAGTGTAAGCTAGGAACATAATAAACATCAGAAATATGTTCATGTGAACCATCTTTCAAACGATACCTTTTCCCAAAATTGAAACTTTAGCTTTATTTCCAAAGTTCACATCACCACGTACTGATTCATCTAATTGGGAGAATAATTCCTTCTTTCCACATATATGGTTACTGCACCCAGTATCTAAATACCACTTGTGAAGATGATCTTCGTCAGAAGCACTGCAAGCTAATAACAGAGTTTCCTTCTCTTCCACTTCATCTTGAGCAAGGTTAGCATGTTCAGAATTTTTCTTATATAATTTAACTCTACACTCCGATTTATAATGGCCAATTTTTTTTTGAAGAGGCACAAATGAATTTATTGAACCAGGAAAATACCCAAAGAGAATACACGATCAGGCTATATGGTACAAGCCCATAGCCTAGAAACAGCCAACAAAACTACTAAAAAATTACAGAGATTGAACTAGTGCCTCCAAGTTAAAAACAAAGTCAGCAAACCTATAATTTTTTGCCCACTCCATACTTCTGCTCTAGAAGAAAAGCAGCCCCTTCAGCACCAAGATTGCACCGGATACCATAAAAACTTTGCCTTTGAAGATGGTATCATTGCAGCACTTCCAGGTAGTCCAACACACCGCACGAGGCAGGGTCAGCCAGAGTTTTTTACCTTTCTTTGGTAATTTCAGCTTCGACCAAATGTCGAGGATTTGTCCAAAGTGCTGGGGAGGGCACCATTGATTATTAAATGATTGAGCTACAAAGGTCCATATTTCCCACGAGAATTTGCAGTGTAGGAGGATGTGATCACACGTCTCTTCTTCATTGCAACATAGTTCACATCTATTTGGGCATATTCTTCCCCTTCGTTTCAGTGCATCCACAGTCGGTAATTTGCAAAAGTAGGTTGCCCATACTGTGAAGGCTAATTTCGTAAGGGCCAGGGTGCTCTAAACGGCAGAAGCAGGGAAAGCCTCCTCCGACCTTGGTAGAAGGACCTTATAGCATGATTGCACCGTGAATGTTTTGCTCTCCGCCGGTATCCAAACCATGGTGTCCTTAGTATCGATCACGATGTGGCTGCTGTTGATTTTCGACATCAATCTACCCACTGACTCATGCTCCCAATCATAGAATGTTTTTCTGAAGCCTAGGTCCCATGTCGTTGAATCTCCCACCACCACCACCACACAATCGGCCACAAAGGCCTCCTTCTTCATTGACACTTGGAACTGTCTTGGGTATGATAGCAACAAAGGCATCTCATCACACCAGGGGTCGGTCCAAAATTTTACAGAATCACCTCTTCCTACCTCAAATCTTCTATTTTTGTTGAAGTCTTTTTTGAAATTCGAAATACCTCTCCATATTGAGCATCCATATGTGGATTTTGGGTGGATTGCTTCCCAACCGTTTACCGTCACCCCATATTTCTCCGCAATTAACATACGCCAAAGGCTATTAGTTTCGACCCCGAATCTCCACAGCCATTTAAAGAGAAGTGTCTTATTCATTAGTCGAAGATTTTTAATGCCCAGACCCCCCTCCTCCTTAGGTAGGCTAATTTTTTCCCAAGCCACCCAATGGAGCCTCTTCTTACCTTCCTCCTCATCCCATAAAAAATTTCTGATTTTGGCTTCAATGATTTTGCACACTGAGGCAGGCATAAAGAACAATGACATATAATAAGTAGGTAGTGCTGCAATAGTGGAGATGATCAGAATCAGTTTCCCATCCCTAGACATTACTTTTCCTTTCCATGAGGCCAGCCTCTGGTTAATTCTCTCTATGATCGGGTCCCAATGGGCTTTAGCTCTATAAGGGGATCCCAATGGGAGGCCCAGGTAAGTATTTGGTAATTGTCCTATGCTGCACCCAAATACTTTAGCCAGTTCTACCAGGTTCATCGGTTCCTTCACCCCAAAGATAGCACTTTTTAGGAAATTGACCCTGAGTCCTGATGCTACTTCAAACCAAATTAAGAGGTCCTTTAGGTTGCTTATTTGTTCTAACGATGGATCTAGGAAGAATAGTGTATCATCTGCAAATTGTAGATGTGAAATCTTCGTACCCCCCACTGCCACTGTGAATCCTGTAATCAGCTGTAGTGAGTCTGCCCGTCTCATCAGACAACTCAAAACTTCTGACACCACCAGGAAGAGTAAGGGGGATAGGGGATCCCCTTGTCTCAATCCCCGCGAGCTTGCAAAGGTATTCCTAGGCCTGCCATTCACTAACACCGAGAACGTTGCTGAGGAGATACAATTATGAATCCAGATTCTCCACTTATATCCAAAACCCATCAGTTATTGGACATGATAGAGGAAGTCCCAACTAACTCGATCATTATGCCTTCTCTAAGTCTACCTTCACCATAATACCAGGGTTGCCACTTTTGATTCTCGCATCTAGGCATTCATTTGCTCTCATAACCCCATCCAAAATCTGTCTATCCTCAACAAAAGCCCCTTGAACAGGTGAGGTTATAGAGCTAAGCACTTGAGTAAGCCTCGAGGCTAGCACTTTGGAGATCACCTTGTAAGCACTTCCCAGTAGACTAATGGGTCTAAAGTCCCATAGGCTTTCTGTGTTTTGCTTCTTCGGTACAAGGGCTATAAAGGTGGCGTTGAGCCTCCAATCAAAGCAACCTATGTCAAAGAAATGCTTTACCAAATCCAAAAACTCAGGTCTAATAAAATACCAACAGCGAGAGAGGAAACGGACCGAGAATCCATCAGGGCCTGGTGCTTTTTCCTGGCCCAGGTCATGGAGAGCAGCCACTACCTCTTTTTCCTCCATCGGGGCTTCGAGCATTACAACTTCTGCTTGGCTGATTTTAGGTAGATCCAGCCCCTCAACTCCAGGACGCCAGACCTCTATTTCTGTGTACAACTAGCTATAGAACTGCTCCATCTCCTTCCTAATTAATTCTAGCTCCACTATCTCCTGAAGGTCTGCCAAATTTTTTACAATGAAAGCACTTGATTTCTGATTTATCATAACTTTTACTTTCAATTATTTGCTGATCGGAGGTACTTTTGTTTTGCCATTTAGGTTTTCTACCTTTTTGTTTTCCTGATCCGGTCCCACCACTGGAATTACCTTTGTCAGTTACAGTCACCTTGCTTTGAAATGCATGTTCCACTGATTCTACAGCTATTTGATTCATCTTATGTTCATGAGAACATAATGAACCCATCAACCCTTCAATTGACATAGTTGAAAGATCTTTTCCTTCCTCAATTGCAGTAACAATATAGTCAGAACGACCTATTAATGATCTCTTAATTTTTCCAATAACACGTAAGTCATCAAGTTGTTCACCATTAACACGTTGTTGATTCACAATAGATTAAAATCGAGCAAAATAATCAGAAATAGTCTCAGAATTATTCATGTGAAGACTTTAGAATTCACCTCGTAAAGTTTGCAACCTTACTCTTTTTACCTTCTCATCCCCTTTGTAGGATTTTTGCAACAAATCCCACGCTTCTTTAGCCGTCTTTGCAACTGAGATTTTTTTTAACACAATCTCGTCAACAGCTTGGTAGAGAAAATATAACGCCTTCTTATTTTTCTTTCTACTTTCCCTCAAACTGTCTTTCTACACCTAAGAGAGAGCATCATGTGCTACTTGGTTTACAGGTTCGACGTATCCTTGTTCGACTATCTCCCAAATCTCTTGGAAGCCGAACCACGCCTCAATCTGAAGACACCAATGATCAAAGTTCTTCCCATAAAACCTCAAAAGCTGAGGTTTAATCAATCCGTTCATTCTCGTAATTGAAACGAAAACATTACACGCTTGCTAGCAATCTAAGTAATCACTACTTAGAATAAAAGAGTTGGTACCTTAGCTCTGATACCAAATGTTGGAAAATTAAAAAGAAAATTTAATTGCCAAAGGATCAAAATATTGGATCGAAATTTGGGTGAACCAAAAATACAACACAAATTATAAACTTATGTAATAAAGAAGAACAAGAAGAACAATTTATGTGAATTGAACTTATTGAAACGCAAACATATCACCACATATTTATAGTTGAAACACACAACTATTTAGAATAAATAAAACACCTAACAACCACACTAAGTATACCAACCACACTAGTCTAACAACCACACTAAGCATACCAACCATACTAAGATTAAATTAAGTTTGAGTTTGATTATCTAAAGGAAAAATGTAAAAAAAGTCCTTATTTTGTAGGGGATCGATGATTTTAATCCCTCACCAAAATGTTTTTATAATTTTAATCCTTATTTTTTTAGACTTTATGATTTTAGTCCTCAAAAAAATATAGTGTTATGATTTTAGTTCATAAAAATTAAAAAATGTGTGAATGATTTTAAAAAAATACTTAAGATACCCTTATTCAAGTTTTTTAATCTTAAATCTCGTATTACTATCCCGTCTGCATAAAAAAGTAGATTTTTGACCCCTTTAGAAGCAAAATTGATCTTAGTCTATTTCTATAAAAGTTGTGCGAAATCGAATTTCCTTCGAGAGTAGGTATTATGGAGAAAATTAAGAGTTACGAGCAGAAAGTTACAGACGAAATATAGTAGCAGCATCAACTTGGATATTAGTTCTAGTTCAAGTTTCTCTCTTCTCTCTCTTGCAATTGCAGGTTTGAACTTGCTAAAACAATTTTAAACTTACAAAAATAAATTTAAAATTTAATGATAACCAATACCAATAAAATAGAGAATATAAAGTTGCCTAAGCTTACAAAAATTGCATAAACAAAAGGGATTATGCGATTATGTCACTTCTGCTTATGCAATTTTTGTAAGCTTAATTAGTTAACTTTTTACTCGTCAAATGTTCAATTTTATTTGTATTGGTGACCATACAATTTCAAACTTACAATTGAAAGTTTTAGAATTGCAATTGCATGTTCGAACCTGTAATTAAAAGTTTAGACCTATAATTTCATGTTCAAAATTGCAATTATAAGTTTAAAATTGTAATTGCAAGATGTCAAACTTGCAATATTAAGTTTAAAATTTATTTGTGGAGTTTTAATGTAAGTTTGAACTTGCAAATCTTGTAGTTTGGATTGAAAACTATTTTTTAAAAGTTTGAACTTGCAAATCATGTTAGTTTCGATTGAAATTTATTTTTGTGATTTTTAATGCAAGTTTGAACTTGCAAATCATGTTTTTTTATTGAAATCTATTTTTTAGAGTTTTAATGCAAGTTTGAACCTGCAAATTATGTTAGTTTAGATTAAAATTTGTTTTCGTGATTTTTAATGCAAGTTTAAACTTACAAATGCAAGTTTGAACTTGCAAATCATGTATTTTTTATTAAAATCTATTTTTTAGAGTTTTAATGCAAGTTGGAACTTGCAAATTATGTAGTTTGGATTGAAAACTGTTTTTTTCAAGTTTGAACTAGTAAATTATGTTAGTTTGGATTCAAATTTATTTTTGTGATTTTTAATGCAAGTTTGAACTTGCAAATCATGTATTTTTATTGAAATATATTAAGTTTGAACTTGCAAATCATTTTGTGTGGATTGAAAACGATTTTTTACAAGTTTGAACTTGCAAATAATGTTAGATTGGATTAAGATTTATTTTTGTGATTTTCAATGCAAGTTTGAACTTGCAAATTATGTATTTTTTATTAAAATCCATTTTTTAGAGTTTTAATGCAAGTTCGGACTTGCAAATAATGTTAGTTTAGACTTACTTTAGCAAGTTTATGCCTGCAATTGTAAGTTCAAACTTGCAACTACAAGTCCAGACCTCCAATTGCAAGTTCAAAATCGCAATTGCAACTTCAAACTCACTTTTACAAGTTTAGACTTGCAATTGTAAGTTTAGACCTACTTTAGCAAGTTCATATTTGCAATCGCAAGTTCAGACCTGCAATTGTAAATCCATACCCTTCCAATTATATGTTCAGAATTGCAATTCCAAGTTTAGACTTGTAATTGGAAGTCTAGACCTTGTTTGGCTAGTTCAGATCTACAATTGCAATTGTAATTGTAAGTTCACACTTGCAATTGCAAGTCTAAACCAGTTATAGTAAGTTTAGAATTGCAATTGCGAGTTAAGATTTGGTTTATTAAGTTCAGACCTACAATTAAAAGTTTAGAACTGCAATTGCAAATTTATACCTAAATTTATAAGTTCAAACCTGCAACAGTAAGTCCTAACCTTCAATTAGAAGTTCAGACCTGCAATAGCAAGTCCATACATATTTTAGCAAGTTTAGACCTGCAATAGCAAGTCCATACATATTTTTGCAAGTTCAGACCTGCAATTGCAAGAGAGAAGTTGAGCTACAACCCAAATTGATGCGGCTACTATATTTCGTATGTAACTTTCTACTCGTAATTCAGAATTTTCATCACTATACCTACTTTCGAAGAAAATTTGATTTTGCACAACTTTTACAGAAATTGACGAAGTCCAATTCTCCTCCTAAAGGGATTAAAAATTAACTTTTTTGTTCTGACGGGATGTTACTACAAGATTCAAAGCTTTGAAAAAGAATATTTGTAAAGGTTAGTTATGTCTTTTTAAAACTAAGGACTAAATTCACAAATATTTTTATTCATTGAATTAAAAACAAAATGGCCTATGAAAATATGGACTAAATTTACAAAACCCTTTATCTAAAACTCTATCACGTCAAGGATGGATGTCATAGTTTGTTTTTGGGTTTTCTTGACTAGAAGGTTTGGAGAAGAGAATACCTGTTTGGATGTAATTCCCAGAGAGCACTGATAAATCCCAGTTGGTTAAGTAGCAGTATGGCTCTTTAGCTTATTCTGGGATACGTTGTGGTTTAATGGTACATTTCAAGATTTCGCGAATGGAAGGAGTAGTAGTAATTGTAATAGTAGTTGTTGTTGTTGAAGAAGCGTAGGAAGCCATTAGAGGAGCTTGGTTAGATAAGATGTAAAGAGAGATCTATGCACAGGTGTCAGCTGCAAAACAGAACCCAAACTCTGTAAGAGTAGTATGAAATTAAGGTGGTTTGTGATGAGAATAGTCCCACACACACGATTGCCAAATTATGTGGTGCATTATATGATATATCATCTGAAGTTAAAAAGAACAAACACGTTATGCGCTCGATAAAATCAGCCTTTAGATTTACTTCACATAGATGCACAAACACGTATAAGTCAAATGTAAGAATAAAATGAGTATCATATGGACCCATTGGGGACGATACATGCACTGATATTGATCTAGATAATAAATATATCATCGTCACAATCAATGTTTTAAAAACCGGACCGGAGGTCGACCCGGACAAGGCATTGGGTTGGGTCAAACTGGTTCAACCAGTGGGTCAACCTGTGGGTTGATTGGGTTAACTTATATAGATTGTACATGTGTTTTCCTTAGTTTATTTACACGGGATATAATATAAAGCTTTGATTTAAAGCAAATTAAAATTTGTTGTTGAGATGGTAAATAAGTTAGTCGTCTACTCAACTAATCTGAGTTCAAATCCTACTAAAATATTTTATTATTCTTTGTTACCCACTATCATTATAATTATATCTTGTATATTTTAAGTGGAAACAAATACACAAATCCATTTGTTGTTCAGTTGGTTAGAGGTTGATACAAGGCTGAAATAATTTGAGTTCAAGTCCTTGCACTATCATTTTTATTATTGAACAATACAAAATAACCCAGTTAAAAAACTGGTTAGTTCGGCAGGGTCGATGGTTCAACCAGCCGAGTCAACCGGTTCACATAAAAAAAGCTAGTTTTTGAAGAAAATTGTGGGTCGAGGTTGACCCAACCCAGATTTCATACTGGGTTACCGGTTTTCCGGTTGAACCGGCCGGTCCGGTCCGGTTTTCAAAACACTGGTCACAATTGTCAATGGGCGGGTAAGCGACTACCCACACCAATTATCCGGGTTTAAATTTTGATCCATATATACATTCTGGTTTTAGAACAGTAAATGCACCTGGGTTAGTTTAAAGAATCGTCATTTTTCACTGAGCTATCCCTCTGTGACTGTGCATTAACAGAGCATCAATTTCCTAAATTTGGAGTCTGGATTATAATAGGTTTCAGTTTTGGGTAGCTGTTGTGGCAATGATCTCCTCGATCATCATGCATGCAAGGGTTGCATTTTTTCACTTCACGTTTTTCATGTTGTTTGTGAGCTCATGCAGAGAAGAGTTGTTGAGAGATTTTGTCTGTTCACACGCGCTACAGTAGCAAAGTAAGTTTGTCGGGATAGCCAATAGCTAGCTGGTACGTACAAGCTGTCCACTAGCTAGTCTTCTTTGCTTGGTGTCTGTAGCCCCAATAAATGCTAGAAAGTAGGGACCGCACACTCGTGGTAGAGCGCTAGCATTTTTCTTGAGGAATGCTCGCAAGCTACTATCTTAAATTCTGATTGAGACCTGAAAGTCTGGTTTGTTGTCGCACCCTTGTACCTCTTTGGGCAGCCCCTCTTTAAACCACGTGTGGGACCAGCTCAATGTGAGCACCCCCAGTCAATCTCTAATCCTGATTAGCTAATTGAGTAAAGCTAGTTCTTTGCAATTATTGAGGATTTGGGCCTTCTTAGAGGAGCCACCTAGTTTTTGGAGTCAATCCACACCTCTAATTTACACTATTGAGTAAGTTGAAGAATTAATTGTCTGAAGTGGCATCAAAGGAAATTAAATACTCGACCTTCAAATTGAAAGTAAGAGCGTTTACCAACTGTTTAACTTTTTGTGTACCCATTGTGCGTGTTACTCTCTTTTCCATTGGACAAAGGATTGACAGAGTGAATTCAACTATAAAATTAGTGCATTTTCACCATCAAATACTTAGCCAATGAAAAAAGGAGGGAACGTGCACCAAATAGCCATGGTAGATTTGCAAACTGCTTTAAAGAAATATGTAAATTTGAAAAAAAAACAAAATTTTAGATCCTCAAGACCAAATGAAATTGGTTTAAAGTAGGTAAACTTGCCAACAAACAAAATTTTGCAATGAAATTCTTTGTACAGTCGACACGTTTTCTCTTTAAATTGGGTGCGAAATTAGTAATTTGTAATGTGATGTTTTTTGTTTTTGACTTCATAGGTCCACATTAGTAGTCTCATTCAAATTTTTTTTTTTGGATCTTGTTAACGTGTGCCCTTAGGGCACACGATAAGGTTGTTTTTTAAAGAGCCTTTTTGTAATTTAGAGGTCTTCAAATCAGTTGAATTTTTGTAGATATAATATTATCATTATTTATAAGATGCCCAAAAAAGTCAGCTCAATCAGAAGTATTTAACCTTCTAAACAAATCACTTTAAATGTAAGCCATTCATTCACACTATTAAAGTCTAAATTAAGTGTTTGTGGTGCTAAAAGGTGCTAGAGGTCTCCCATTGAAATGATTTTCTTAGATATGATCCAAATAGTATAAATAATATACATATCTAAAAATCAGTCCTACAAAATCTTTTTTTTAATATATAAAAACTTATTTGTATTAAAGGCTTCAAATTTGAACACGTGTTTAAAACATTTTGTCATCAACATTGATTTATGATGGGGTAGCAGGGTAGGTAGGAGGCGAGGAACGGACTCATTAAGATGTGGGTCAGTATGACCATTAAGAACGACAACAATATGTACTATAAATACGACAAAATAACTGCAAATCTGACACCTAAACTGTGGTAGACTCCAAAATGGCAAATTCTTACTCATGGCCCATGGACCTTGTGAGTTGTTAACCATGGGTCTTGTCTAATAAGCGTCATTGAGTAACAGTCATCAAGATCATAATCATGTTCGCATTAGATTAGTTTAGAGTCACGGAATTGGACATAAAGCCCAATATAGCCCAGCATACTGCTTGTTACACACGAACATATAGGATCGGAATTCTGCAGTGTAAATTCTAAGGAATATAAATCATTTGGTTTGTTTGGTAATCATAAAAACATAAATTTTAAATTCCTCCGTAAGTTTCCTAATAAATTTTAGGGGAGATGGGACTCAAAATAGAAGATTTGCTAGAATTCTAATTTTCCTAGAAAACATGTTTCTAGGAAATTCTAGCAGCCAAAGCCAAACCTTAGTAACCGAAAATGCCCAAAGATAGGGGCGCTCATGCTCCGAATTCATGGTTTGGGAACGAGAGCGCTTTCGATCCACGGTTTGTGTATTTTCAGAACTCGGTTCCATATTTTCGAAGCACCTAATCAACAAAATATTTTCAAATGTCTATTTTTTTTTTTTTTTTGTTAAGGTTGTCCAAATGTACTGATTTTTCTACATATAAGTTATTTATACTATTTGGATCATATCTACAAAAATCAGCTCAATCAGAGACTTATAGCACTACGAACACTTAATCTAGACTTTATAATATGAATGAACGGCTGACATTTAAAATAATTTATTTGGAGAGTTAGATATCTCTGATTGAGCTGATTTTTTGTAGACATCTTATAAATAATAAAAATATTATATCTAAAAAAATTAGCAGATTTGAAGACCTCTAACTTGTAAAAAAATTCGTTAAAAAATAACCTTATCATGTGCCCTTAGGGCACACGTTTTCTGGTTGTCTTTCTCACTTTCTATTTCTTATTGTAGTTAGTGAAAATTTATTTATACCGTCATAAAATATAATTAATATGGAAAATAATAAATTAAAGTTATTATAAATTTAAATTATTATACTTAATTAAACTAATAGATTATTTTACTAACTATTAAATGATTTGATTAATAAAAATTTATTTAATAAGCTGGTTAATCGTAATCTAGTCAATGGTAGTTAAGTTTTCGATAAACAATTAAAACTTCAACCACGTGAGAATAAGTCAGGCGCTCGGAGCCTTAGGCATTTTTAAATTTGGCGTTTCGACTCTCTCGCTCCCGTTTTGCGCTCTGGTTACATAGAGCCAACAAACCAGGAAAACTCGAATCCCGCCTGGTCTCCACCAAATTCCTCCTAAAAATCCTTCATCTAAACAGACTATAGTAGAACCTCAATAAAATAATACCCGATGAAATAATAATCTCGTTAAATTTATAAATTTGTCGGTCTCGACTTGGACTCAAGAGATATTAATATTTTCGCTAAATTTATAAGATAATATTTTTTTCTAAGTTCCCCTTGGGGCCCAACTAATACATAAATTAATAATTCATGAACCTGGGATTTGATTAATTAGCTTTGCTTAGTTGAATTGTTTGGAATGAAAAATGTTTCATCTTAATTACCATCCAAAACCTGAACCAAGAAAAGAAGATAAAACCCTAATTAACCTAATTCTGCATATTTGTCTCCATCAAGGAGATGACCAATGGATATGAGAACCATTATTAGATCAAAGGAAAGGGTATTTTCGAGAAAATCGGATTGCTTTTCCCAGAATACTACCATTATTTGGCATAGATGGTGAAAACAGGTATCGGTTCCTCATTTGGACCCCAGAACCCCATCTAAATAGAGCCCCCGTCTAAAATTCATTTATTTCATTAAACCAACGTCTCTATATGGCAGGAGGAGGAGGAGACACAAAAGACATGAACTCCTCGTCTGATTCTAGAGCACCCATTGCTTCCGACGAGAGGCAGCACATCAAGTCGAGACCACCACCTCCTTCACGACCTGGGTACGCCGAAATCCTCCCGTCGAACTTGATGGCCACGGCTCGACGAATTGCAACTGGTTTTCCCCACCCGAAGTCGTTCCCATAGGCGTCGAAACTTGGTGGAATCCCTCCAATCACCAAGAATGTGTTATCCACCAACCGTCCCAGCTTTCGAATGGCAGGTGATTTAATCCATCCTACCACTTTCTTCATCACAACTTCGTTGTTGTGGGCAGATATGGCCTGGTTACACAGCATCGCCGCCCACCCAAGTTCACGATTGAGCAGCTCGCCTACTTCGGCGGTCGGCATCACCGTACTAACGCAATTGCCAAGGTAGTACTTAGACAATGGTGGATCCACTTTTTCTCTGTCTCCAATCGTTATTAAACACCTTGTAGTTTTATCGGAAGGTACACGACGCGCCCTCATCACACACCTCCACAGAAGAGCGCAGAGCGACTGGCAAGACGAGATCTTGTCGGTAGTGTCGCAGTCTTGGTTAGCCTTAGCTTTAAGTTTAGCCATGGATTCCGATGAGAAATGGAAGACTCTCTCTCTAAAAGCTGGAGGTGTGAACCTGTCTATGAAATTTTGAGAATCAGAGTAAGGAAGGTTGATGATGGGTCCGAGACCTTCGGGGAACCATCTTTTCAGAATGGGTGGGTTCGAGATGATGAAATCAGAATTATTTGTTCCTGATGATGATAATCTTGATCTGGTTATCTCTGACCAGGTATTAAAGAAATGCCAGAAAGACGTTCCATCACAGACGACATGGTTTAAAGAGCACGCAATGAAGTAACCATCCACCAACTCCGTAATCTGAATTCCTAGCAACGGCAGGTTGTGACCGTCGTGATTGACGGTTCCAGTGTACAAGAAAAAGGATCGAAGGATTTCTGGAACATCAACTGGGGAAAGAAGGTCTTCTAAAGTTGCGGTGGCAGCAACAGCGTGTACGAATTCAGCACCGCCAGTAGGGTTGTTGCAGTCAATGTAAATATAGTAGGAATCGTCGTCTTTGTGGGTAGCAAGACGACCTGCGAGTGGGTAAAAATGGACGAGTGTGCGAGAGAGGGAATCCTTAAGTGTGTCAAGGATGGATGTCATAGTTGTTGGTTCTTTTTGATCAGAAGGTTTGGAGAAGAGGAGACCTGTTTGGATGTAGCTACCAGAGAGAACTGATAAATCCCAGCTGGTTAAGTAGCATGGCTCCTTGGCTGCTTCTGGGATACGTAGTGGTTTAATGATACATTTCGAGACTTCACGAACCCAAGGAGGAGGAGGAGTAGTAGTAGTTGTTGCAAGAGTGGATGAAGCCATTAGATGTGAAGGAGAGAAATTTCTGCTGATCGACAGTGCTAAAATGGTGGCTGGTTGGGCTGTGATCTGAGTGGATATATATTATATATATAGCCCCTCTTTTATAGCCCCTTATATAACCCTTGGCCTGTAGGGCCTACATGTAATATATTCAAGGGTTAATTTTTTGAGAAGATATTCTCCTAAGTATATATTTCATCATATTAAAAAATCAGCTCCTTCTAAAACTTTTACCTCTGAAATTAGTCCTTAAAAAATATGCAAATTTTAAACTTTTATTTGACCGTTGATTTAAAACGAGTAGATTTGAGGTTAGAAATTTCAGAACATGCTGATTTCAGGTAACTATGTTCTCCTTATCATGTAGATCATTCTCTCTAAAAATTAACCTATGAGTCCCACATGAAAGTGTCAAAAAAAGAATAAGTGCATTGTTAATTGAAAAGGTTAATGATTTGTGTGGAGCGTAGGTTTGGGAAGGTGTTAACCAAATAAGGCGTCATATACTTTACTAACTCATACGCGCATAGGAGCAAAATAAGTTTGTTGGAGAATTCAGGGTTTAAGATTTAGAGTTTGCAACGGATTTCCAAGACAATTTTGTTACACAAACTTTTTTTTTAAGGAAAAGACCATTTATAAGTTTTGAACAGAAGGATATCTTTTGCAACCTGAACTACAAGTTGGATGTTGACTAAAAAAATATTTTACTAATACAAATTTTGATGCTTGTGTACCTATTAATGAAGCAAAATTAGGATGGAGAGTTTTGAACTTGGGACCAATCTATTATCTATTCTAATATATTATAGGAGAAGCTTTGGGTTAACAAAACCCTCGCTCTTACGTGTGGGTTAAAAAAACCTGCATTATAAACATATGGCTCAATCTATTATCTACTATTGGGTTAACAAAACCCTCTCTCTTAGGTGTGGGTTAACAAAATTCTAAAATATTTCTAATTATTTAATAAAAAAAGTCAAATTTTTTTTTAAAGAAGCGCCCGTGCCTTGCACGGGATATTGGTGCTAGTAATATACTATAGGAGAAGCCTTTGGGTTAACAAAACTCTCTCTTAGATGTGAGTTAAAAAAACCTATATTATAAGTATATGGCCCAATCTATTATCTATTATTAGGTTAACAAAATTCTCTCTCTTACTGTGGGTTAAAAAAACCTACATTATAGACATATGACCCAATATATATAAAAAAAAGATATTTCCACACTAAATAAAAAAAAGGTTCTAGAACATAAAATACTTAAAAGAATTCAATTTTTTTTAAAAAGAAGCCTCGTGCCTTGCACGGGATATTGGAGCTAGTAAGTAACAATATATAGAGATTTAGAAGTCATGGAATGAAATGATTTTCGGTGTACCCCTCATAAATACTCTTTTTAGATATTTTTTTAGATACTCAGAAACGATTATCAAAACATATTCTCTTTTGATAATCTTTTCATGGAACTCGTTTCTTCTAATAAGCCACGTAATCTAACTTTGAAAACCTATCTATAAATTGGTGGGTCTCATTAAATACTTTCTTCCGTAAAACCCCAAAACGGTGCCACGTAATCTAACTTTGAAGACCCATCTATAAACTGGTATGTCCCATTAAATACTTTCCTTAATAAAAACCCAAAACGTATTTCTACTGAAGAAAAATGTAGGTCCCACTAAAATAAAATTGGAGAGTAATGTTATATGGACAGACCAAATGTCAGAATATGTGTTAGAAGCATATGTGACATGGTTAATACAACTGCTACATCAGTTGGAAGCATATTATTTAAAAAAATTTAATCTCTTAATTTTTAAATTTAATCTTTGAATTGGTATATTTAAAATTTAATCTTTTAATTATGAAATATAAAATTAAACTTTTACTAGTGTTTTTTAAGTTTAAAATGTTAAAAATTTTAGATTTAGTTAAAGTCAATCCGCCAGGGTCAACTTTATTAGAGTTAGGGTTCGAAAAATTGACCCATTTAGTAAACAAATCAAGTATTAATTAGGATAAGTTTAGTGGAATATGTAAAAATAGATCCTTTGGAGATTAAGGGATCCAACTGTTCTAGTGGATAATTCTTTAAAAAGAATTAAAAAATAGAGAGAAAAAAAAAACAAATAGGACGTTGGAGAAAGAGAAAATTTTGTTAGCTTTTTTTTTTTAAGAAGAGAAAATAAGAAACAAAAGAGAGAAGTAGTTTTCTTAACACATAAGAATTAAAAAATAAAAGAGCATATTGTCTTTACCCCCAAATTCTTAATTCAAAAATTATTTACCCCCACTTCTTTCAAAAAATCACTTATCCCCCCACTGTTAGAGTTTTCGTCAATTGACTATCCATTTGGTCAATTTCGTGTCATGTGCACGACATGTGACCTGAAAATAGACTGAAATGCCCTTTTTTCTAACTAACCCAACCCAACTCATATACTTGGGTTATAGCCACACGTGGCATCATGGTTAATACAACTGCTACATCATGTGGAGAAAGAAAAAATTTTGTTAGCTTTTTTTTTTTAAGAAGAGAAAATAAGAAACAAAAGAGAGAAGTAGTTTTCTTAACACATAAGAATTAAAAAAATAAAAAATGGCATTGAACACTAACCCTCCGAGTTTTTACTTAATTTTATGAATTTCTCTAAGAGTACTCTTGGAATAAAAAAATTGTTAAAAGTTTGGAGGGCATTGGGAGAAAATGAAGCAAAAGTTAGATGATATCCCCAGCTTTGAGGGTTGATTTGAGAAAAAAAAAAAAAAAAAAAATTAGAAGTGGAGAGAAGAGAGGTTAAATTTAAAAGGGCAGTTTGGGAATAAAATTAATTTTGGGATACCTGTCTATTCTGCTTGTTAATATCAAATCCCAAAGTAACGTGTGCGTTTAGGGTACATGTTAGCAAAGACCCATAAATTAAAAATGTTATTATTTTTTTATTTTATTTTTTTGTCTTGATGGGGATGCTTTATCAATCTTAAGGCCAAGGATTGTAAGGTGAGTTTTGCTAGAATAACATCAAAATTTGACATTAGAATGTTACATCTGCTTTTTAAAAGTAGTATGAGGGACTGAAATAGAATTAATGTTATTTCAGCAACTGTTATGATTGGTTTCCAATCAATAAAATAAGCAGATGTAATCTTTGGTGTTAAAATCTTATGTCCCTGTAGTAATGCCAAGTAAGGTACTAAGGAGAGTGAGCCGATAACGACAAAAAAACAAAATAAAAAATTAGTAATATTAACTCCTTAGATAATAGAATAATTTTGTTCAAAAAAGATGAATGATCGTTCTCATCGATAAGCAGAGACAGCCGATCACGACCAATAAACAAAATAAAAAAACTAGTAAAATTAACTCGATTACAGCACATCTTAAAATGTATTAAATAATCCATTATTTGCATTGGAAAAAGAGGATTAAAAAATCAAGATAATTAATTACCCAACAATCTTTTGTATACATTTAAAAAAAAAAAAACAATCTTTTATATTCCTAAACTAACCCTCTTGACCATTGAGTGTTTAAAAATAAGTTTCACACAAGCTTTAACTTTTCAATATCCCACGTCCCCTACTTTTTCAAATTTTTTTAAATTTTTATCACGTCCAAGATAACCCTGACTTTTGTTCTTAATTGGTGGGTCCAACTTTAGTCCTTGACTCCATGCTATGATGATAATGTATGATGATGGACGTCGACGATGATGGGTGATGATGATGGTGGATGTTGGATGATCATGATGAACGATGATTTTATTTGTATCAGTATGATGAATGGTGATGTATGATGAATGGTGATGGACGTTCTAAGAAAATAAAAAATAAAACAATTTTTTGTGAGAAATAAAAAAAAAATATAGAGAAAAAAAATTAAAAGAGAGACGTGGGGAAGTCAAACTAATAAATTGTGAATGATGATGATGTTTAAAAAATCAAGATTCCAATCCAACTTTCCAACTTTTTAGTTACAGCAAGGAGCGCTATTACTAATACTTAGAGTCGCGGCAAAGAGCATTAGTGTATATGCTCGTAGTTGCGCAGAGTCGCGATAAAGAGCATTAGTGTATATACTCGTAGTTGCAGCAAGGAGCGCTATTACTAATGCTCGGAGTCGCGGCAAAGAGTATTAGTGTATATGCTCGTAATTGCATCAAGCCGTTGGCATCTATAGCCATGTAATTTAATACGTCGATCGATCTAAGTGTCAATATGTCAGTACTTGCTCAGGCCATTGGCATCCACAGCCATATATATATATATATATATACTTCTAAATAAAGGTTATTGCGTTCATTGGTGGGGCCCTTGTTTACACCCGTTGGTGATGCTCTTTCTTGCACCTGTTGGTAGTGCTCTCTGCTGTGTTTATCCGTTGATGACAACCTCTGTTAGAGATAGTGTTTAAAGCATTTTATGAGCTTCTCACTCACCAGTTATAATATATCTAATCTTTGTTGTAACTTATGCATAATTTGTCGTCAAAAAAATAAAATAAAGCATGTCACCTACCAATAGTTGATGATTTAAGAGAGGGTAGTTGGTATACTTTACACAGCAAAGGAAAGGTACATTAAAATAGGCCCCACTTAATTAATTTCACAAATGACACATTAAATAGTTGGTAATTCATTCCGATCATAGTGTCCTATTCTAAAAATAAAAATAATTGGAGGAGTAATGCTAAATAATGGGCCCCTAATTGGGGACCATTTAGGTACTCAAGGATGACATCTATCTATTATCTATTCTAATATCTTATAGGAGAAGCCTTGTCTTAACAAAACTCTCTCTCTTAGGTGTGGGTTAAAAAAAACCTACATTATAAACATATGGCCCAATCTATTATCTATTATTAGGTTAACAAAACCCTCTCTCTTAGGTGTGGGTTAAAAAAACTTACATTATAAACATAAATTCAAATTCTAAAACAACTAAATTTTTTAATTATCTAATAAAAAATTCAATTTTTTTTAAAAAAAAGCTCCCGTGCCTTCCACGGGATATGAATGCCTCACTTTTACAAGTTTAGACTTGCAATTGTAAGTTTAGACCTACTTTAGTAAGTTCATACTTGTAATCGCAAGTTCAGACCTGCAATTGTAAGTCCATACCCTTCCAATTATATGTTCAGAATTGCAATTGCAAGTTTAGACTTGTAATTAGAAGTCTAGACCTTGTTTGGCAAGTTCAGATCTACAATTGTAATTGTAATTGTAAGTTCAGACTTGCAATTGCAAGTTTAAACCAGTTATAGCAAGTTTAGAATTGCAATTGCGAGTTAAGATTTGGTTTATTAAGTTCAGACCTACAATTAAAAGTTTAGAACTGCAATTATTGCAAATTTATACATAACTTTATAAGTTCAAACCTGCAACAGCAAGTCCTAACCTTCAATTAGAAGTTCAGACATGCAATAGAAAGTCCATACATATTTTAGCAAGTTTAGACCTGCAATAGCACGTCCATACATATTTTTGCAAGTTCACACCTGCAATTGCAAGAGAGAAGTTGAGCTACAACCCAAATTGATACTGCTACTGTATTTCGTATGTAACTTTCTACTCGTAACTCAGAATTTTCTTCACTATACCTAGTTTCGAAGAAAATTTAATTTTGCACAACTATTACAGAAATTGACAAAGTCCAATTCTCCTCCTAAAGGAGTTAAAAATCAACTTTTTTGTTCTGACGGGATGTTACTACAAGATTCAAAGCTTTAAAAAAGAATATTTGTAAAGGTTAGTTATTTCTTTTTAAACTAAGGACTAAATTCACAAATATTTTTATTCATTGAATTAAAAACACAAGACTTATAAAAATAGGGACTAAATTTACAAAACCCCTTATCTAAAACTCTATCAAGTCAAGGACGGATGTCATAGTTTGTTTTTGGGTTTTCTTGATCAGAAGGTTTGGAGAAGAGAATACCTGTTTAAATGTAATTCCCAGAGAGCACTGATAAATCCCAGTTGGTTAAGTAGCAGTATGGCTATTTAGCTTCTTCTAGGATACGTTGTGGTTTAATGGTACATTTCGCGATTTCGCGAATGGAAGTAGTAGTAATTGTAATAGTAGTTGTTGTTGTTGTTGAAGAAGCGTAGGAAGCCATTAGAGGAGCTTGGTTAGATAAGATGTAAAGAGAGATCTATGCACAGGTGTCAGCTGCAAAACAAAACCCAAACTCTGTAAGAGTAGTATGAAATTAAGGTGGTTTGTGATGAGAATAGTCCCACACACGATTGCCAAATTATGTGGCGCATTATATGATATATCATCTGACGTTAAAAAGAACAAACACGTTATGCGCTCGATAAAATCAGCCTTTAGATTTACTTCACATAGATGCACAAACACGTATAAGTCAAATGTAAGAATAAAATGGGTATCATGCGGACCCATTAGGGACGATACATGAACTGATGTTGATCTAGATAATAAATATATCATCGTCACAATTGTCAATGGGCGGGTAAGCGACTACCCACACCAATTATCCGGGTTTAATTTTTTATCCATATATACATTCTGGTTGTAGAACAGTAAATGCACCTGGGTTAGTTCAAAGAATCATCATTTTTCACTAAGCTATCTCTTTGTGACTGTGTATTAACAGAACATCAATTTCCTAAATTTGGAGTCCTGATTATAATAGGTTTCGGTTTTGGGTAGATGTTGTGGCAATGATCTCCTCGATCAGCATGCATGCAAGGGTTGCATTTTTTCACTTCACGTTTTTCATGTTGTTTGTGAGCTCATGCAGAGAAGAGTTGTTGAGAAATTTTGTAGTAAAGTAAGTTTGTCGGGATAGCCAATAGCTAGCTGGTACGTACAAGCTGTCCACTAGCTAGTCTTCTTTGCTTGGTGTCCGCAGCCCCAATAAATGCTAGAAAGTAGGGACCGCACACTCGTGGTAGAGCGTTAGCATTTTCTTGAGGAATACTCGCAAGCTACTGTCTTAAATTCTGATTGAGACCTGAAAGTCTGGTTTGTTGTGGAACTTATTATATTAGATCCTAGAGGGTTCTGCACTAAAAGAGTGTTCGGATCAGCGGCGGCACTTCTGAGCTAGGGGTTCTACTTGTCGCACCCTTGTACCTCTTTGGGCACCCCCTATCTTTAAACCACGTGTGGGACCAGCTCAATGTGAGCACCCCCAATTAATCTGTAATTCTGATTAGCTAATTGAGTAAGCTAGTTCTTTGCAATTGTTGAGGATTTGGGCCTTTTTAGAGGAACCACTTAGTTTTTGGAGTCAATCCACACCTCTAATTTACACTACTGAGTAAGTTGAAGAATTAATTCTCTAAAGTGGCATAAAAGGAAATTAAATACTCGACCTTCAAATTAAAAGTAAGAGTGTTTACTAACTGTTTAACTTTTTGTGTACCCATTGTGCGTGTTACTCTCTTTTCCATTGGACAAAGGAATGACATTGAATTCAACTATAAAATTAGTGCATTTTCACCATCAAATACTTAGCTAATAAAAAAGGAGGGAACGTGCACCAAATTGCCATGGTAGATTTGCAAACTGCTTTAAAGAAATATGTAAATTTGTAAAAAAAAAAAAAAAAATTTAGATCCTCAAGACCAAATGAAATTGGTTTAAAGTAGGTAAACTTGCCAACAAACAAAATTTTGCAATAAAATTTTCTGTACAGTGAGACACGTTCTCTCTTTAAATTGGGTGCGAAATTAGTAATTTGTAATGTGATGTTTTTTGTTTTTGACTTCATAGGTCCACATTACTAGTCTCATTCAATTTTTTTTGGGGTCTTGTTAACGTGTGCCTTAGGTTATTTTTGAAGGAGCCTTTTTGTAACTTAGAGATCTTCAAATCAGTTGAATTTTTGTAGATATAATATTATCATTATTTATAAAATGTCCAAAAAAATCAGTTCAATCTGAAGTATTTACCCCTCCAAACAAATCACTTTAAATGTAAGTCGTTCATTCACACTATTAAAGTCTAAATCAAGTGTTCGTGGTGCTAGAAGGTGGTAGAGGTCTCCGATTGAGCTGATTTTCTTAGATATGATCCAAATAGTATAAATAACATACATATATTTAACACCAATTTATTACACTCAGTTTACACTTAGTGTTGGTGCTCCATGAAGTTGATCCAAGGGCTAATTTTTGTGACAAAAATCTATTCATCATCTGGATCAACATAAATGCATGTATCGTTTCCAAGCGGGCCACCTAATACTCATTTTGTTCTTACACTCTACTTACACGTGTATTGCTACACGCGTGTGAAAGTGCAAATTGAGTTTGTCACGCGCGAAGCGCGCGAGAGTTTAATGAATGCGCATAACGTATTTAGACATCACACACGTAGCGCGTGATGGACATCCAACTCACACGCGCGAAGGAGGGCTTGTTGTTATTAATTACCTAGTACCCTATCCATCGTGCTTCTAAATTATCGGAAGTGCAATTGAGACCGGCCTCTAAATCTGTATATTTATACAGATTGAGGTGGCAACCTCAATCCACCACTCATTGTGTGAAACATTTAGTTGTGGGGACCACACAAATCATAATAAATAGTGGATTGAGAGTGCCACCTCAATATGTAAAAATATAAAGACTTAGGAGCAGGTGACAAAAGCATTTTCGCCAAATTATTTAGGAAAAATAAATAACGAACCCATAAAGTTTGATTCACCGGTTCCAAAGCTGCCAAGACTTTTGTGCTAGCTAAATAATGTAAGTTTTCATGCATCATCAGCAGCTTGTTTGTGACGTGTGTCGCACAGTCACACGGAATTTTTTGAGGTCGTCGATCAAGGCGCACAAACTGGTGTAAGAGGACCCACAATCTTCCACAACTGACTTGGCCATCTAACTGAGCTCCTTCGATCGCTTCCTGATCTCCTCGGCTTCATGATCATCTCCACTACTAGCAGGGTTCATCAAACGATTCACCACCTCCCCAATAGTTGTGGATCAAAACTTTCAGACGATATTGTCATTAGCTTGCCCCATATAAATTGGTATTATATATAGGTAATTTTATCAGTAAGATCACTTATGGTGTTAATGCCGGTGATTTCTCTTCATCAATTGGTGGGTGAGATCTCTTATGTTGGTGTTTTTGTTTATGGTCATGCTAGGCTTACCGAAAAACCTATAAAATTTCTAACCAGAGGCACAATCTACAATGAATGCATACCACTTTGGGATGGATGCAAATCACGAGAGTATGTGAAAAATAGTTCCACCATCGAATTAGTTTCTATGAGAAATTATATAAAATTTTGCTGTAAGTTTAGCATTATCCTTTTATTTAGGGCAGTTTCTCCGAGCAATAATCTATCGACTAATACCAATACCTAACTAGCTAGCTAGTAGCTACCAAGCCCATTTGTTATTGGGCCTTGCTAGACTTACAATAAGTCATACATTATATCCACAGAAGACGACAATCTACCGTGGGTGCATATTATCTCAAGATGGATGTATATTACGAGGGTTTATACGTGAGATTATATATACACTACCGTATAATCACGTTCTGTAGCAAATTCTGTACAAATTTACTGTAAGTCTATCATTATTATTTAGAGCTTATCCACTAAACTGTATTGAGAAGACAATCCACAATGATATGCCTTCTCGCTCAAAGAATTTTTTAATAATTTTTATTAAGTCCTAATTTAACAAGCCTTGAGCTTACAAAAAAAATTAAGCCTGACCCATGGACAACCGTTCAATATTCACCCACTCAGTACACAGGGATAAATCTATGAATATCCAATGGATCTGCATGGGTCGAGCATTCATTATGATTTCATGGTAAATATTGACTGTCGGATAAATTTGGCAAACCAAGCGGAATTCTAAGAGCAGATCCTATGTCCTCAAATCCCATGTCCCTTATTCATTTCGTCTTGTGAAAACCACATAAAATAATTTAATAATTGATATTTAGTGAGGATGTGGACCAGTGGACAAATGTATTTACACCTACCACATTGGTCCACATTGGTCAATATTTACCATGAAATCATTGGTGTAAATACACTGGTCCACATACAAATTTTTAGCACCAATGATTTCATGGTAAATATTGACAGTCACAAATCTGGATCAGTGGTCGGATTTTCAAAATTTTGCAAATTTTTTTAGAAAATACTATTCAGCTCATCAAAATCTACTTACCGTGCTTTCTTATTTTTTTTTTGTTGAAAGGGACTATTGTCAAAATTTCATTATGGTATAGATACGAGCAATGGGCGTGTGAGAAACGCAGAGAAATCGCCAAGAACATTGTCACCAACGAACACAGAAAATACACCCACCAACGGGAGTAGAGAAACCGCCAATAATAGTGTACTTATATTTATTATTAGATTACATGAGACAAACTTAACGACAATACTACAGCCGAGAAGTTTTGAT
>MVGT01000727.1:317907-331814 GCA_002174775.1 Macleaya cordata
TTATTGTAGGTAGTTGCATATTTTAAGAATAAATAGAATATAATAATAATAATAATAATAATAATAATAATAATAATAATAATAATAATAATAATAATAATAATAATAATAATAAACATTTTGGGTGGAAGTAAAACTTCTCTTTTATTTTTGGCACCCGGGGAATTTTTGAGAATCATAGGGTGGTAAAGTTGGGCCTTGCTTTTTAAAATTCAAGTAGAGTTAAGCATGCAAAGCGTCCTCCAGTCCTCTCTCAAAATTCGTGCATCATCACAGCTCGGGCCTGGCTGCTTCATATATCGGTCAGAAGGCTAGGAATATATAGTAGCCTCTTTGTTATCACCACTCCAGGGGTAAAAATGAGCTATAGATATTCATAAGCCCGGCCCATAGAACGCTAGGGCAGTAAGCGCGGTAGAAAAAGAAATTTTTTACCAAATAGAACGATCAAAGCATTCTCATTTTCCATAAAGATGCTAGTTCTCGGAATTGATTGACTCGAATGAATGTGGGGTGTATTTTGATCAACCGGGGATGTTTAGCCATTTTTGTTTTCAATCAATTATTTTATGACAATAGAAGTTTTAGAAGGGGTTAACTTTCGTAAGAATGATTATATGGTGATGAGAACATTCTTATTAAAAATTAGTCACTAGATCATCTTTATATCGGCCTCATAAATCAAAATCAACAAGGGGACAAGTAAAATGGAGATCGAGCTACCTGAGTAATGCAAGGGAGAGATTTTTCGAGAGGATTTTTTGGAGAAATTTTGCCTTGCACTGGCTGTGGGGTCCACATAGAGTTGATCTAACGCCTGATTTTTTGTGGGGATGTTCTCCACAAAAAATTATCCCTTAGATCAACTCTATGTGGTCCCTACAACTAGTGAAAGGAAAATCTCCTAAAAAAATCTCCCCTAGCATTACTCATAGTGGGGATGTTCTCCTCACCATGTAGATCATTCTTACCAAAAATCATACCATTTAAAGACTTCTAACCCCATGCAGAAAACCTTTAAAATATTGACCTTAAAATGGATCGAATAAATCACCATCTTTGTGCTTGAGCTATCTTTGCTAGGTTTGATCTCTATAATTAATTCTGGTTTATTGTGTTGTAATCGTTATCACAATTTCATTACAAATACAGCACCTAATTGCCTACCCACAGAGCAAGTAAAACACATTCTTCAAATATCCTTCCTTTAAATATACGAGCCCCCCACCCACAAGCGTTTCGTGCGTGTGAGTTAGCTGTCTATCACGCATTACGTGCATGATATCCAAATGCGTTACGCGTGTTCATTAAATTTGTGTGCGCTTCGTGCGCGACAAATTCAATTTGTCAATTCACACGCACGTTATTATTAAAAAAATAAGATGCAGGTGGGCCCACTGATGACAGTGTATATGCAGATGTGATCTAGACGTTGAGTAGATCATCGTAAAAAAAAGTCAGCCCTTAGATCAATTCCATGTGACCACATTGGCAAGTGTAACGATGCGCGCAACAAATTCAATTTGCCCCTAAACACGCGCTACACGAGTGTGAATTGATAAATTATGCAGCACATTATTATTGAAAAAATAAGATGCAGGTGGGCCCACTGATGACAATGTATATGCGAATGTAATTTAGACATTGAGTAAATCATCGTAAAAAAAATTAGCCCTTGGATCAATTCTATATGACCACATTGGCAAGTGTAACCCAAGTGTAAACAAATAAATAATATGACAGGATATATTTGTTATTTCTTAAAATGAATAAAATAAATAAATAGAACAAAACGACAAATCACGCAACTTCATACACGACTTCACTTAGCCGTGAATGAAGCTGCATTATATATATCTTTCGCACTGGAACAAATCAAATATGGTTGTGGGCTTGGAGAATGTGTTAAACGAAGATCTTGATTCCTGACATAGTGGTCTGTGGGGGCACACATGAAAATGATCTGTGACCTGAGTTTTAGTGACCATATTCTCTTCATCATGTAAATCATCTTCACAAAAAAATTAGTCAAATCTACACCTTCTAAACTCATAAAAAATTGGTTGGAAATCAAACGATAAAAAAAAAAAAAATCACTCTATCAAAATTAAATTCCAATCATTTTTTGATACAAATAGAAGTTTTAAAATGAACGGGTTTTGGTTCAATTTATGCTGGAGTCGGTCAGACCAAAAGAAGAGAATACCTATTTCCAAACAGCCAGATTTAGGAACAAAAAAGGATCCAATTAACCCCATTATGGTAAAGAATGGTTGTTGGGTATCAAATACAACTGAGTCAGGTCAGAAGAATCGAAATAAAGAGATTCAAATGTAGTGGCGGGTCTTCAATTTAACATATACTCTCTTTTGATAATTGCGACTTTTTGTCTAAGAAAAGCAAGCTTGGAATATAGAATCCACTCTTATACAAGTCTTTTGATCATTAAAATCCTTTTCCATCGATAAAAAAATTAATAATACTTTTTGTCCAAGAAATGCAAGCTTTGATCCGATATCTCTATACACACATAAATTTGAAATTTTCTAAACTCCAGATTTATTTTTGATAACTGGAATGTTCAGACCTCTTAGACTTAGAGCATCCCACTAATTTTTAGAATAGTGCAACCCTAATTCATATTAAGAGGAGTTGAACTCGTGACCTTCAAATCAAAATATTGATACACCATTGATGTGGAGTTAAAAGAATAGGAGGTATCAACAAGCTAGGGGTATGATTTGAAAATTAAAGACGGCCCTATAGATATGTGGTGCGCAGATGGATCAATGTGATATATTTGATATCATTACATTAACGAGCAACCCTAAATGTCCAATTTTATGATGTTTTATGTGCCTAGCTAAACAGTCGCGAATTCACAAATACATACGAATTAGGGTGGGGCTCCAAACAAGAAGTCTATGCGTATAGCACATTATATAGATATTCATACAGAATTTCAAAATTCAAGATCCATGTGGAAGATTTAGATAGTTTGCCATTCAAGACGAACCTCACAATTCACACATCCAAAGTCTATTTAAACTTCTTTAAGCTTTACTATACAAAAGCTTTTTTTATGCCCTAGACCTAGGCCGGCCGCTAGATATAGAAATCTTAATAAAGAATTAAAGATAGAGAAACCCCATCTACAAACACTACCTACATATAAAAACATTGAAATATCGTTGACGAGTGGTTGAAAGCATGAATTTTTCATAGTCTAATTCTTACTATCAAAATACCTACTAAATTAGTTATCATTTTTTTCACCTCCTTGAATTGTAAGGCAATATATGGGCTTTCGATCCAGTATTGCCACATCAGAATCTCCCCTAAAATCTCCGCATAGCATATTACTCATTATAAAACACAATTGTATAGCATATATAACTAAAAAAATTATGTTATATTCTCTTAGTTTTTGGTTCACTAATAAGCTGGAACTTTTAGATCCCTTGCAAAAGACAAAAGGAACCTGAAACCTACGTACATACTTAGCTCATGTAGTACTTAAGTCTTGTTGAGACAGAGTTGGATAGATGTTCATGCACGTCTTAGCTTGGATTCGAGTAGGTAAGGTAGGTCGAAATGGCTGATGTGTTGAAACCATTGAAGTTAGATCCAGCAGAAGCTGTGTAGGCACCCATATTTGGCCATACAAGCCAATCGTTCACCTGAAGCTCCGGCAGCTTGTAACCGGTGAGAACGGTGTCGAGTGCGTCGCAAGTTGGTCCAAACACTGTAGACATATAAGTCCTCATACCTCGACATGTCGGGTTAGCACGGTTTGATGAGCACGCTAATGGTGTCGCTGTAATAGTTGCGTGATCATACAACAAACAATTCATGGACCCATATATCCCGTCATTGATCCAGTACTCCCGAAGATCACCCCTTACCCGCTTCCCAATGATGTTGGTCGCCAATGTGAACGCTGTCTCGGCGAAGAATCGCCCTGGTTCGGAGATCAACATTAGTCCTTGATCGTTCGGGAAGTAAGCTTGAATAGCAGATTTAATGGTCACTGGTGCATCATCAAATTGTGGCCCAACCGTGAATCCACCACCGATATTAAGCACATTCATGCGAGGCATGCCAAGCCGCATTGCAGAGTCGAAAACTGATTTAGCTGATGCTATTGCACCGCGGTACGCACGCGAGTGCGTTGCGCCACTCCCAACATGAAAAGAGACCCCATGAACAGCCAGTCGTGCAGCATGAGCAGCTTGTAATAGGGGAGTGACTTCTTCGGGCAAGGCACCATACTTTGGTCCTAATGGGCACCGTGCTCCACCATCATCGGGGGCCTTAAGACGGAGCAAGAGTGCACATTTGGGATGCCATTTTCGTATCTTCTCGACTTCTTCTCGAGAGTCGAATGTGGTGAGATTTACACCAACATTAGCAGCGTACCTTATATGAGACTCAGCCTTGCATGGGTTGGCATAGACGATTCGATCCGGAGCGACACCAAGTGAAAGGACAGCTTCAATTTCTGTTTGGCTAGCGCAATCGAAGCCGGCACCAAGCAACGCAAGAGTGCCAAGCAACGCGGGCTCAGGATTGCATTTAACTGCATAAAAGGGGCGGACATTGGGAAGGCTACGGTTCCACTTGTTCATCAAACTCACCACATTCCCTAAATCTAGTACATAGAAAGGGTCTTTTACCTCTTGTTTCTTGGAGATAATAGACTGAATGAAATCAGTTGATCCATCATTTGATATGTTGATCACCCTTTTACCCTTCACTCCAGGCGCACCCAAGACATCCTGCAGGTGGGTCTTTGAGGTTGAACCCATGGCACCATGAATTTGCTTGGAGGCCATGAAAAAGATCAAATGAGAGATATCTAGAGAGAAAAATCTAGAGAGAGAAAGAAGGAAAACAAGAGATTTAATTGTTTTGGAATAAGTTATTAGGTTGGCATGGGGGAGTATTTATAGAAGGATATGCAAAGGTGTGCCCTCCACCAGAGCAAAGAAGTAAAAAAGGAAAGGTGTATTATTGAGTTACCTTTTGGAATCAGCACAAAGAATTATATAGTTGGGGCATGCCATGAAATTAATGCAAAAACTCAAATTGTTGTGGTTTTAATTACTTTGAAAAGTTTTGAAGATTTTTGGTCCAAAAAGGGGGGTTTTCAAGGTTCAAACATATATATAAATGTAGATTCTAGGAATGGTTCGTTTGATTAAAATTCAATGTTGGGTTGATGAAAATCTGTGTGGGCCCACTTGCATTGGAAAATCAATGATTCCACCTGAACGCGTACATTACGCGGAAGCGGCGAATGAGAAGAGGAAGGCAGGATGTTGAGACATAGCTGATGGATTCTTCTTTTTTTGATCATTTTCTTTTTGGGAAGAATAAGATACTATACAACTGTTTTTTAAAGATAAAGTTATGAATAATGCTAGGGAGTGGATTTTTTACAAGTTTTTAGAGGAGATTCTTATGTGGCAATAAATATTATTTGTTGATAGCAGAAAGTCTAACTAATTAACTTAGGATCGTAACATTCCATCATGGTCCTACCGCCGGAGTCCAAGACGGTCCACTCTATTGATACTGGCCTGATGTAAAAACCCTTTTTTTTGCAGGTGGCTCCACGAATGCACCTACCATTATCCAATGCGTATAATGACACCTATTTCCATATACAACACCAATGCTTCTTGGTCAAGTCGTTAGGTCCCACATTAAATGTGGGAGTGGCTCTCATACTAAATATTAAATTGATGATAAGAAGCATTGAAGCAATTAATCGAAGTACTTAACTTAGGATTGTAACAAAGACGAGGATGATGCTTTGTCCAATTTTAAAATGCTCAGTGTGCCTAATATTATTTTGGAACTCACAGAAAGATTATTCAAGAGTTTTAGAATGACCTTCTTGTAAGATTGTGGCCCATAGTACAACATATATTTCCCTAATCAGTCTGGAAAATTACCATTATGTATTAATTAGAAATATTGTGGTCCCACATGTGTGAATAGAAGGGACTAAGTGTTTAAGGAATTAAGGTTTCTTAGTTGGGTGGTAATCCTAATATATTTGGTAAGTGTAGATTCTCTAAAACTCTAGTTTCCTTGATGGGTTAGGAAAATTTAGGGTTACAGTTTATAAATAGAGAGGAGGTCAACTCTTAGCCTCATGCAATCTGAGCCCCATCATCTGCTAAAGGCATAAGGGTTGTAGGTTCTTCTATGGTTAAAACCTCCATTGGACTTCAGCGATTAAATCAGGTACGACGATCAACTCTACTATTTATTTATTCAGTAAATTAGCATGCCTAGATCCATGATTAAAGTTCTTACACTTCTCACCTTACAATTAATCATCTCCATGTAAAATTATCAGTAAAAATGGACAGCAAGCAAATCACACAATTTTTAGTGGTGCCCAACAATATATTGGTTACACATTGCCCATTTTTTAAATTGGGCAAAGTATATCCCTCATCTATAAGGAATTGAGATAATTTTTTTTAGGAGTGATGCAAGGGGTTCCAATACTCGGACCCAAGAGACACTTCCGAATGATGCTGCTTCAGCTCAAAAAGGAGAATTCAATGCAAAGTCTTCAATTGGGACCAAATTCTGATCATGCATTTATGTGTTATTATATTGTAATTGAATTAGTAACCTATTTGATTTGATATTGGTAACTCTATTGCTTTTAAGGGATACTGTAGGAGAGATTTTATGTGCTCCCACCACTTTTTTTATGTAGCTTGTGGAGAAGGCAATAATGGAGAGTCTCATCCAACTCAATCCATCCCTTTATTCGCTTGAGATAACCCATATATCTACCCTTTATTTTTATATGAAAAATAAAAACACTTCTTCTAATATTGTTCCATGAACAAAGAGAGGTTTCTGATTTTGGAGAATGGAGCTGCTCATTTTTCAAATTAAGAACGGGTTAAAGTTTGATTCAACGGCTTAAATTTTTAAATCACGTTTGCACATGCGTCACAAATATTTTTTACGCCGAGTTTATTCTTTAAGTTGGATTGATTTTGATCTATATGATAAATAAATCATCTTTACAAAAACTCAACCTTTAAATAGTACCGAAAATCAATTCATGGTTATTTGGTTCCATTTATTGGGTTGAGACAAAATGAAGAAATAGAACCCCACAGGGGAGCAAACCCATTTCCAAGCAACCAAATCTAGGAAGCAAAATGGATCAATCCCCTTTGTGGGAAAAAGAAGGTTCTGAGGCATCAAATACAACTGAGTCGCGTAATGAAAGAAAGAGATTCAAATATAGTGGCGGATCCACATTTTAATTTATACCGTCTTTTGATAATTGCGACTTTTTGTCCAAGAAAAGTAATCTTGGAATATAGAATGTTCTGTGATGCGATCTTTTGATCAACAAAAAGTGTTTTTATAGGGAGATTTTTTTTAGTAGATTTTTGGGGGAGGTTTTTTTTTGTAGTGTGCATGTAGAGATGATTTAATGGCTGCTTTTTTATAAAGATTATTTTTTCATCATATAGATCATTTTTTACTAAAAATTATTTCATTTTAAGACTTTTAACCCACTCATTTACGTGATAAAATTTTGAGTCTTCTATTTCTGTTAAATTTAAATAGTAATTTTGAGGAGGTTAAAAGTTTTAAAATGTATGATAAGATTTTATCATCTCCATAAAAATCTACCTGAAAATCTCTCTAAAAAATCTCCCTCTAGCATTACTCATTATAAAAACCACACTAGAACACAAAATGGACTAACCAGTTTGGGGTTTTTAACATGCAACTCTATTACCTCTTGGGGCCACTTTTATGATAAAAATAAACAAATAAATAAATAAATAAAAAATTACAAAAGGAGATATTAAAGGGCTTGCTCATTTTGGATGGAGGGAACCCCAAATAAGGGGCACTCTCAAAATAGCCAAAAATGGTTAGGGGGAAGCTTCTCGTATTTACTAAGGGTTATGTTTTTTCTCTTTTACACCCTACCACCCCACTACAACTACCATTACCACCACCACTACCACTGCAACCACCCTATCATCACGCCAACACCACCATAACCATCAATGTGGATATCGATAAAGATTCTCACCCGTGAAGGTTACCCACTAATGTAAAACCACTTATTCTCTCTTTAAATTTAAGTGGTTCTTCCAAAGAAAAAGAGCGGGTTCGAAGTTTATGGACGTTCTATTTTTTTAAACAACTAACTTAATCTTACTAAATTATGACACGTGGAGAATAAAAAAAAATAGTCAACTATGATTTATAGAAGTTGCCCGGTGTGGGACCCTAAGGAGGTGATTGTTTTTTTTTGCCTCTAATTAGTTGCAGGCATATAAAAAATGTTCATTGTTTCTAACTACTAATTAGTGCCAATCAGTGAAAAACCTTTAATTATAGGCTAGAAGCTCAAAAAAAAAAAAATGTTTTCTTCTTACTCCCACTAATTAGTATTGAAAACAAAGAACATTTTTTTTGTGAACTTACCATTAGTTAGAGACAAAAATAAACAATTGCCACTAGTTATAGACAAAAAAAAAAAAAACCAATCACCCCTGGGTGGATGAAAATTAAAAATAACTTTGCTTTTGCATGTACGGCTAATTAAGTTTGGTTTATCCCCCACACATCTGGGAAATCTATTTAACATTTTCTAGGTTTCTTTATATTAAAATACAAAATTACAAATCAATTCATGAATGAAAGATTAAATTTGTTTAATTTTTTTAGGGATAAACGAAAGGTGATTGATTATGACTAATTCTATGCATTATTTACTTGTGAATCGATGAAGTAAGAGGGAATTTTCTTTGTTTGTTCTAGGGAATGACGAAATCAAACACATTAATTAATATTAACTAAACCAGGATTATTACTTGCTAGAGGAGTGGGTGAACTTTGAATCTGTCAAATTAAGAATCGAAAGGCTCGAATTTTTGTTTGAGTTGTGCTCCCATTAAAATGAATTTATGCTTTTTTTGCCACTCAAACCTGCAGGCTCTTATAAATTTGGTTAAAGACGTAAGAAGAATATACGCAACTCATTTCAAGCCCATTGTTTGACAACAATACTCAAATCGCGGCGGGGCTGGCCTAGGGGCGGTACATCCTGAGCGACCGCACATGGCTTTGCCTTTTAGGGCAGGGCCCATTTTTTAAAATACCCTTTAAAGGGTGTTTTTGCTGAGGAGTAAGGACCCATAAAGATATAATCCAAGGCTATTTTTTGGTGATGAAGATGATCTTTGAGCGAGATCATTCTGACAAAAATTATATCATTCAAAACTTCTAACTCTTTAAGAACTTGATTGTAAGGCCCTCTAAATCACTGGGACGGCCTTACAACTAGTCCCCGAAATCATGACCCAACAAGATGGAGGACCTGATGGTGGTCCTCCAACAGATGGAATAAACAAAATAGATCAATGGTATGGATAAACGGTAGCTAAGATATATATATATTAGTGGAGATGACTCCAAACAATAAAATCATATTTATTCCAACATAATAACCATTTTACATAAAATGATGATCACTAATGGTGATCACATCAAACTAGGGTTATTGTTAAATTACTACAAAATACATGTAATTAACCATCTAATTAAGGACGTCGACAAAATGAAGGAAGTTTAGGGGTCATGTTAAGGCGAATTGGGGGACCCAACCTTTCACCATCACCCCACAAAGCATAAGCTTCTTCTCCATGAGCAGCATCATCTCCTATCTTGAGATCATCATCATCCATCCTAAGATTAACAATCCGACTTATAAATATACAGATTAAGCTTGTTATAACCAAGTTCCATCCTGTAATGAAAGCTGCTCCGAGCAGCTGGTTACCCATCTGTCTTAGACCTTCCTTCACTTTGCCCTCAGCTAGGCTATAAACCAGGCCTGGCCCAACGTTGTGATCTGGTGTTCCATAGAACATCCTTAAGTAGCTTGGTTTCGCGAAGAAGCCCGAAAGTAGGCCTCCTAATAGACCTGCAACTGCGTGCGTGTGAAATACGCCTAATGGGTCGTCGACTTGTTGGAAGAAGGCGGATCGTTTGTGTAGAACCATCATTGTGTACCATGGTACTGAACCAGACATTATGCCCATCACCATGGCTGCCCATGGTTCCACCAACCCTGTATTTATGTCAATGGTGTACAATTTAAGTAGTAGAAATTTTACACGCAAATATTTAACTTACATTCAAACTTAATTCTGGTACTATAATATGTGGAACCCGGAATTAAAAAAATTGGTTCTAATTTGATTCGGTTCCGAGGCATATCTGTGTACCCATTGGCCATAGGCCAACAACTAGGTTTCACCTTGAGCCCTAGAATTGGTCTAGCTCGGGGTCCATCCATAATTTCAAAAATTATACAAGAGAGAGAGATAGAGTAGAGATAGGGAAATTAACAACCTGCACCAGGAGTGATGCAGACTAGGCCGGTGATCATGCCTTGAACAGCACCGATGACAGAACTCTTTTTATAAACGTACATGTCCAAGCCCATCCAAACCAAGAGGCTAACTGCTGTGCAGAAATGGGTGTTAAGAATTGCCATTGATGAGATCATGTTGGCAGCCGTTGGTGACCCTCCATTGAACCCGCTCCACCCCATCCACAGCAACCCCGCCCCTGCCAACATGTGTATTATGTTGTTTGGTGGTGAGTGCTGCCTGTCATGTGAAAGCCTCGGTCCCACCTGAAAACATTGATGGTGATGGAATGATCAATCAACAACCACCACCCCCATTCGCCTATGATTTCGGAGAGATACTCGTTTCGGCGTGTGGGGCCTATATTTACATGATGTAAAGCCCTATTTTTATAGGGGATATTCTCATCATAATGTAATGAAATTCGTAAAAAATTAGTCTATTATAAAACTTCTATTATTAAACTTTTAATTTCATAAAAAAAATTAGTTAGAAATTAATATTATAAGGGATCACTCAATCAACCTCGTTGAACCCTTCTCTTTCTCCGGATGCTCCGCATTTTTAAAACAGACACGGAAAAAAAAAACATTTTAATTCAACCTTACATTTTCCTAAATTAATATCACACGTATTTTTACACTCTATTTACATTGATTTATGGGGCTCACATAATTAGCTAACTTTTTTTACAATAAGTTAATTTTTAGTAAGAATGATCCATTAACTTCTTCATGTGGATCCTACAAGTCAGAATATATTTTGTGACTACAACGGGCATGGGCGGAGCCACATACAGGCCTAGGGGTGCCATGGCCCCCAAGCCTTTGACTCAACCGTTGGAAAACTAGATATTCTTATGTTTTTTTTTTTCACAATAGTTAAAAAATTTATATTGAGCCCCCCAAATTTTCTTGATATTTCTATTGTGGCCCTTAGCATAATATCTCTTATATATTTAGCCCCCTTGAAGTTTAATTCCTGGCTCCGCCCACGCCAACGGGTCCCCTAGCATTACTCAAAAATTAATTAGGAACATAGGAGTGCACGGAAGCTGTTTGCTACAATTACCCAATAAGCAGCAGTGAAACCAGCAACCCCAGATGAGAGATGAATAACATAACCTCCAGAGAAATCAACGATCCCTTTTGTTTTAAGAAATCCACCATTACCCCAGATGCTGTATGCACCAACGGTGTAAGAACACGTCAGCCATAGCGGAACAAACAGCATCCAAGCATAAAAATTCATCCTCCCAAGCAACGACCCTGCAAGCAAAATTACAGTAATGGCTGCAAATGCAAACTCAAAGAACACATAAGTAGCCATGGGTATGTAACCTTGTGGAGCTATTTGGAGAAGATATCCTTGAGACAGGGCTAAATTGGGTTTGCCAAATAAAGGGGTGAGGTCAGACCCAAATGACATATGATGGGCCCACAAGACCCAACAGAGTAGCACAGCAGCAAAGGCATAGAGAGCCATGAAAGCTGAATTAACAGCCCATTTTTTCTTGACCATGCTACCATACAGGATTATAAGACCTGGGACACTTTGTAGCCCAACTAGGGCTGCTGCTGTTAACTGCCATCCGTTATCAGCTTTGTTCATCCAATCAGGACTGGCCTCGTTGGTTCTCAGTCCTGAGGGTAGAATTGGATAATAATCATACTCATAATCCTCTAACATTCGTTCCATACTACTACGCATCATCTAGAGAGAGAAAGTGAGAAACTTTTAGAGAGAGAAAGTAGAAGAAGAAGAAAGAAAGAATCTTGGAAAGAATGGTGAATGTTGGTATTTGAAGAGAGAGATTGTTGGAGTTGTAGAGAGGGGAATCATTGTAAACATCAATGAATTGAAAGGTTTCTTTCATATTTTTTGGACATATAGATGATACTCTAACATTCTTTTCTTGTTTATAGGTTCCTGGACTTTTGTGGAATCAATTGGAATCTAAAATTCTGAATCAAATGTTCATCGATCGCCGTTACCTGTCACCTTCAGACGCGTCGTCACCGTTGTATATAACGATAAATGTAAAGCCATGGTTCGTGCTAGTCACTCACAGGACTAGAAGATCAAATATATTTTGTTTCTGAATATTATAAAAGTTGAATCTTGAATTTTAAAATTGAAATCAAGAAAACAACAGAATTTAGTTTGGGGCCAGGGTTAGAATCCGCAAGAATTACGTATTTTGATGCATTGAATGTAGTCATGTAGATGAAACCAAAGCAACTAAGCAAGACCTTCCAAATTATTAAGGAAGCCAATTTGCAACTCACTAACTTAATTATAATTAAAAGCAAATTTTAAAGGGCTTTTAGATAATACTTCATGTTATTTTCATAAACCTTGGTCAGGCTTTTTTTTATCATTTCTCATTTAAAAAATGAAAATCCATTTATTTTTATATATATATATTTTTTTTTTTTTTTTGGACAACATACCCAAAATTTTTATGAGGTTTGATCAGACGGTGGAGAGATGACAGGTGGAAAGAATTGATTTTATGGTCATCGATTAAACCCCCATTATGAGGATGGAAGCAAGTCTAGTTGTATCCTCCTTACACCATTAGATTCATCAAACATTCTACTAGTTAAGGAATCCTTAAGGGAGTGAAGAAAAGAGAATCATGCAAAGGAAAGAGCACGCCACTCTAAAGTCTAATAGATGAGCAATGGATTGTCCATCGTAGAGATGAATTATCCATCTCCGCGATTGACAGTCCATCACTAGGAACAAAAGTCTCTAATTTTATCAGCGGCCAAAATCGATCAATTTCTTCAATCATCATCTCTCCATCGTCAGATGGAATCCTCCTTAAACTCCATCCCAATTTTTTAGCCTCCATCCATAAACTCATGGATCAAATGTTTAAGGGATTAAATTTAAGAAGATAGTTGTTATTGGGGCTCCCTGGTTAGGATGAGGGGCATGCTCAGTTAGGGGGCACCCCCAAATTTTACAAATTGGTTAGGGGGTATGGTCAGTTTTACTTGGGGGAGGTTCTCCTATTTGACAGAAACCTGTCGAATTTTATTGAAACTTTTTGAGGATAATCTATCGATTTGGTTAGCATTTTTCAATTGATTCCTGTAGTTTTTCAACTGATTAGTTGGGTTTGTGGGGAACAGTAGCAATTTTTGAACTGAAATCCAAACATTCTAAAATTCGAGAGGTTTCTGTCAAAAATATTGATTAAATTTGAGAGATTTGTCGAAAAAGTTCTTCGTCTTGAACATGATTTGATCGAATTTCAGTTCGCTGAATTTTTTTTGGGTTTCGTTTTACAGAAAAAACAAAAATAAAAAACGGATATTATAGAGTTATATTACCTCGAATGTATTGATTATGAGCCTTTAACCAGATTTGAAAACCCAATACCCTCATCAAAATTATTTTTTGATGTTTGTTCCTCCATTAATGGAGTTTCTTTGACAACTTCATCATCTT
>MVGT01000727.1:331994-357314 GCA_002174775.1 Macleaya cordata
TGTCAACATGCATGCAGGGCATATAAATTTTTTATTTTTTATTTTTATAAAAGGAATCAAGAACAACTAAATATAGCCTTCTTGTCTTCTAGACCATCCAATACAAAAAGTAGCAATGATCCACTACCATAAAAATCAACAGAAAATTAGGCTAAAAGCTAGCTCTGGTTTCATGAATAGGACTCGCACTAAACGCATGAGTCGTTTTAGATTTTTGTCTTAAAACAAACATATTTTCATACCTAAACTACCTTTATGTCTACTTAAAACGTAAACTCTAACTGTTTTTGTTTTATATAGAACAATTACATGGCATAAAAAGAAAATAATAGTTTTTAAAATTCAAAATGTTCTAACTTTGAATTTACAAATTGGATTTTGACAAAATTTATATTTTTGAAAAGTATTTTTTAAGATCTTGAAAATGAGTCCATACAACAATATCAAACTAAAAAAAAATAAATTTGTAACTCGATTATACAGATTGCATAATAAGAAAAACTCAAAAATTATGCAAATTGTAATTTGCATATGCTATTTTACATACTTTTGAGCATCACCTCTACAGAAACAGATTGCATAGTAAAAAACTCAGAAATTGCATTTGCATAGATAAAAATCTATGCAAGTTGTATTTACATAGGCTATTTTTGCATACTTTGAGCATCTACACATTTTTAAGCCTCTATACAAAAAGATTTTATAGTAAACAAAAAAAAAAGTCAAAAATTGTGTTTGCTTAGTAAAAAAAATATGATTTGCATGCACTGTGGGTTTTTATAGCTTTGTAATAAGTTTTTCTGGATTTTTTTTTTTGAATTTGATACTCATGTGTGATCTTATTTTAAAGATTTTAAAAATTCTTTTCAATATAAATTTTGTTCAAATCTGATTTATATTTTAAAAGTTATGGCCATTTTTATCTTAAAATTAATTAAAAAAAGTTTGCTAACGTGCACCGTTGTTATTCAGCATTTTTTAGTCTTTTTGTACCGCGCTAACATGCACTTAAAAAATTAATTAAAAAAAGTTTGCTAACCTATATCGCTGTTATTCAGCATTTTATTAGTCTATTTGTACCTCACTAACATGCACTTAAAAAATTAATGAAAAAAAAAAAAGCATGTCTATTCTGAAAAATCAAAACGGAAGAATCCCAAAAGAAAAAAATATATATATCACGAAGCCACTTCTGATTTTGCTAATCTCCATTGAACTGTTTGTGTCTGCTCAAAAACCTCAAACAATTATCGATCAAAAAAACCTCAAACAGTTGAATAATGATATATTACTGGATTCCCCCCAATAAAATAAAATAAAATAAATAAAACAATTTCTTAAAAGTACCAATTTTTTTTTTAAAAAAAACAGCAACAAAATTATAAGATTAAATTCATCTAAACAAAATTTGGGTACAAATACAGATACAATTACAACCCCACACTTTTGATTACTAAAATATAAATATACAAAATGAATAATAAAAAAGGGAGAAAAATAAAAATAAGAAGAGAAAATAGGGTATTTAATACTTGCCGTATTTGTGCCAACAGAGAAGCATCATAATACATCTCCTAACAATATAAAATCTGGAACGTCGTTCCCTTGATATGACAAAACATCCACGCCTTTGCGACCCTTCTCCTCCTCCTCGTTCATCTTCATCTTCCCAATTTCTACTTCCTCTGTTTTTCGATCGGCTTGATGATCCAGTGCAACCCATCATAATCACAAACCCCCACTGTGAATTAATAAACACACCCAAATTCCCAAAACCAAGAAATATTTCTTCAAATTCGCACTTCTTCGATCCCCTTTCACTAATCCCTTCTTCTTATTCTTCTACCAGCCATCCAGGATGGAACAAAAACAGAGACCCTCATTTCATCTTTCTCTTTCTATTTCTCTCTGGGCTTCTCTTTACACGGCTTCGTTTTGAGGAAGCGTTTTTTTTGTTATAACGGTTGGCCCACATCTCATCACCACAGAATAACAGTTATGACTTGGATTAGGTAGGGCTAGGGTGTTTGTAGACGCGTAGGTTCCACGTATCGGCTTTTTATCGGTCCAAAAATACACCCCATCGTTTTTATAGGAATTGAATTCCCCCATTTGGGCCATCTGCGGTCTGCCCATCTCTCCCCAGAAAATTTTCTCTTTATAGATAATATTTCGGAATCTCAAAAACTGAAAATTAGGGTATCTTGGTGAATTTGATCACTTCTAAACCGGTTGGACGGAACATAATTTTATGTTTTCTTCCCATAAAATTATATGTGAAGAAAACATGGGGCATTACTATAGGGACACCAGATTTTGACACCAGAGATTACATCTGCTATTTTATTGATTGGAAATCCATCATAATAGTTGCTGAAAAGACATTAATTCCATTTCAGCCCCTCATACTACTTTTAAAAAGTAGATATAATATTTTAGTGTCAAATTTTGGTGTTATTCTAGCAAAATTCAGAAAACATGTAGTGCTTAGCACTATGTGGGATTATTCCCTCTTTGTGTCACTTCACTCAGTGACATTCTCGCTCACTTGAATCCTGTAAGGCCTTCGTTGCCACCTTGCCTACTGTCTCCACCTTTCTTTGGGGACCTGCTATCTTCAAGAACATACATCCTATGTATGGACGTTTGGCGTGACATCAGATATAAAATTGATCTGTTCTGATACCATAATTGATGTTGATGAATGAAACCACACCACACCACGTGGTTGGTGACGTCAGTAGGACAAGGGAGTAGATGTTTGAATCCCCCCGCCAATAACATAGTAAGAACAATGGGCAATCCTGTACACTTATAATTTTTGGGAAGGTAGAAAATGTGTTATACGGCAGAATCTCTACCATACGGCATAAATTGTGTCGTCCAACACATTCTATGCCTCCTATCTTAAATTCCTTAAATTTGAGACCGTGAGGGATTTGGTTGTTTGTTGTGCCAATGGTACTTGTCCAAAATTTAAAAAATAATTTTTTTACTTATTTGAGGTGTCCATAACACTTGTCCTTAGGGGTTCGGGCTTCCAACCTAAAAGAACTTGTGACTTTTGTCACTAATTTATGGATGGGTGTTTAATTTTGTTGTCCCGCAATTGACATTGATGAATGAAACCACACCACACCACCGATTGGTTATTATGTCAGTAGGACATGGGGGTAGACGTTTGAAGCCCCCCACCAATAACATGGTAAGAACCATGGGCAATCGTGTACACTTATAATTTTTGGGAAGGTAGAAAATGTGTCGTACGTACACAATCTCTTCCGTACGGCATAAATTGTGTCGTTCGGTATATTATATATTGGAATTATTTATTATTTTAATAATTCTTTGTGAGTGAAAAATATTTTTTTTAATTATTTTGTGTTATGTCTCTTAGTAGTGCCTTTTTAGGGCCATGGGACATATGTCTCTTTGGAGGGATACCTAGTGGTTTATGGAGAGTCACTTTAGACTCTATATAAACACACCTCCTCTTCACATTTAAAAACGAAGTTTGGCACAAGTTTTTTAGAGTGTTTTAAGTCGTGTGTGAGAGCACAAGTAGTCGTTAGTTCGCTAGGGCGTACAGATTTGAAGTGCTGCTTCTGTACGACGCGATCGTTATATCCTGGAAGACAAATGTCCATTGAACCGTTGGCACCGTTGCGGGGACGAATTTGTCTTATGGACATTGTGTCTAACACAAGCCTCGATCACTTTCAGATAAGTTTTCTTATTTTATTTATTTTAGTTTTGTGATAATTCGATTTTTCAAGAAACCTAACCATAATTGTCCAACAATCTTAAGACAAATTCGTAGTTCGATTTCGTGAAAAATTCTGTTCTTGGCATAGTTACTTAATCTTGCTAATATTTTCGGTCCTAATATTTAGATTGTTCATGTTGTTTCGGAGAAAGTATTTTATCTTGAAAGAAATTCTTTTGCACACCAAGTAGAGATCTAATATATTATTTTGAGTGGGATCAAAGATAGACAATCTGAAAAGGTTTAAAACAAGGGGTGTACCAGTAGTGCTACATGTTCTTGAATTACTGTTTCAGTCAATCGGTACGTATGAAACAAGGTATGTATATGAAAAGTTACGCATTAGATTTTTACGACGATGATCTGTTTTCAACCATAATTATGCATTATGCATGTGTTCCATTAAAATTGACTTTCATGGGTTAGTGGAATTGTGAAAACCGTAGGATTGCATATCTTGAAACACGATTTTGGCAGATCACTCGTGATCAAAGTCTTTAAAGTTCTCTGTGAATAATATTCTTCTAATAGGATTTTGAACTCACTAGATGTTTCCGGTTGCCATTTGGAAGGGCCTTGAGTGCAATTTTTTTTAACTCAAGAGGTGTGTTTGAAACATTGGAGACATTACAAGGTTTTATATAATGAAAATACAAGACCTTTCTACAGTTTTTAATAATGGACACTTTGGAGTCCTTATTACGAGTAACATAATGGAATGTTTATGCATACAACTGAAATTTTATTTGCACTCTAGATTTTATTTTGAAAAGCTCCAAAGTAGGCACCGTTCAAATAAGTGGGATTTTCCGAGAATCCAAAAACGATTTCCTACAATGGCAACAAGTCTTGTACTGTTTCATTACGGTCTTTAAATGGTTGGTTTTACTTATTTTATTAGCGAATTAATTAAGTAGTTGGACCAATACTTTTTTCTAATGAGATATCATGTATGAGATCAAGTTGAATGATCTACTTAATACCGGTCGATACCTGAACGCCTGTCAAAGGGCACAACTCTGAGATACCACTTTTGAACAAAATCTCAATAACTTAAGAGATCAAGTACTCTCTGTCAAACACTTTAATTAACATGTTGGTGTGGCCCATTGGCCCTGTGGGGGTATGGAAGAGAGAAACGTTGGATCGTGACAGTTTTGGTGGTTGTAGAGACAGACCACCGTTTCACCAAAATTAGTGTGAAATGTACAAGTAAAATGGATAAATATGAATAGACGCAATGTTACACTCTTTTTATGCATTGGGTTACCAATAGTAATGTCGCATGTCTGATATTTTTTGGAGTACCGATTTGCTTGTATGGCAGAAACAAATCTTATTTAAACTCACTGATGATACCTTTTTGGTAGTAGTAAATGGAGTTTAATCTGTGTCCCCATTGGAACAGTCTCTAAACCCGACTAATTGAATAGTTTCAGTTTGAACTTCTGGTATGGAAACTATCTGTTTCAAATTGTAAAATTAGGACTACTGCTATACTTCCTTCTCTCTGGAATCTGGATATATCCATCCATGAAAGGTCTCCACGGTTATAGGGACCTATTTATATAAAGGTTCATCTTAATCTTAAGATGAACCAATAGTCTAGTGGATGAAAATAAGTCATAATAGACTTTGCTTGTTTTTATTAAGAATTAATTATGTTGTGTGATCAGTTGATGACTGCTGAAGTTTCACTTGATCAAATTAACTGAGAGAGATTTGAATTTTATAAAAAATTTGAAAATGTACTTAGTGACTGGACTTTGTGCACATGGTCTTAATCCTTTGGTTTTCCAGGACTTGCAATAGTTCAGGTGTGGCTATTACCGATACGAGTCACAGTTAGACGTTAATTAATTAGTTTGTGGCTACTACGTACCTATACAAGCAACTATTGGACATTAATTAATTTATGGGTACCATACTAAAAATTGCTTGAAGTCTTAGACCATGTAAGGCATGACGGGGATGAGTACCAAAATATATATATATATACAATATGATTTGACAAGAAAAATACATCCTCTAGGTCTTGGCGGAGCATTTTATGTGGTTATCATGCAGATGATGTAACACACATAGTCTTATGTAATTGGAATTTCATGACCTATATTTTAACAGTCATGAATTTTGTGGGGAAGTGGATGGTATTAATAAATATCCTCAAAATGTGGGGGTTAAATAATATCGCCATTTTGTCTTTGTGTGACATTAAAAAAAATTAATAATAATAAAAATTTAAAGTTTCGTTGAGTAGAACAAAAAAAAAAAAATTCAAGTGTTTGAATAGAGAATTATGAATAGATGAAAATCTCAAAGTGAATGTCAAAGTGAGCAAATATAGTAATATGAGATTATAAAGAATCACTTGAAAATACAGTCGATCATATTTGGATCGGAATCCGTAGAAGACATGTCAATAGATTATGAACTGAGAAAATAAGTCGACTTAATAATTGGTAACACACTGAGAGTTATTAGGGCGGCCGACCTAATACTAAGTAAGCAAGTGTTACATAATCTTCAAGCGATAATCTCTTGAGATATGTGTTTCCTTTGTTTTAGGAAAAAGTTATATGCAGTTCGGTATGACAGAAAAATTATATTGTGGAAATATATTTTAAGACTATCAGTATAGATCCACTATAACTCAAATTTACTACAGATAGGTTAAGCAACTAAATGAGTTAGAAGGTATATTCTAGTAAGGTGGAATATTGTTATCAAATAATGTAATACCGATTAAATTTTGCATGAACTAATCTCTAGTGAATAGTCTTTTAAGACCGCGCGATTTCTTTCTTACTTGACTAGAGAATTAGTGACATCGAGAGAAATGGGATTAAAGCCTAAATTTAACGAATCATCTTAATGGAAACCCAACCTAGTTGAATGGAGATCCCAAGATCTAGGTTCAAAGGGACAACATAAATTAAGTGTGGTTCACCAGTAGCACTGAGAATAGTATCTCTTCTACCCATATCCTATGATGTAATAGTGATGCCTGTAGCGATTGTTTAGGATAAGCATTGCTTTTAATGATTCCTATAATTTAAAAAATCAAGTGGGGTATTGCAGGATACTCTTAATAGGACATCACCTATGTGAGCGTAGAATTGAGGCCGATTCTATGAGAATTTTATAAGGCGAAGTTCTCTAAAGCACTTATAAATCTGGGATTTGTTCAGGGCCAAAATGAACACAACCGTAGAACTTGACGATTATTAAGATAAGCTATGTGTGAGATCTATTGTCTTGGTTTACATCAACGGCTTACAGTTCAAGACATCACGTTCACTGATTAGCCAAGTAAACCTGATAGGTTATCACTAGGTAAGGTTCAAGGTTTCAAGCTACCTTTATATATGCATAGTTTTTCTTTTTTGTGCTCTCATGTCTGTCCGTTTTAGTATGTCTTTTTCACTCATGTGGGGGATTATTGGAATTATTTTATTATTTTAATAATTCTGTGTGAGTGAAAAATTTTTTTTTTAATTATTTTGTGTTATGTCTCTTGGTAGTGCCTTTTTAGGGCCATGGGACATATATCTCTTTGGAGGGACACCTAGTGGTTTATGGAGAGTCACTTTAGACTCTATATAAACACACCTCCTCTTCACATTTAAAAATAAAGTTTTGCACAAGTTTTTTAGAGTGTTTTGTGAGTCGCGTGTGAGAGCACAAGTAGTCGTTAGTTCGCTAGGGCGTACAGCTTTGAAGTGCTGCTTCTGTACGACGCGATCGTTATATCCTGGAAGATAAATGTTCATTGAACCGTCGGCACCGTTGCGGGGACGAATTTGTCTTACGGGCATTGTGTTTAACACAAGCCTCGATCACTTTCAGGTAAGTTTTCTTATTTTATTTATTTTAGTTTTGTGATAATCCGATTTTTCAAGAAACCTAACCATAATTTTCCAACATTATATCCCTCCTCCCTCAAACTCCTTCCTCCAGCCCCAAATCTGGGACTTGGAGGAGGGGTTCGATTATTTGTGGAGTTCATGGTACGTGTCCAAATTTTAAAAAATACTTTTTTTGCTTATTTGAAGTGTCCATAGCACTTACCCTTAGAAATTCAGACTTCTAACCCAAAAGACTCATATATCAGGGGAGATATCCAAATCCCAAGACCACCCCTTCTCCATCCGGCGAGGGATTATTCCCTCTTTGTGTCACTTTCCTCTGTGCCAACTAGCTCCTTTAGCCAACTAAACACACAGCTTACAACTTACAGCACTGATTTTGTTTTATTTCCACAAGGAAATCTAATTGCTGTAACTACCCAATTAACAGTGGCTTGTGTCGATTTTTCAAGTTCTCTTGTAATAAATCTTTTCTTTTTATGGTTTGAAAATGAACTTAAAAAAAAAAAAAAGACAAACTGTTAAAAACGGACAAAATGGAAAAATGTTTCGAATTCAACTTCAAGGTTTTTTTTTAAATAATAATGCTTTTTTTTTGGTAGTTTTTAGTAATAGTTATACAGTACCGTCAAATGGACTCATTATGAAAACGAAAATGATTTTATTTTATTTCCATGCAATCCAATCCCACCTCGCCAAGTCTCTGTATTTTGATCTCCACTGTTAATGGTTTCTCTCTCTTCTTTGGCCGTTTATGGCATCTTCTCTTCACTCGTTATAGATTGTATTCTCTGTTATTAGTGGCGTTATATATTTTGCATACTTTTTTTTTCGTATTTGCAATTAGACAATAGCCTCATCATAATAAATGAAACCGACACCAAAGAATGATCAAAACTAAACATGCATGCGTTATTTACTGTATTCAAATCATTATTTTTTAATTCACATCTGCAAATAATTTTTAAAATTTAATAAAATTAAGTTAAAAACTTTTGTTTTCCAAATGAGTTATTGAGAAATTAATTTCTTTCAAAAGCTCATATTATACAATTAGCACTTGATTTATCATGATTTAGAAAGAAATTCAAAAACTAATTACATTTTTTTTTTGTATTTGTATATATAGCTAGCACGTACTCATGCTACGGATTAATATTGTAGGGTAATTTTCAATGCCAAATGACATGTGTGTACCATAGATGGTACAATTATTAATCTTTTTGGGCTCTATAGCCTACATACCTTAAAAACTGATCTGCTCAATGGACCACCACCTGAAAATATAATCCTCTCTTTTGTGTTGTATGAATACATATAACGGACGAAAAACCATCAAACTAAAATTTATTTATTTGAGTGGCTCAATCAAAATCAGACTTTTTTTTTGTTTTTTATTGGATTATTACCGAATTACATGTACATGTGTAAAAAGGTCACCAACTAGTTGAAAATACAACTCTAATAGTTGGAGAGAAGAAGCAGAAAAATTACCAACTTACAAGCATCGGAGGATGAATTATAGACGTCTAGGAGTACTCAATGCAAGCGAAATTGAACTCAGAATTGTGCTATCAATAGTATCTGATTTTAAAAGCTAAGCTAGTGCCATGTATACGTACTTGCAAAATTATGTACTAGGTAATTTTTAGCAGAGATGATAAAGTTGCTAGAAGTTGAGCCCACAATCTAATTTAAAACCGTCTCCACCTGAACATGCTAATTAACCATAGACATATCCTAATTTGATTGACTTGATCTACAAAAAAAAAAAAAAAATTTGAGCTTAATTTAAAATGAAAAGGTGGCAAAAAATTGAGCTTAATCGGCTGAGTCCATTTCATCACTTTGTCTAGCTAGCAAAGAAAGTTGATACAACCACGGGCAGGACGATACATTAAATGCCACAGACAAGAAACGTCACAACTTCATATATTACAGAAAATTAAAGCTGTACCAAACTTGTAAATACGGGTCCTTCTTTAGACCGGGTATATACTTGGGTCGACGACCCACCCATTCATTGAGCAAAACCCGAGACTAATCCATCAGAAATTCAGAACCGTTAGATGAGTCCATTTAACGACAAGTATAGGCTAAATCCAAGTTAAGGATTGTGTACATGTATATATAGGATGAAAAGGGTAACAAAGATCATTTCCATACGGCCGGCCCCGTATACATTTGTAAACAAAGTGTAAAAATAAGTAAGTTGTCTAGAAATAAGTAGTGAGTTGGGATGTTGTGAGTAAATTTTCTGGCAAATATAAGATTTAACTCAAATACACCAAAAAAAGACTAAACACAAAATGCAGCTAAAATGAAGGACTACATTCCAACTCCTTTTTTATTTATAAAAAAAAAATGGTTTAAATGATCATTAAAGCAAGTGCTAGCTAGTTTAGCTGGTGAAGTCGATATATTGTTGTTAGATAGTATAGATCTATGTTGAAATTCCGTTTGTTTCGAATAAAATTGAAAATATTGGAAGGCGTGCATAATATAAGAGTGTACAAGTACTTCAAGTCATCGATGGTTGATCAAGATTAAATCTCAGCCACACGCTTGAGCGTATTTAACGTGCATGCACTTCAAAATTAAGTATTGTTGTATACATTGGTGGGTGGGATTTACTCACGTAGATGCACACCAAATGTCTATTTTAGCAAAATTCCTTTTTAACTGTAGTTTTAATGGTGTTCATTAAACCTTACTTAAAACAAACCAATGGATCGATCAGATGATTTTATGATGGGGTAAATAATGGTTATGGTGATGGGACCCATTGATCGGACGGTCTAATTGTCGCACTGATGAGAAACAGATCAGTACGTAGTACTCTGTAAATATTATATTATTTATCTTAGTTTGTGGCATTTACTCAAAACCAATTGGCATCTTCATGTGTGGCATTATTAATATTTGAGCCTAAAACGTAGAATTCATTTAGGTGACGGAAAGCACCTGTCATATATGGGCATGCTCTAATACCATATTAAACTTGTAGGCATCCAACTCATCAAAATTTTTTTTTTTTGAAGGGACTATTGTACATGTTATATTATGGCATAGATACACGCAGTGAGCGTGTAAGAAGTGTAGAAAAACTGCTAAAAACATCGTCACCAACAATCGCAGAAAATACACCCACTAACTGAAATAGAAAAACCAAGAATAATGACATTCTCAAAATCAATTAACAATAAGTAAAATAGCGGATGATTTTTATATATTGTATTTGCAAGAGTTTGATATCCGATATTCTCAACAGAAATTAAGAAGAGAAAAGGGAATATTATGGGACGGGGTTCCTATATATTAATGCAGTAGTAGCCTGTCTTTCTCGGTTTGGTAGTCGAGTCTGGTGCAGATGAGAGAGAGAGAGAGAGAGAGAGAGAGAGGGGAATATGAATGAATTATGATGGGGGTAGGGGGTGGGTCGGGTTTCCTATTATAAATGCAAAGGTCTGTCTTTCAGCTGGTTTGGTAGTCGATGCTTTTAAATGCTCTTCTCTTCTCTGCACCACCCCCTCAATGCAAAGTTTACCTTCTTAAATTCAACCCAAGACATTCCTCCCCACCCTCCCTCTCTCTCATTTCATCTCTCACCCTATCTAGCTTCTTCCCAAACCTCTCTCTCTCTCTCTCTCTCTCTCTCTCTCTCTCTCTCTCTCTCTAATCTCTTCTTCTTCTTCTTCTTCCTAAAAGGTGTGTTAATTTCATGATTATATTGTTTGATACTAACCCACCTTCTCAAAGTCTCTTACAATGAAAATGGAGATCAAAGAAGAGATATATAGTAGTAGTAGTAGTAGCAGTAGGAGTAGTGATGAACATACAAGTTGAAATAGTTACTGTGATGTTGGCTCGGTTCACTCAGACAAACACTATATACCAACCTTTATATATCTGTATATATAGATTAAAGCATATATATATATATATATGTATATATAGTGGTGTAGTTCTATCTGATTGAGCCGTGCCAATATCTTAGTACTCTTTCTTTTCTTAATAACCCACCACTACCTCCTTCTCCTTCTCCTCCTAGCTACACAAACAAGTAGTCTAAAAGGTTTGGATATATTACTTATTCTTTAGGTTTGAATATTGTTAATTTATGATACTACTGCATGTCTTCAAATTTACTACATTTTTAATTAATTAGCTTGATTAAACATACTTCTAACTGTGCCATTCTGTAATATTAATTTCTTATCTCTCTCTCTTAGATTGCAATTAATCTGTTGAATATAATTTGTTTATGATCAGTCGGGTTTGATCGTGGGAAAAGTAGACTTTCACAAAAATAGATTTTTTAATAAAATTATTTTAATTTAAGATCGTTTATCAGTATATTTTAGATCATGGGAATCAATGATCCTGTCAAAACCCTATGGTCATTTTTAAAAGGGGACCCTATGGTCATTTTAGTATTTTTATATCCACTAAGTAGAAATTAGGTCAATTTAATTACAAAACTATCTCCATTTTTGTTTTCTACCTTCAAAAATTAAGAGAAAGTCCTTAGTCGTCAGTCAATGCCGTTTACTTAACGAAAGATGTAATGGGGCATTGGGGCATGAAATTCTATCACCTTTACATTCTTCCTTATTGGGAAGACCACCAAAGAATCTCCATTTAAAGACTTTCATCTTTCTTGGGTTTTGAGGTATTATTATATATATTATTGTCTTTGCATGAAACCCTAGTTTTGGTTAGGTTAATTTGTGGGGTTAATACCCCGATTAATACCTTTAATTATTTAATTGACTTTAGATCAATATAAAGATGACTTTAGATCAAATTAGACCAAGATCTAAGATATTTATTTGTGTGCAAATCCGGGTTCCTCAAGCAAAATTCTAATAACAGATGGGGAACAATTCAGTTGTGCGATCCAATTCAACTGTCATTCAATGACCCTGAGTCTTGACCTACTGTTTACAAAAAAAAAAGAAAGTAAAGGACGTTCTTGAAATTTTGTAAAGTATAGGGATTTTCCTTATTACCGGAGGCTAGTTATGAAAATATTTTCTCATTTGTGTTTTTGGTAAGAAATTAAAATAATTTTCTCATTTATTTCGATGTTTGATGCACATTAATTTTGTATTTTTTTTTTATAGAATTTGCTACAACATATTCGATATTTTTTAGCTGTTTTTTTATTTTTTATTTTTGGGATAATCTGAATTTTCGTAACTTGAAGCTTCTAACATTGGTCAAAGGAAAATGATATTCTACTGTCTACTGTTTGGATCCCACGGTCTCCTATGGGATTCCCTCCGGCCTGCACAAATCGCGACTTTGTTTTGTTTAACATCACGATTTGTGCAGAGTGCATCCCATGTGGTCCAAATGGTCGACCATGAGCTCTTAAAAGAGGAAAAAAAAAATGGGTGGGTCCCCTTAACTCATTCGGACCTGGCAAATGGTCGGGTTAGGTCTAGCCTAGGCGGGTTGGCAGATCAATATTAGGAAATCCTAATTTTAACTAGTTTAACATTTATATAAAACAAAGAAACAAGTCAAGGTCAACCCTAACCCTGATAGGGTTAAAGGGTTGACTAGAAATGCTCAAGTACTCTAACCCTAACTTGGTTAGTAATGGGTTGAGTTAGGGTAGAATTTACAATCGTGGGTTATTTTGCCAAATCTAATAGATCTAAAGTGATATACTATAGGCTTTAGCTTTTTTTCTTTTCTCTGTTTTTGTTCGGTTGGGGTCCTCTTAACCCAGCTCATCCTCCCTAAAAAAGGAAAAAATGGTCGACATGAGACGGCACCGCTCTTGATCAAATATGGAAAAGGGATTGCATGACCTAAGTAGTAACTCCCAGTGACCTTATATACTGCTATCAACATCATGAAAAAGAGTGATATATGTTTTAATTTTTTTCATGAGTATGACCAAATTCAACTTCATATGAGTCTAATATAGGGTAACTTTGGGGTCACGGAACCTAGGGTCATTTTATCCCTTCCCAATAACATAAATAATCCAAAATTACTTGCTTTTTTGCAAGAATGCTTCAAAATTTAATTATTTTTTGTGTTGGCCAAATTCAACTCCATATGAGTCTCAGAAATGAGGTACATTTGATATGTCTGGCTACGTCAGTTCTTCTGATATTAAGGCTCCGCATGGTACTCAGGGTATTGTATTTGCTTTGATTTTTGCAATCTGGGATATTTTGTAAAAATTTGCAGCTCAAATTTCTACTGTTGTATAAGTGCAATCATCACATTAAATGATAAGTATTCAAATAAGTTAGATTCTATTTAAATGAGCTAAATTCAAACAAGTAAAATTCTACAGAATCATAATCGAATTAAGATGCTAAAAAAACAAACACACAACACTAAAGGCACCTGTGCTTAGTTAATGAGGTATAGGGCCCGAAGTGTCATGTTTTAAACTTTTTGGAGGGTTTCATTGCAAAATATATTTTTATGGGTGAGGAGGTTGGTTTTATAATATAATGAGGATGGATCATTTTACACAACTCTATTTTTACATAGCCCTTAAACAGGCTTGTGGGATCTACATAGGACGATTCAATAGCTAATTTTCGATAAAGATGTTATCCTCACAATACAAATCATCTCCACTGAAAATCAACCTATTATAAAACTTCTAACTTCATAAAAAATTAATTGAAAATCAAAGTGAATGAATGGTCATTTTAACTTGTAATCTCTTAAAACTTCTAACTCCCTCACCTAGTAGATGAGTGGGCTAGAAGCTTTTGAATGGACTAATTTTTTGTAATGATAATATATATGGTAAAGAGATCATTCTCATCGAAAACTAACCTTTAGATCGTCCCATATAAACTCCACAAGTTTGAGTAAGAACTGTGTAAAAAAAATCCCTCCTCTAATATAATATCAATAAGAAATGAGCTTTGCCTTTTGCCTAGGAGGGCTATATGACATGGGTGGTCAGTGTCCTTTGTAAAATGCTGTTTTTGAGTTAGTTGAGGAGAGTAAATGAGAGAAGTGGGGGTGTTGGCCTCATATTTAATAAGACTAATAAATGAGGATCGGCCTGGTAAAATTAAAGAAAGAAAAAGAATAGAAACTGTGTGCATTTATTTACATCCATGCTTGCTTTTAAACATTTGCAGTCACACAAAGATTCCCTCATTTAATATTCTCATCACCTCGCGTGGGGCTTTTCCTTGTTTCTTCCCTCTATTCCCTTCTTTCCATTCAAACAAAGCTTTAGGTACTCTTTCTTGTTATTGTCAATCAATTGATTATTTTTTATATAAATTGATTAATTGTTAGCATGTTAAGGTATAAATATGTTTTCGAAGTCTATTCGGTTGATAAATTAATATTGCAAAGGAAAATGCCATTTAGCCCAATAAAATTACATAACTTCTCTTCCAAGTCCCAACTGACATACCAATCGAATTGATGAGTACTATATTTAAGATTTTGTCATCTTAAATATCGTTTATAAATTCTACCCCATATTAGAAAGTGCGATAAACAACGTAGAAAAGAGATGGAGAACCTCCATGCCACAAACACCAAAATTAAGTTACTGATTTGCATTACCCATTTTTCAAATATTTATCATGGAGAAGTGGCAAACGAAATAGATGTACAAATGTAAAAGTTCTTGTATAGTTTGTCTGGATGGAAGATTTTAGAGAGAGATTTTTTAGAAAACTAGTTAGATTTATAACATGATTTCTAACTAGTTTTTCAACAAATTCCTAGTCCCTACAAAATTCCTTCCTAAAATCTCTCATCCGAAAACACCAAATAATTAAATTTTACAGTATGTAAAGGGGGGTAAAAATAAATAATAAAGTTAAAAAATTCACTAGAAATTCTGTAAAATTAAATACTAGTTAAAAATAAGGAAGAGACAAGTACATGTGCGTCCATTGAATACACTTGGTTGGAGTCTGGGATTTGGGACATTAATGGGTAAGATATTGGAGCACAAGAGGGCGAGAAATTATATTGGACTTTTGGTTGGAGAATTAATGGTAAGACAGACCGAGGAATATGGGGTTGCAGTGGTAGTAGAGTTGCAGTACCTAGTACTTGTTTGGATGTTTTACTTAGTAAAATTTTTTATCATTAAATCTTTACACATAGAAATCAATCATATTAACATCATTGAAGAGGAAATCCAAATCAAGGGTGAATTTGGATTTACCCCGCATATTATTGTATTCACCTCATTCTTTATTTACTTGTTGTGACTTTTTATTTATTTTAGTATATGGCCCTACAAGAGTCTGTACACATAACCTGTATATATAAAGGTGTAAGCCCATCGGAACTATATATATTTTTCTTTTTTAGATTTTTAACCCTTAATAAATTTGTTAAAATTTTCAGAGTAAAAAATAAATTTGAGATCATATCCATGCGAGCCCACTGATTAATGTAAACAAGATGTAAGATTAAGAAAAAAAAATGAGGTAAATGACATAAGCCAGTGAATGTCACTAGTAGCATTTCTCTAAGTGGTGAAAAGCATCTCAACCTGAGCTTCAAAACTTTGAATATAAATCCAAACAGTCCATCTATTAAAGTTTCTTAAGCAACAAATTTAAAATAATTTTTGTATCTTTAGAAACATTTTTTTTATGGATCATTCTACTAATAATATTTCTTCAAAGAAAGAATTTTTGCCCTCTAAATTTGAAATTTGAAGATACATAAGAGACAAAATGGAAGTTTAATATGGGGACCTTTACTTTGTATTGTTGTTTTTTTACTGACCAGTGCTACCATAAGGGTGATGTCAGGGACTCAGGCACTCAGGGAGTTGGTTTATTGTACTTCTTGTAGACATTAACTACTCATCTGAAATGCAACCATCATATGGGGTAATAAAAATAATAATAATAATTGGTAAAAAAGAGAAGTAGGTACATACATAAAAGCAAATATGCTCTCATCCCTCAAAGATTAAAATTAGGCTCACCTGTTCAAAAAAAAAAAAATCAAATTGAACACTTGTGTGATCCACTACATCGAGGGAGATGATCTCACAATTGTTTACTGAGAATGATTTCTTCACCATATAGATCGTACTATATTTAAATTTCTACATGTCTTAAAATTTCTAACCCCTTTAAATTAGTTCTTAAAAATTAGTAAAATTTAGGCATATTATTATATTATTGATTTTTAATCAATTTTTCAAGGTTAAAAATTTTAAAATAAGTATTTCTAAATATGATGATCTACATGGTTAGGATAATATATTTACCAATAATCAACCTTTGAATCATCTCCATATAAACCCCATAGGATAATCCATAGGTCATTTAAGAGATGGCTTATTTGATCCCTTCTGATTTTGAACATCCATTTATCCAATTTCTAGATTCTAAGAGCATCTCGAAATGTGTCGCTATTTTGCCAAAATGCCGCAATTGCCTCAAAAACTCATCATGAGCTATTTGGCTCCAAATTTAGCATAAGAAATGAAAATATAAAAGACAAGTATAAATGAAGTATAAGTACTAGGGTTGAGGTGGGAAAAAAGTTTTAGATGACATTGAAGTTCTATTCTAAAAATTAAGGGTTAATGGTGGATCCTACGCTTGAAGTGCCACATAAAAGAGCGTAGTACATGAACACCACAAAAAACCAATTTTGGCGCAAAAACTAGCACATCTCTGAACTAGAGATGCTTTAAAAAAAAACGAAAACGGATCAGAATAGTAAAATTTGTTTAAGTCTTGATGATAGGGTCGGCTCTGGTACAAGGTGACCAAGGTGGCCACCTTGGCCCCAAAAAATGTAAGGGACCACCAAATTAGTTACACTTTATATGTATGTCATGTTATACAATGAAAATTATCACTCTTTTTATTTGTTAATTGGTGACGTAGCGAAAAATAATAGAAAAATTCTAAAACAGGTTTAGAACTTGAAGAACATGAAAATAACTCTCAACTAATGAGAAAATTCAAATTGTATTAAGCAAAAGTAGAATAATGTTATTAAATTCGACCCTTACATCTGTTTATATAATAATTAAAGCTTCCTAAACTTAAAAGAAATCAAATTAGTAACTTAACTGGAAAGAAACTCCTAACGAAATAAGGAAACTACTGAAAGATGTAAAAAAATTTTAAAATAGTAAAACTGCTAATTTGAAGGTCAAAGGCCCAAAACGATGGAATTTAGCTAAATTCTCGAGAAATCGTGGCAAAGCAATGAATCTTGAAGATCTTGATGTTTTCAAGTGACCGTGCGAATTTCACTCGATTCTAACACTGGGAATCTGAGATTTCAATCCTGTCTATTATTACTTTCTTGTCTTCTTCTTTTGGGACTTAGACTTGGGCTTGGACTTAAATTTTTCAACTACCTCCATGAACTCCTCTAAATCAATTGGTCCTTCCAAAACCACCACTTTGATGTTTTTACAACAAATGAGGGACAGCTTTGCCTTTTACTATTAAGTACTAATACATAGGGGCCTATGGGGCATCTCTACGAGTTCGACTTGGGTTTCCAAATTTAAGAACTGGCCTTGCTTGATGAGATGTGTTAATGTTAAGGGGTTTTGTAAAAAAAGTCCTGAAAAAAAAGTCATTGTGATTTTAGTCCTTGTTTTATAAATTTAGTCCCTACTTTTATGACTTTTATGTCCAAAACTAAGGACTAAATTTATAAAAAATGATTAAAATCACAATGACTATTTTTTTAGGGACTTTTTTTACATTTTCCATAATGTTAATAGCTATTGATCCTTCTTCATCTTTGTGAAAATCGGGGTTTCTAGCATAAGATTTGAGCTTTCTTTCTCTTGTTGACGAACATATTCTTGAGCCATGTCCATCTTCTTCTTCTTACTTTCTCTCTCTAAGTGTGTGTTTGTTTGGTGAGAAATCCTTGACCTGGAGAGGTGAATCTAACTTTTGTTGTTTGTTTCACCACAAATAAATAGTGAATGTGGATAAGTGCGTTCCTGGTCTCCGTACCGAAAAACTTGGCAAAAGTGAAACCCAACATATACTCGTTTTTCACGGAACCCAGCTGGGGAAAAAAGATCTGCGATACTTTCTCTCTCCTGTTCTTCGTCTCTTTTGCCTCTGTTTTCTTCTGCTTCGCCTCTTTCACCTTGTTTCTCCCCCTCATCTCTTCTTCATCTTCTTCGTTTTCTTCTTCTTTGTATCTTTTCCCCAAATTCTCTTTCTTGCAATTCCATTAATACAAAATTCTAGTAGTTTCTCTCTCCTCCTTCCTCAACCCCATTAAAGCCACACTCCATCTCTGCAACTATTCTTCACTAAAAATTCCCTAATTCCACTCTTTATTATTATCTTGGTTGGTTAAATTTCTATATGAAATTGCAATCAAAATTGCTTTTGGAGTTTAAATCTCACACTCTATGTCAAATTAAATTAGGGTTTTTTTTTAATTAGTTATTCTTACTGCTTCGTTCTTAAAATTTTGAGATTTGAACGATTTTTTGTATATTTTAATTAGTTTTCTGTGTGTATTAGAAGGACCAGTCTCAACCAGGATGGATTAAATATTTGAGAAGGAAAAAAGAGAGATTCTGATAAAAAGGAGGACGAGGATCTGATTTCTCCAAAACTGAATTATATAAGACAAACACCTTCTTCACTAGTTGGGTTAGGGATTTACCCATATGGATGAAGGAAAACCCAACTCCAAGACAACTTCTCCAAATTCGATGTGGCCAAACAGAGCCTAAAACTCCTAGGTATTATTTTGGAAGGACTTTGGATGGTCAAGTTGGTTTGACTAAAATGTGAGTGCCAATAAAATATAGGGCCTGCCAACAACTAAAATCAAGTTTTGTTGAGGTGCCCATAACGGGATTTGCCAATTGCCAACAAGATTTTGGCAGGGGATTAGACACCTATAAACTTTCCCTAATTAGGGTTACAGCCATGGTCAATGACGTAGATCAAATCTTTTTGGTTGTGGTTCGCCCAATGGTTGCAATTAGACAACTAGATGCGTTTGACCCAACGATTTTACACTTCTTATAACTTTAGAGGTGTTGGGTTCAAATTTTTTTTTTTCAGACAGTGGTTGCGACTCTTTCAAGCTGCTTTGCTTAAACAGGCTGGACTTAAAGTTGTATTATCCAAGAGTACTATTGGGCTGTTGTTGGAATTTAGTTCAGGTAGGCCTACGCAGTGGATTTGAGCACTTTTACTTTGCTATCCGCTTATCCTATTGTGAACAGCAACTGGAAGGGTGGGCTTAACATAGTGAACACTGCGACGACCAATAACCCTCAACCCACAGTAACCCGATTGGCCGAATCTCCAACCCGATACATTAATTCAATCCCGATCGGATCGATCACAAAGATGTAGAGAGAGAAAGCGAGAGAGAGAGAAAGATGGAGATGGCGAAGTGCGCACCGGAGGCGCAAAGCTTGGAGCTTTTGCCGGCTGCGCTTCTTGCGTCAATAATGGCGAAGTTGGATATCTCTTCGATCTGCTCGGTTGCCACCACTTGTAAAACTTTCAACCTCTGCGCTTCTCAAATCCTCTCGTTCCTCCCCAATTTCCATCTCATCGTAAGTATAATTTCCGATTCTTTGCTAACTAGGGTTTTTAAATTAATGGACCAGAACTGAAATTACAAGCTTCGATCTGCAAATTTTGGTTGTAATTATAAAAAAAGAAAAGAAAAGTGACCTTTCTAGGTTTAGTATTAAGACGCATATTTGTTTTCAGGATATTGCTCCGTCTATCGATCTTTTGAGGCCTCTCTTACCGCCAAACCCTTACCTCCGGAGCCTCAAGGTTGATTGTAGGCGGCTTGATGATTCAGCTATTAATCATCTTCTTCGGCCTTCTTTGCACGAACTTTATTTGCACAATTGCGAAGATTTCAGTGGAAAATTGCTTTTGGAGATTGGAGGGCGGTGCAGGGAGCTGAGGTTTGTTCCATAGCTCTGGTCTCCTATTAAAGTTTGATTTTTTTTTTTATTATTTTTTTTTTTTCAATTGTTTGTTGTTTTCTTAGTATTATAAATCTGGTGCACCAACAAATATGAGGATTCTGCTGTTGAAAAGCAACTGCTTAAAGAAGCTCTTGTTATGGTAACAACCATCTAAATCTCAAACAACTGAAACCTTTGATCCCTGTAGATGTATAAATCTAGCATGCAAATCTGTAGTGTCTACTGTTGATTGTGCCTGAAAGCACCCAAAACAAATCAATCTTTAAATACGCGATCAACCGTGACACTGTTTCAGTTAAACATGACACATCTGTAGGGATTATTACTAAAGTATCCACCCGTATAATCTTGTCTAAAGAAGTTACCCGCAGGAGGAAAGATGCTTTAGATACAACCATAGAAGCTGTGGAATTGCATTTAATTAGAAGGAAATGAATCTTTACCTGATCAAGAAAAAATAACAGGAAAATCTTTAACCAATTTATTGAGGGGTTTAATTGAAAACCTTCCTTATGAAGAGAGAACATTTATCTTTTAATGCTTTATTGAACAATCCTTGAAACATACCCCGCCCATATCAGCAACTCTGGCAAATCCTCAGTCATGCATATCTCTTTTAAAACCAAAGTTCCAAGTTGTCGTTAACTCTTCTGAAGTTACCATTTGGTAATCAATGATTGCTTAATGATTCGAAATCAAAAGCAAACCCAGGAAAGGCATTTGATATGAAATCGAAAACAAACCAAAGTTCCAAGTTGTCGATGACACTACTGAAGTTACCATTTGGTAATCAATGATTCCTTTATGATATGAAATCGAAAACAAGCCCAGGAAAGGCATTTTAAGTGAGTGTTTGCCCATTTAAAAAACCCCTTTGAAAATCAATGTTTCACGGAATCATCTTCCAGCTTTTTGACACCTCCATTTTGATTTTAACAACTTGGTAGTTGACCCAAACCAGACACTAAGATTTAAACCATGCTATGGAGTTAGGGAAATGGTTGTGGTGTCAACTTTGACCTCAAATTGAAATGTTTGAATTTTTTAATATCATGGTTGTAAAAATCGTTCAACACCAAGTTGATTGAAGTCTTAATGTTATCAGTTAGGTCTAGAATAGAAAGCCCATGTAACTTAGACACAGAATATGATCAATTTGATTTGCTGAGACACATCCATATAGGCCTTAAGTTACTCTTTTATGTGTCAATCTTGGTTTGACATGGTTCAACTTAGTCAAACTCCTCCTGATCCAACTCATGTTTCAACTTAGGGTTTTTCTCACGCTATGTTTTGTTCGTAGCCTGAGTTCTTCAATCTGGCAGAGTCAAATTGGTAACCCACACGTATGATTTGGGCCCCTATGTCAGAGATTTAAATCCATGCTAAAAGATATAGCTCTAGTCTCTAGATAGAGTTGAATGGTGAAATAGAATTCATTTTCTTTGACTTGACCCCATCATTCGAGGAATATAACTTTTTACCACGAAACGTTTTTCTTTTCTTTTTTTTCAATTGCAAATACTTATTTTCTATATGTATTTAAAGTCTAAAGTAAATACTTATTTTTAATGAATATGTAGATAATGTAATCCTTAGGAGGGTTGAAGTTTAAGTAAACATGATAGACATGGTTGGAATGCTTTCTGAGAATCTTTAATTTTTTTCTTTTCCTTTTTTGAGCAGGTTGTATGCTTTATTGAGAATAGCTTTACGATCATGAACCTACACTAATATTGACTTCGGAGTATAAAGAAGTTATTGACAATGTCTACTTACTTCAGGTGTCTCTACTTGGGTTCAATAGCTGAAAAAAGAGGGCGTACAATCCATATTTCAGATCTAGAGGAGTTACTCAGTGGTTGCTCTCAGTTAGAAGTAAGATTGTCTTGCAAGAGAGTAGTTTTTTCATTTTTTTACTTTGGAAATGTTAAATACATTGTGTTATATTATATTGTACTTGTTGCCATTATTTTTCCTTCTTTTTTTTTTCCTAGCTAATGTAGTTAATTGTTTGTGTTCACTCATACTTAAAATATTTAACGAAAGCATGAAAAAAGAGTTTGTGATAGTAAGCATGTTATATTATGTTAGTGTCAAGGCATTCATTCGCCTGGTTTCTTAGGTGCCTCAAGGAGACCTTACACATAAGAGGTATGTTGTGAGTTGCCAATGCCAATCTGGTGGAGCAAGCACTTGGTTATTCTAACTTGAACTGTCACAATGAATATCAACTTTGTATAATTTCCAACTTTTCAAATCATGGCAGAGAGGCAGGGCCTCAAGTTATCTCTTAAACATGGAAAGTTTGTGCGTTTACACTTTTGTAAGTGTTTTATGCATGTCTGAAATTTTCTAATAGTTTACTGATGTTTGTTGTCTCTGTAGTCATTGAGCCTGATGTTTGATATCTCGATGTTTCTTCCCGATATTTCTGCTCGAGTCTGGACAATGGCTTCGCCAAATCTTCTAACGCTTGAGATTGGTGAGATCTCTTCAGTAATGATGACTGAAGTACTTAGCCCAACTGTGGAACCCCAGCAGCTCTCATCTCATATCCAGCCAGCAGTGCTGCCCAACATTCAAAAGTTATGCCTTACAGTAGACTATATCACAGATACTTTGGTCGGTACAATAAGTAAATGCCTGCTGTGCTTGACTCATTTGGATCTTCAAGATGCACCTGTTATAGAGCCAAATATCACGTTTGACCTCAGCAACTCTGGTCTTCAACTTATCAATCAACATGGGAGTCTGAAATATCTCTCCTTGGTCCGAAGTCCACGATATCTCCTTACCTACTTCCGACGAGTCAATGACCTTGGTATCCTCTTAATGGCAGATAAGTGCTCAAACATGGAAAGTATCTCTCTTGGAGGTTTCTGTCGTGTTACAGATTCAGGTTTCAGGGCAATCTTGCACTCTTGTGCTAACCTGCAAAAACTAAGGGTCTCCCATGGGACCCAGTTGACAGATCTGGTGTTCCACGACATTTCTGCGACCTCCCTATCTCTAACAAATGTAAGCTTACGATGGTGTAATCTCTTAACCAACCTTGCAGTTGTGCATTTGGCATACAACATGGATCTCAAGGTTCTGGACTTGAGAGATTGTCGAAATCTTGGAGATGAAGCCCTGAAAGCAATCAGTGTTCTTCATAAGTTAAAGATTTTACTGTTGGATGGCTCAGATATTAGTGATTCAGGATTGTCATACTTGGGAGAGGGGGTGCTGGGTTCATTAACCTCACTGTCTATTAGAGGTTGCAAGAGACTTACAGACAAGTGCATTGCTTCTATCTTTGATGGCTCTTCTGGTCGGGCTTTGCAAAACTTAGACCTCTCCAATCTTCCTAATCTTTCTGACAACGGAATTCTATCACTTGCTAAAAGTCGGGTTCGAATTATTGAATTGCGAATGCGGGAGTGTCCACGCATAGGTGACACTTCAGTGATGGCATTGGCTTCAATGCAAGTTGATGAAGGTGGGTGGCATGGGAGTAGCTTGAAGTTGATGGATCTTTATGACTGCAGGGGAATAACACAACTCGCATTCCGATGGTTTAAGAAACCTTACTTCCCGAGGTTGAGATGGTTTGGAGTGACAGGAAGTATAAACAGAGTAATGGTTGAGGCATTGGTAAGGAGCCGGCCGTTCCTGCACATAGCTTGCCACGGTGAGGAGTTGGGAATAGGCCATTGGGATAGCTCGGATGGTTTGTTCAGGCAAGATCGCGAAGAAGTAGATGAACTTGAACAATGGCTACTAGAAGGTGAGGGTGAGACTGATGTTGATGATGATGATGTTGATGTTGATCAAGAGATGGTGGGTGAGAGTGATGATGAAGGAATGGGGGAGTTGTTGTAAGATCATATGTTACTTAGCTTACTGCTCGGTATTGTGTAACTTTTATTATTGTAACATTATTTAAACTTCTGCTTGTTTAATTTCAGAAAGTCATTTGCCCAGAATCAATGATCTCAACCATTTTGTATTTGTACAGCAATATGCCCCCACCCAATTGAAATTTCAAAGCATGATTTAAAACCCAGTAGAGAGAAAAAGAATGCCACACCTAAGTAACCAGAGCGTGGGTCAGAGCGGGAACGAAAGTGGGAGCGGGAGCGTCGGAGCGGCCGATTAAAAAATGTTCTTAGTTCTAAAATACCTTCGGAGCGGGAGCGTCGGAGCGTAGTTCGGAGCAGGAGCGTCGGAGCGTAGTTCGGAGCGGGAGCGCGAGGATCCGGAGCAGGAGCGTCACCCCTATACTAAGGTTTCGGTTACTAAGTGCTACACAGAAGCATCTCTGGGCTCCATGACCATTACATAATTAGCTATAATAAGCTCAACTGTTTATCCTTATTTCATAGCAGATTTTTATGTCACTATAAATAATGGTTTATTGACAATATTGTTGTAAATGAATGATATTGTGGTATATCATGGTGGATGACCACCACTAGACCACCATTACCATTATCACCATTCACTCCACCACTAGCATCATTATTGCTATTACCACTACCACTAATTCCATCACTATTTCACCCACTACTACCACCACCAATATGGCTATAAATAGAGGCCATTGTTACATGTAATTGTATCCCAAAAACTCAAGTAAGAAGAATCCTTTATTGTTGTCTCTAGTTCATATTTGTTTCTTGATAGTTATCTTGCTTATTTCTCTCTAACTTATAACACGTTATCAGCACGAGTGTTCTAAGAAAGGTTTGTGTTCT
>MVGT01000727.1:359530-457307 GCA_002174775.1 Macleaya cordata
TTTTTGAAATTGATATATTTCCTTAATATCTAAGCGATTGAAATTGATGTTTCCTTGATATTTAAGCAAAAGATCAGTTGGAAGCGTGGTTTGCCATTGTGGAGGTCGTGTGTTTGAATTTCATACTACGATTTTTCTTCAATTTATATTGATCTAGTTTGGATTGCTTACCAGGCTACCGCGAATTCCAATTGGAATAAAGTAAGTATTGTGTTGCCCATATAAAAGAAGGTCGGTTGGCTAGAGTAAAACGTCTTAAAATTACAGCACAATCATCACATTTTCAAATGTTTTCTTTTGGATGTTGTTTGTGTTTATTTTTATCATCGTTTTTATAGTTTTTTGAGTTTGACTAAGTGCAAACAATCCATATAAAAACTAAGATTTTTTTGTCAAACATGACTAAGTGCAGACAATTTATATAAAAATTAAGATTTTTTTGTCAAACTCTAACAATTTACTTGGATGTGGCCAACTACTTAAAAAAACGAAAAACAAGATTATCTTTTACATAGTCCTTATTAGGGTTTATCAATGGTTACCAAAGAACTACTCTAAATTCCTTTTCTCAACTTTTCAGCTGCCATTTCAGAGAATAACAAAAGAGGATATGTTGGATCCCTCATTTATATATATAAATCGTGCATAGTACATGCATTAAAATTCGGATTGTCCTTAGCATATCCGTTTAGGTATTTTAAACGGTGCTATCTTAATTTGTTAATGAGATAATTAACTTGCAAATTGAATCATTTGATAGACTTATTAATAGTCTCGAAACTTTGATATATTCAACTTGCATGAAGGTTACTTCATATTCGGAAATCACGTGCCTGCATGATGTGTATGTGAATCCTCAAAATCAAGGTATTAACGAAACGTGTATTTAATAACAGTCCAGTGTAGGGCTGTCAATGGATATTCAAAAATTCGAATTCGAATTCGGATATTGAGTTAGTTTATCCGATAATATCCGAATCCGATATGTATGCACATATGTATATACAATAAATTAATGCCATATCATAATTCCTTTATTACCCTTAACCACATATATTGATGGTATGAGATGCACCATATCAAATTCCTAAGTTTAAAAACCATTTTTAGCTCCTTCTCTTCAAACGAATCCCCTTTCTTCTGAACCTCCAAACCCTAACATACGTGGCCGCACCTTCATCTTCTTCTACAATTTTTCATAGCCGAAACTTTCACTATTTCTCTCTCCCAACAGAAGGGTTTCAAAGCTTCAAAAGGGTTTCATTTCAGATCACGATCTGTTCTCATTTTGATGCCTCTGCCACCAGCCTCTCTTCCTTAACCAAAGTCTATATAGTTTGTGATCTCATCTCATCTTTTCAAATATAAGATATGTTTGAATTTTTTTTTTCTCAGAAACAAAAGCCTTAGATTGGTCTGCATATCATCTTTCCTCACTATTTTTTCGGCCAAATAACCAGATCTGTGTTATGTGTTTTGGAATCGGATATTATCCGATATCCGATAATATTATCGGATTCGGATTCGGAAAATAAAATTAGATATCCGTCGGATATCGGATCGAATTCGGATATTAAAAAAAAATTCGGATTCGAATTTGGATATAGCTATATCCGATCCGATAAGCTACCGTTTACACCCCTAGTCCAGTGTAACTCGTTAAATAGACCTACGTATTCATACACCACGTGTGAAGTTCACACAGAGATAATCTAATGCTGATTTGTGATAAAAATATTCTTTTCACTATTTACATCATTGCCACAAAAAATTATATCATTATGAGACTCTTAAGTCTTAACCTCATCAAAAGTTCCAATGAAAAAATAGACAGATTAAAAAATTTCCCAACTTTTAATAGGAATAAGAGTTTTAGAATGAAAAGAATTTTGATAAGAATGATCTAAATGGTTAGTAGAGCATTCATACTAAAAATCATCCTTTGAATAATTTCCATGTGAATCCACAACCTTCAAATTACATTGTTTATTTAAGGAGGTACGCACAAACGGACTCAGATTAAATTGCTCTAATAATCCCAGGTGAAAGTATTGTATGGAAAGATTTTTTTTTTGTTTTTTCTTACTTTTCAACTAGGAGTAGAATAAAAAAAAAAAAAAAAAAAAAAGACAATATCTAGCATCATAACAATTTGGAGGGTCGTTTATCTTTTAATAATAGAATAAATGTTATTACATTTTTATAATGTTGTGATGATCCGCATTCCAAACAGCCGCATGGTATATTAGGCTTTTGACCGTCTATTAATTAATAAGACATATATATATAGAGCGGATTTGTTTACAACCTTATTTGTACATCGTTATTTTTACATTGGTTGTAGGGCACACATGCTGAGGAACTAATGACTAATTTTTTGTGAGAATGATCTACAAGATTAGTAGAACATCCTTATCAAAAATCAAATCATTTTAAAACTTTTAATATCATAAAAAATTGATGAGAAGTTGATTAAAAATTAACAGTGAACAATGAACGATGAGAAAAAAGTCAATTTTTAATGGGACTACTAGTTTTATAATGATTTGATTTTTGGTGAGGATGATGTATAAGGTAAAGAGGACATTATCAAAAAAATCAGCCCTTAGATCAACGGCATGTGGGCCTCACATGCCACTGTACATATAAAATACACAAATAACACTATACTCTGATGCGGACTCATATATATATATATACATACTTATTAATCACAAGCGAAATGTGACTTATAAAATTATAAGAGGTTCCGGGGCTTATATAAAAATGATCAAAGGATTGATTTTTAGTGAGGATGTCCTTTTAACCATATAGATCAGTCTCACAAAAAATCAGATTGTTCTATAACTTCTAACCTAATTAAATATTGGTTAAAAATTGTTGGAAATCAAAGGTGAAATATATCGCTCAATCACCTAAATTTAATTGATTTTCGACCAACTTTTGATTGTGTTAGAAATTTTTAGAAAATAACTTGATTTTTTTGTAAGGATTATTTATATGGTTAGAAAACACCTTAGAAAAAATTAGCTCTTAGATCATTTCCATGTGAGCCCAACATCGGTATGTAATTTTATAAACCACATTCTATGCGTCAACCGATCACTTCACATATATATTATATAATCAAATAAATTGTTCCCACATTGCCCTTCACCGAGGTATGCATGGAGGTGATTCAATTGACGACTCAATATATTGCTCCCACAATATTGTCTTGCGTTCTCTTCATCCATATAGAAATGATCCAATAGATAATTTATTTCGTGAGGATTTTTTTCACTTTTTTGTCTATCGATAATCTTTTTCACCTTATAGATGATAGAAACATTTAAAAAATTAAAAATTAAAAATGAAAAATTGGTATTGTTTTAAGACTTCTCACTTCATCACAAAAAATAAATAGTTTGCGTTAGAAAGTCTTAAAACAATTTGATTTTTTTTACAAGGAAATCATCTCATTAAAAAAAACAAACCTATGGATCACTTCAAATAGGCCCTATAAATACGTGGGGCAGGAAAAGTGGTGGCAACGGAGACCACCTTTGGACATAAAGTCATAGTCAGCATCAGTTTCGATGCTTTATTTCCATTCGATTGTTGGGTAATAACAAAGATTCTAAATTTTCGATTTAGGTTTTGTTTCAAATTCCGACGACTACCATTTTTAGACAATTGGGGTGGTAGGTATTATTTTTAAATCATCGAGTTCTGAGTATGTGGGAAAGCTCGAATTCTATTCAACGGCTAAAAATCATTATTAAAAAAAATAAACTGATTTTTGCACGTAGGCGGCAGCAAGCAAGTGGGTCTAGAGTCTCTCCACTCTTGAGCACATAAAATTAAAGGATACAATTAACATGGCATTTGCTTAAGAGGTGTTTGCTAATAAGTGTGATGATTCGTGCTGCCTATATTGGAGTATTAAATAAACGGAAAATGAGTAGGATGCCCTTGCATGGGAAAAAAATTGAAGTAGAGGACATGCTTTTTTTTTCATGTAAGGACAGTCATCGGCACACGTTAGCGAGATGTAAAAAGAAAAAAAACCCATCTGTTGAATAATGACGGTGCACGTTAGCAAATCCCAATTAATGAATTTTAACATAAAAATGACCATAACTTTCAAAATATAAATCGGATTTGAACAAAATTTATATCGTTGGAAAGCATTTTTCAAGATCTTTAAAACAAGATCACACATGAATACCAAATTCAAAAAAAAAAAACCAGAAAAAACCTATTTACCAAGCTTAAAAACAATGCAAATTATAGTTTGCATTGTTTAAAATATAATTTTAAACAAAAGTATTTAAAATAGCTGATGCAAATTCGTTTTTTACTATGCAAATTATAGTTTGCATTGTTTAAAATGTAACTTTTTAGCTTTTTTCTTATTCAATCTAGTTGCATAGAGACTTAGAGAAGTGCATATGCTCAAAACTACTTAAAATAGCTGATGCAAATTACAATTTGCATCGTTTTTTACTATGCAAATTATAGTTTGCATTGTTTAAAATGTAAGTTTTTTAACTTTTTTCTTATTCAATCTAGTTGCATAGAGACTTAGAGAAGTGTAGATGCTCAAAAGTATTTAAAATAGCTGATGCAAATTACAATTTGCATCGTTTTTTACTATGCAAATTATAGTTTGCATTGTTTAAAATGTAATTTTTTTAACTTTTTTCTTATTCAATCTAGTTGCATAGAGACTTAAAGAAGTGTAGATGCTCAAAAGTGTTTAAAATAGCTGATGCAAATTACAATTTGCATCGTTTTTTACTATGCAATCTATAGTTTGCATTGTCTAAAATGTAATTTTTTAGCTTTTTTCTTATTCAATCTGGTTGCATAGAGACTTAGAGAAGTGCATATGCTCAAAACTACTTAAAATAGCTGATGCAAATTATAATTTGCATCGTTTTTTACTATGCAATCTATAGTTTGCATAACCGTTTTTATTATACAAGCAGTTATGGGTTTTCATAGTCTAATTACGAAGATTTTTTTTTTTTTTAAATTAGTATTGTTGTCTGGTCTCATTTTAAAGATCTTGAAAAATGCTTTCCAAAAATATAAATTTGGCAAATATCTAATTTGTAGATTAAAAGTTATAGCATTTTTAATTTTAAAAAAACTTATTTTCTCTCTCTGCCACGTCATCGGTCAATACAAGCAAAAACAGTTAGAAATATACGTGGTTAGCAAAGAGAAGGGTAGTTTAGGTACCAAAATTTTAGAGTTTTAAAATAAAAGAAGGAATTAACTCCTTTCCTTATAAAACGTTAAAAAGTAGGGATTAGACTTATAAAACAAAAATTGCTTGTCCTCTACTTGAAAATGGTATAAAAGGAGGGCTTTCAGCCCAATATTGTGTTAAATAAAATAATAGCTTGTTTGGATATGGATTATAGGTAGGGATTTTGTGGGGACGAAGAATTTAGTAAAAAATTAGTTAAAAATCATGTTATAAATCCATCTAGTGATATTTAAATTTTTTGTCATATTACATTGTCATACTGACTTTTTTATTAACTTATAAATTAGTATTTTACAAAATAAACTTCTCTTAACTTGTGACTTCTCAAAAGTAGAAGTAATTCTACAAGAAGTAGAAGCACTTTGATTTATAGTTGCCAAACACCCTCTTAAGAGTGATGATTCGTGCTATCTATATTTACGCATAAAAAACTATGTTTTCAAAAATAGTAATGCTTGAGAGAGACATTTGTAGAGATTTTAGGGGAGATTCTAATGTGGCATTGTGGCAATCAACGATACTACACTTACTACTAACCTTGCTGTATTACTTACTACTTGTGTTATTTAGGAGGGTATTTGCGTCAATTTAAAAATGATACAAATCACGAGGAGTGTGAGATTATAACACAACTGTGATATGACTAGGCAGTATGAATAGCAATAGGAAGATGTAGTAAGTATATCATTTTCCTGTGGCAATAGTAGGAAGCCCTTAAATATTGGAGTTCTTGCCTTGATTCACAGAAGATGTAAAAAAATGATAACTAATAACTTGTTGCCACATCTAAATCTCCTCATTAAAGCTTCCTCTAGCATTATTGCTTCGAAACTAGATTATCATCCCTCCTCGTTATGAGGAGGTTGTGGGTTTAAATTAATTTGTTGTGGTAATGTCGCGAGCTTTTCTTTTCTTTTTTATTTATTTATGTAATTTTGTCTTTTAAAAAATTATACGTAATTTAGGAGTTTTTGCATATTGTTTATTATTGATGGTTGATTTTTTTGAAGATCACAAGTTGACATGCATAATTCTCTATCATTATTTCCTACTTCGTTGGTGAGTGTCAACGATTTTCTCTCTTCTACATTCATGGTACCTTCTCTGCTTCCGTTGATGGCGTATCCCAGCTAATATATATATATATATATATATATATATAAAACTTGACATGGGTTAATTTAAATCAACAAATTCTCCACAATTTTACTATAAAACTTCTAATTTTGTGGGTGAATTGTTTTATATTAAAACTTGTATATGTTAATTATAAATTGTGTTTGTGGTCTTAATTACATGTGTTGGCTAAAACAAAGCCATCGAAATAAACAAATGTAACTTAAAAAATCGTTTTTGTTTTTACACCGTGTATGTACTCCCAAAGCCAACGCTGACTTGGTGTTGTATTACGTATGTTATAGGGAAATCATTATGTAGTGCCATATTACGTATGCCACGTGTCTAAAAGTATATATATATATATATACTTCAAGAAACCATTACTTAATTTATTAATTAAATTAAATTAATATTTTGGTGTGCTTGGGGAGAACTAGCTCATCACCCAAAGAGCAAAGCCAAAACATATGTTGCACATCCAGTACAAATATGTCAGGATCCTTTAAATCCAACAAAATGTTCACATGCATGGCCTTCTCATCCACAACGCATGGTCCTTCTGATTTGTACCCGAAAAATTCACCTGATTAATAACGCTTCTTTCTACGTCTGAGTTTATCGTGTTCTTTACATTAGTATAAAGGTGCTTCTTTTTATATTTTATTAGCGGTGGTATTCTCTGCGTCACTAATAACACTTCACTTAAATTTATATATAGAGGGGTACTGAAAAAGAAATGTTAAAGACTACACATGCAATAATTCATAGCACATTTCCATCACCTCAATGGTGGTGTTCGTTGTATCCTTGATAGGGTTCTTTCTGGGACTTTTTGCTTGTATTTGTAAACAGGGAAAAAGCTCCCTCCATAGTTTCGATAGCCACATATTTTTGTAATTTTTGTTTCATATATATATATATATATATATATATATATTATTTTTTTCCGATAAAAAAAATAGATAAAAGATTGATCGTATAGCTATAGTGAATTAATTAATTGGCTCATCAAACTCGTAGGCATAACAAATCTTAACGATGAACCACATAAAATGTTCTTCTCTTAAATCGTGGGACATTAATCTGGGGTCGGTTAGGACTGGGCTAAATATTAAACAATATTATTAATAGATATACGCATTTTGAGATAATATAAATTAACATCATTTTTTCGTATCAAACTTATTAAATATAAAGCATATTAGGTGAATACATACTTGCCCACCTGTTAGATATGGATTAAACCCAAAACTGCTTAGCACAATTAATATTCTTACTACCCCTTATTATTAGGAAGAGGTCGTAGGTTCAAAATTCATGGTTGGTGTATTGCCGTGGTTTTTTCGCATGTAATCTTGTTTCTTTTGATGCATGCACAATCTAAGAGACTTTGCATACCACAAAAATAAATAAAAAATCAAAATGCGTGAAACTAAAAAACTAGCCGCGGGATGCATACGTTGAAAAAATGTTCGAGGACTATACACAAATCAAAAGCATTCAAGTATTCTATATTGATAGTGGTGGATCCTTAGAGTGCTTATTTTGTTGATTTCTTTTAGTGGATGACACTATTGCTAGGTTATAGCGACAGGGCGAAGATCTACCGTTAGTAAGGTGTTTGAGAAGTGCAGCGAAACCTCCACGAACATACAAAAGGTGAAGAGACAAATACGATACAACGAAGTCGCCACCAACATTCAAAGAAAAATCACCACCATTGATGAAGATAAACTACCAACTTAATTACATGGGGCAAATCTACACGGTATAATACCACGACAGTGAAGTTTGAACCCATAACCTCCCATGAAAAAAGAGGTATACCAACCTTCTAAGCAGTTTTTGGTCCTTTTCTAAATTGTTGGTAGTAAATTTTTTTTTGCGTTGTTTATGGTGTTTCTTTTACACGTATCCACTAGAAATTGTATTCTGTGTCTATAACGGCGCACACCTCGGATGGCAATTTGCCCTGGCGGGTTCCCGCCTCAACCCAACCCTAATTAATGGGACATGAATGGGTTTTAAAACTTCAACTAGACATGATTCAGGACGAGATTGGGTTTTATTGGTACAGCCTGGCCCGCCCCGTTTATCTACTACGTACAAACTCTCATGTTTAAGCAATATATAGGTGCAAGGTAAGATCACTAAAAAATTCTTAACCAATGTGTGATAAAACCACTAAAATAAAAGCAATTTGGCTCTTAATTTCACATTGCTAACAAATTTTAAAAGTACGTAGTATTTGTATCGTATGGTTTGACATGATTTTTTTTTTTTGTAAGTAAAAAATTTCTAAAAAAATTGTTCGTTTTAACCTGTCTCAACCAGAGAGACTTGTTTAGTAAATAAAACGAAAATGGAATTGTGATTTAGTAAACAGAACGGGAACAAAAATTAGACAATCCGTCTCGAATCCGCCCTGTTGCCAATCCCTACTTATGTCATTGCTTAATTATTCTTGAAATTGGTATTTGCCCCCACCAATAAAAATTATGGGGCATGTTATAGACCATATGGATATGGATAAGGGCTGTGAGTCAAACTGAGGTCAAACCAGTTTGACTACAACTAAAGTTTTAAAAATTATAAAAAAGTCCTTAATTAATTTAGTATTTTATTTTAAAAACCTTAGGATATGGGCTGTTGGAAAAAAGGGTTTTTATCCCACTTTCAAAGAGAAAACCATCACCGATCAAACCCCTTCTTCTTCCCCATACAGTTTTTGTTCCTTCATGAACCTCCGGACATAAATTTCCGGTCACCGGCAGCATTTTTCGGAAGCATTATTTTGGTGTTATTAACATTGTGGATGGTGATGAAGTTGGGAAGAAAACTCTATTAATGGAGGATTCTTCTCAAACACTTGGGAAGAGATTATTGGATCTTCTAACCCAATCAAACAAGAAAAATCTGAGATAAAGACAACCTATTAACAAGTTTATTCTTCGATTTTTAAGTTCAAAACTGTATTGATTTATTTTTTTCGTTCGCTGTTTGTTCTTACTGGTACGAGGGAACAATAAGATAAATGTTCTTTCTGGTATAGAGGAACACGATGACAAATGTTCTACCCAGAACAAGCGAATAATATGACAAATATTCTACTAGCGATAAGTGAACAAAATGATAAATGCTCTACCCAGTATATGGGAATAAGATGATAAATATTTTAACAGGAAAAAGGAAATAATTTCACAAATGTTCTACTAGTGATAAGTGAACAAAATGATAAATGTTCTACTACAATAATTCTATTAGGAGTAGAGGGTATAAAATATGTTCCACAACCGGGAATCGAACATCGTAAGTAATGTTCTACTCCGCACCGTAGCACATTATAGCAAACGTTCCACGCGCGGGAACTGAACTTCATCACAAATGTTCCACACGTGGGGTATGAACATTAGACCGTTCTACATAGTGGAAATGAACATCATGCTATATGTTCTGTTACATATACTAGGACAATAATGTCTTCGTTCATTTTTATACCGTAGGACAGATTATAAATAATTTATTCAAGTTTTAGAGTATAGTCATACGTCATATATGCATTATGATTTAGTTATTTTCAATATTCCTTTGATTTATATTGACTTACGTCGGCCTCAATTCACTAATGTGTTTAATTTAGATTTTAGAATATTGAAGTCTACATGATGTTCCTCTATCTTTCTTTCTCTCTCTCTGTTCTCTATCATCCGGTAATAGAACTGGTGATGGTGGTGGTGGTTCTGAAAAAAGCATTGTGTATTCTTAAAATTTATGTTCCCAACTCAAATTTTTCTAAGCATATTGACAAAAATAATTTAATTTTTTTTGTCAAAGTTATGTTCTACGCGGTGGAAATGAACATTAGACCATATGTTCTGTATCATATACTAGGACAATGGTTCTTTTGTTCATTTCCATTCCGTAGGACAAATTGACAAATAATTTATTCAAGTTTAAATTCATCACATATGCATTATGGTTTAATTATTTTCATTATTCATTTGATTTATATTAACTTACGTCGGCCTCAATTAAATAATGTGTTTAATTTAGATTTTAGAATATTGAAGTTTATATGATGTTCCTCTCTTTCTCTGATCTCTATCACCCGGTAATAGATCTGGTGTTGATGGTGGTGATTCTGAAAAAAAACATTGTGTATTCTCAAAATTTATGTTATCAACTCAAATTTTCCCAAGTATATTAACAAAAATAATTTTAGTTTTTTTTTGGCAAAGTTATGTTCTACGCTGTTGAAATGAACATTAGACCATATGTTATGTTATATATACTAGGACAATGGTCCCTTTGTTCATTACCTAGGAAGCACGGACACGGCGAGGGGACATGGACATGGCACGAGTTTTTTTCCTTAAAATTTTAACTAAAAATAGGACACAACACGGACACGACACCCTTAGAGGAGTGTCCGTGCTTCTTAGTTCATTACCATACCGTAGGACAAAATGACTAATGTTCATTCTATGAAAAAGAATAAAACATAGGGGTCCAATATTCGTTCACAAAATATAGGACATGATATAGAATGTTCCTACTGTTGATGTGTGACATATTTATTAAGCCTAGTTGAAAAGTTTAACTACTATGTGGGACATATACTAGATAGAACATTTATCATTTTGTTCACTTATCACTAGTAGAACATTTGTAAAAAAATTTTCCTTTTTCCTATTAGAATATTTATCATCTTGTTCCTATATATTGGGTAGAACATTTATCATTTTGTTCAATTATCCTTAGTAGAACATTTGTCATATTGTTCGCTTGTTCTGGGTAGAACATTTGTCATCGTGTTCCTCTATACCAAAAAGAACATTTATCTTATTGTTCCCTCGTACCAGTAAGAACAAACATCGACAGAGAAAAAAAGAAAAAGTATTTTTGAACTTAAAAATCGAAGAATAAACTTGTTAATAGGTTGTCTTACTTCAGATTTTTCTTGTTTAATTGGGTTGGAAGATCTAATAATCTCTTCCGAAGTGTTTTGAGAAGAATCCTCCATTAGTGGAGCTTTCTTCCCAAATTCATCACCATCCACAATGTTAATAACATCAAAATGATGCTACTGGAGAATGCTTCTGGTGTCCAGAAAACTATGTTTGAAGGTTAATGAAGGAACAAAAATTGTATGGGGAAGAAGATGGGGTTTGGTTAGTACCCTTTGGAAAAGTGGTTAGTAAAAAAAAAACTTCTAGGGACCTCAAAATAAATATATAAAATTAGTGAAACAGCCCATATCACTTATGCCCTTTATCCTATTTTGAACAGCCCTTATCCCCTCACAGCCCATATCCAAAATTGGATGGTAGTTGCTAGTGGCCAAAAATTATGGATTAAAAACGAGTCTTTTAGGACCCTAAAGTTGGTAGTCAATTGCATTTACTACCTTAAACATTTAAAAACTCTCCAGTAACCTTTCTTTTTCAACTTGGTTACAAAAACTACCCTATACTTTATAAATTCCTAATTTACCCTCCATTCCAACTGGTAACCTAGTTCGTCAATCGTCACCACCACTCGTCATTCTTAAACCTTCGTCCGCACCACCACATTTTCGGCAGGTAAATTTCTCCGGCCACTACCACTTATTCACACCACCACCAGGATTTACTTAAACCATTGGGCTACTTGTACCGTTTTCCTGATTATCAATGTTAATTTTTTTGACATTTCTAATTTCACTAAACATCCATTACAGATTGAAACTTTGAACTACTGGAGAAATTACTAAGTTTTTTTAGCTTAGTGTAAACAAATTTACTATTAGAGTATAGTTTAATCTCCAAACAATTACTTGTCAACAGTTTGAATTATTGTTTTTGAAGTGAAATTGATTCCTTTTGGAGTAATGATGGTATTGCATCTAGAATGGCTTCTCTCTGGAGGTTTCATTTATTACAGTTTAGTTTTTTTTCTTGATTTTGTTTTTTTTTTTTTGTTTTGATTTGGGGAGAATTATGAACAGCTGAAGCAATAAATTAAAAACTATGGAATCAAGCCACAAAAACTGAAATGATATTAGAAAGAGAATTTCTCTAGATATATAATGGTTGGCACTGAAGACAAGGATTGACGCCGAAGAGGGGAACTATGGTGGTGCCGATAATAGAGAGAGAACCAGAGAGATGGGAAAAGATGGGAGGCGACTTCAACACACAAAAGACAAAAGAAAACTAGGTTACCAGTTGATTGAGGGTAATTTGGAGATTTACAAAATATAGGGTAGGTTTTGTAACCTAATTGCAAAAGAAAGGTTGTTGGAGAGTTTTTGCAAGTTTAAAGTAGTAAATGTAATTCACTATTGACTTTGGTACCTATAGGGTAAAAGACTCATTAAAAAACTGTATAGCTTAGTCATCAAGTGCAGTTGAAGTTCCCCTTGGGCCTTGGTGGTGTAAATAAACTTGTTACTCTGACTCTGTCTCAGATTATGACTCGGACCATGTGATCCATTTCCTATTCCTTCTTTTGTGGGACCTCCTCCTCCGCTGGTCCATCTCAATCTCACTTTCTTTAAAAGACAGATAAACATACAGAATCTACTCGATCTACTGGACCATATAATTAAAATCATATCCTTCATAATTTAAATAATAGTACGAATTTTCATTTTTAAACGTTTTATTCTCCTTTTTTTTTTAAAAAAAATAAAAATTCCCTCTATAATTCAAATATTATCGGTACTGGATAAGATTTTATATCCAATTTATAGTACCTTAAACATCGGCGACAATTCGCCACGCTTTAACTTAACAACCTTAGCTGGCAAATATCCGTTTCCCAATACAGCTTTTCGTCATCTCCAAAAGCCACTTTTGCCACGTCGATTCCACATCAGCTATTCGAATTAGTCCTCACTGATCCACTTTTTATTAGGAAAAAATTTGTTTGAGCCAGCCACCAAATCCACAACCTAACTACAATCCCCTCTTCCACCGGGCCACCTAAGAAGTCTTCAAAATCAAATTGGGTACTTGATCTTATTTATGTGTCTTGATTAATTTATAACGAAACCCATTTAAGTAATTATTATTATTATTATTGTTATTATTTTTCTCCGACTTTTCTATACCATTTTTACACTTGTCTATTTCCAAATTATGTAGGTCCTACATATATAGAGAAATATAAAAGTTGAATTTTAGTGAGGAGAACATTCTTACAAAAATTCAACCCTTCAATCGTCCCGTAATTTTTATTTTTTAACAACTTAGCATCAATATTTATTCACCAACTCTACAACAAATTTTTTTTTATTATATCATTTATTAATTGTTAAGAAATAAAAAATATATAATTATATATTTTAATCTTTTGATTGTTAATTGTATATTTAAATGATATATTTTCATCGTGTGTTCGTGTCCTATTTTTTTTAAAATTTGGCGTGTCGCTGCGTTGTATTGTATCCATATCTTGTATCCGTGTCCTTGCTTCTAATACGAAAAGAAATCATCAACTTAAAATCATTAGAAAATCGACTATCAACAATTAGAATATGTAAAACGTTTCTACAAGTCTCCAACGCTTATTACATGGGACAAGGTGCCACAATATCACTTTCTCCTAAAAATAAGTAATAGAGTAGAGTACCAATCAACTATGCTAAGTATTTGTCGGTAAAGAGGACTATTACCATATAACTTCATATCTGAAAATTAATTTCTTTTAGATTTTAAACCATTAATTTGTTTTCCTTACACATGAAAAATGAAAATCATGTTTTTTTTTTCCTTTTTCCCTTTGCATTAATGGAGTAAAGTAAGCGTTGGTGGGGGCAGTGCGTGAGAACGACAGGATCTTCTGGATAAGAAGAGAGGTGGGGGATGGGATCATCATGATGAATATTAATAAATAAAATTTGGATTAGTTAAAGCGTATTAAGATAAAGTTAATTAATATATAAAGAATGTGTAAAAGACACAGGAATGAGCTAGGCCACTAAACATTTGTCTAATGGTCTACTCCACGTAGACCAGAAGGATGATTGACTGTGCAACGCACATTTCCATTCCGCCAAACCATATGTCTTTTGAAGTGATAATGTACTCCAAGAGTTTGATAATATCCTACGACTGCCTCCAGGGATCGTTTGTGTATATAAGACATGGCATTGTCTATTTGTTGGGTTTCGATGTGAATGTGGTGTAAGAAGAGTGTAATTAATAGGAAGAATGTGATGTTAAGCGTAAATAATACATTTGATTTGAGGAATAAATTTAATGTAAAGATATGTAACACAATTGTAATGGATTTAACGTAGAATGATTTTTCAAAAGATGAACTCCTTTATCATATAAATCAAATCAATTCTTAAGATCATTTTCATTGGAGTCTCGTAAATTGATGTAAACAAATTGTAGAAATGAGTCTACTGTTAATAGTAGAGTCTCATAAATTAAGTTTGACGCAAATTACAAAAGTATGTAACGTAAATCACAAGGATGTGTGAATATATATTACCGTCAAATTTCAATTTTGTAGGTTTTTCTGTATGATTCTGCTGTAAGTATTGCATTATCCTTCTTTGCATCTGAATTTGGTTAGTAGGTCCACCTAAAGGATCTAACATATGAAAATGGAGTAGCATGGTTACTCCTATTCCTCTGAATTATACACAGAAGAGAAGAGAGAGAAAGGAATAAAAAGTTGTAATTTTTTATTGGCAGTTGTGATTCATTTCTCATGGAACTATGCCACGTAATATCGATCTGTAATGTCTCAAGGATATACAAAAGCCAAACTTATGTATGGATCAGTGTGCAGAAGTGTGTTCCACGTGTTGATGATGGAATCATGATTGCCACGTGGCAGCATATCCTTTCGATTCTATTCTGGTACAGGTTAATTGTAATACAAGTTAATTGTGGTACAGGTTATTAAGCTTTATCGTGTTTCCGAGTATTCCAGAGTTAAAAAAAAAAAAACTTAAAATCCCCTCTCGATCCCGTTTCTCGTCTGGATTTAGCAAGTTCTGACGGAGTGCTGCCCGCTGATTTTTTTTTTTCATGCAAATAAAGGAAATAAAAGTTCTATAAGGAATCAAAATACAAACTCAAATCTCCTCTTCTTTTTGTTCTTTAAATCACGAGATCACCGTTCGCTCCTTTTGTTTATTTCTTTCTTCGTCATCTTTCTCTCTCTACTTTCTCTCTCTAGATATATCTGTTTCTCTCTCTAGAAATTGTGGTTTTGAATGGCGATGGACGATAACGAGAGTTGTAGTAGCAGAACTGTGGATTCATCACCGACGCATCCGCGACAACAAAGACAGAAGTTAGAGGTCTATAATGAGGTTCTTCGAAGACTAAAAGATTCAAATAACCAAGAGGCACTTCTTCCTGGATTTGATGATGAACTTTGGTCTCATTTTAATCGTCTCCCTACTAGGTAACCCAAATCACCCTACTTTTTTCTTCTTCTTCGTTGATTCATAGTTTTTATCTATCGAACTGTGTATTTTTTTTTAGTAGTTTCTTCGACGTGTTTTCGTTCTGATCAAGGATCTTTCAATATGAATAATAATGCTCAATTGTTTTTCTGTAATGTCATTTCAGTCGATTTCGCTTCGGTTTTTATTTTTCAATTTCGTATTGTTGTTTCTGATGCTTAACGAATTCATCTAAGTTTTTAGTTGATCTCGGCATGGTAGAGATTTTGTTTGGTTTAGGTTTTGTCCATCAGACTGAAAACATTGAGACATGATTTGTTATTTTATTCTTTAAATTTCTTTTTGATTTACGTTTTCGAGTCTGGATTGGACTGGATTCTGGACTGTTATATTGGCAATTCCGATATCTTATTTGTTTTTATTTGTTTAATTATTTTGATGGCAGAATCTTATTGTCTGGAATTGTAGGTATGCTCTAGATGTGAATGCAGAGAGGGCAGAAGATGTTCTCAAACACAAGAGGTTACTGCAACTGGCACATGACCCTGCTAATAGACCTGCATTTGATGTTCGCCTCGTGCAGGTAATACACTATGGATTTATTTGATTTCTGATCACGCCTTGACCAATCGATCGATTCCTGAACTGTCGATTAGATACATGCTTATCTTCTCCAGCTATTAAATTTAAATGTGAAACAGTCCATCAAAATCGATGCATGATTGCATTTTCTTTGTAGCTTATGTACATTTCATGATAGAGAAATGTGTCACATGTATCTGTTGATGATGCAGTGTTATTAGGAATCTACACCAATGTGGTTTGGTAGGTTTAATGCTCGATTAGATCCAGATGTCAAGGATGCTGCAATTGTGTTACTTCTTTTTATCCACTTTTGTTATTGTGCAATTCATGGGGAGTCTTCCGCATTTCAAACTGTTGTTTTGATCACATTGTGAGTATGTAAATTGTATACATGTCCTAACATGTGGTTGCAATATTTTTTCTTATCCAGGTTCCTCCTATCTCTAATGGAATTTCAGTTGATTCTCTTAGAGAAGGTGATGCTCAAAGTCCTAACTACTCTAGCAAACAGAGGTATATTTTACTTGGTACAGTGCATCTTTCAAATCTTGGATGCCTTCTCTGTGAATGTAATTTTTAGATAACCACTTTTGCTGTGCTTCCCATGTTTGGTTGTTTCTTTGACCTATATCTCCTCACCACTTGTTCAGCATTCATCCACCACCTTCCTTTGGTTCATCACCTAATCTCGAAGCTCTGGCACTCGGAGCTGGAAACTCACATGATGAAGATGAAGATGAAGATGAAGATGAAGATGAAGATGAAGATGACACTGAGAATGCCAGTCTACACTTCTCACGGTATTTACTGCTTTTTAGTTCATTCTATTAATCAAGGCTTATTTAAGAATCTCTAGCACTATCTGAATGACGAACATCCAAAGAAGTATTCTTAAATACTTTGTCTGCTCGCTAATTGAGACCTTGATCCCTGCTAAAGTGTTTTTTTCCTGCTCAGTGAACTGTATCTGTTTTATTATCTCCCTAAATTCATAGCAGTTTCAACTTTCTTGATGTGTGAAATATATGTGCATGGTATCAAGATTTTAAGGTTGTAGACACTTGATGAAAGATAATGATGTGATGTTATGCACTCTTATGAAAATGTTCCACTATTTCCGAAATCTCATAAAGATGATAAAACTAGAGTATCTTAAGTTTGCTCGAGATTTAATGTAATACAAGAGTATCTTAAGTTTGCTCAAGATTTGATGTTTACAGTTTGATAAAATATTCAAGTTTTTAATGTTAATTTCATTACTTCCCAAGTTTGTTTATTGAATAAGCAAATAAGAAATTTTATGTTGATTTTGGTATACGGATGGATAGTTATTCAGGTTGGTTTACAAGCTTTATTGTAGTTGCATGAGATTATGCTCCATCAATCAATCCAATTAACTGTAAGCTGAGCTAGATAGAAAAAGAAGGATGACCATAGCCAAGACATGGATGTCGAGATGCATGAATGACATAATAAGAAAGATAAGATCAGAAATGTAAATGTAGGAGTAGCTTTAAATGGTGATTGGATCAAGTGAAACGAAGACCTATAATAGGTGATATAAAATATAAGATCAGAAACAAAAATGCAGGAGTAGCTTTAAAAGGTGAATGGATGGAATTTGTACAAGTGTCCCATTACGGTGAGGTTAATGTTTATGCTGATCAGAGGCTAGGAAGCACTGACACTGCAAAAATTTTCAAGTGTCCAGGTCAAACACGTGTCCGAGACGCCACGTGCATGTCCCACGTGATATCTTGGCTTGAACACTGCACACTATTATTGGTAAACAGTAATGAGATTTGTTCTGCTGTCTTTTTCAACTTTGACACCATTGAATCAACATGTGAATATGGAAGCTGAACTACTGGTTTTGTGCAATTGGTGATTAGTCATATGACGAGGATATATATGAGATTTGGAAGAAGTGATTATTGCTCGTCACTTGAAATAGTCAATTAGTCAGTTGCCATCCAACTACAGTAGATTTTTATTTATTTAGTTGTTTAGTGTGGGTGCTCCGTCAACCTATGAGGCTATTTTCTATTCTGTAAATGGCATCATGCTTCAAGAGCGAAATCTGTAATATTTTAAAGTTCTTCATAAAAAAAAGAATTAATATTTTAAAGTTTAAATGGCATTAGCATTTTGGTAGTTGTACATCTCGCAGAGCAACATGTGATCTATACTTGGCAAAAAAATTCTTTTGTGATCTGATAGTCTTTATTCTGCTTGTGTTAATTTTTAATGAATTTTTTATCGTAATTGGCTTAAGAACTGGGAACTAGAGAGGATCTTATTCAAATAAGAATAAAATATCATATGAATCAACACTATATCTTTGGTTGTTTTTTTATACGTCTTTTTCTCTTTAAGGTTGATCATTTTTAATTTTTGAAACAGTTTTCTCTACTTCCTTTCCTTTCAGAGTTATTGCTTCTTTATTTTCTGCAAATGAGATGATTGCCTCGAACGCTATTAATAATCAGTTAAAAGCTTAATATTGTTGTTTTTGTAAATAGGAAAGTGTTCTCTAAGTTTCTTCTTTATATAATAACTTCTTTACCACCATTCAGAAACAAGTTTATCTTACTCGGCATTTTCATGAAATCTGCTAGAGTACATAAGATGATCGGTAACGTTTGCGATATCTTGTGGCTAATGTTTAAGAATATGTTACTACAATTGATTGTTGGGACTTCTGTTCCATCTTATTCAAATAACACAGCATTTCCTTTCAAGTCAGTTCTCCAGATTCATGTCTCTATATAATTTTGATAATTATGTAGGCCCATGCATGAAATCACCTTTTCAACGGATGACAAGCCGAAACTTCTCAGTCAGGTATATCTATCTCTTTGCTTACTACTGTTTCTTTTTTCAATAACTTTGTTGTATACATACTTTATGAGATGCACGAGAAGAAGGGAAAATAATTCCCAAAACATTAACCAATGGGAAAATAACTTCGCTTGAGGTCCCAGAATTTCTTTTAGGATGCTAGTCCACTTAACCAATATTCCCTAAAGAGAGCATTGCAAACGTCTGGAATGGACTGATTTGAAATTGTCAATTTCTTCTAGTTTGTTCTCTGCATTCTCTTCAACAAAAGGTATAGGGAGGCATGCTCCGAATATTCTTGCCTCAAATGACAAATTAACATTGCTTGAAGTTGACTGGAGACCCAGTTGATGTTGAACAAGGAAAGGAAACAACCTCAGATATCCCTGCCGGTAATGTCTTGACCGATGATCCTTCTCCTGAGAAAAATACCAAGATATTATTGAATAAACTCATGGAAAAACTCTGTTTTCAAACATAGGAAGTCCTCCCTCTTTGAAAGAGTATGAGCTTCTTCAATATGATTTATGAGGTTGACATACTCCTCTATCGCCCTTCCGACAGTGTTCCTCCAAGACATGAACTCCTCCCCTGCTTAACATTCTTTTGAACAAATACTGTTTTTCTGTTACTAGTATGTTTGGTCTTTGGGTCATGTATTATTTTTCAAAAATTCTGGTAAATTGCTTGCACGTCATTTTCTACGTTGGACTTCTGACAGACTTTCTGAGCTCTTGATAACTGTTCATTTCTACTTTCTGTTCTGTTGTACATCGTATATGCTTTGACACATTAGATCTAATGTCCTATTAATCCTGGTGAGCAATGCATATGTTAACTAGTTCTGATGTTTCCTATTTACGTAGATGCATACATACAATTAAATATGGTAAGCAGGATTCTGATAAGACCAGGATCTAGAGCCTCTGCCCGTTGAACACATGAATCTTGATGATTTGTTTGTTATAAATGTTCTGGTCCAACACTAGAAACACAATACTTAGATGAGTCACGTATTTGGCTTTCTTATGTACTCATGTCAGCAATTCGCTAGCACCTTTAAAAGTTTGGGGACTGTCAACTTCCTTATTATAGTTTCCATTCTACCCATACAAAAATATGTGATTGCATCACAATGGCTCATTTCTTTCCATGATATATAGGAGGTCTGATAGTCTCTCCAAGTAGTAGTAGTTTCTATTTAGACTAGAAATTGCATGTGTGAGATTCACTACAAGAGTAAAAAACAGGTGCCCATAGTTCACAAAATGTACTCTGGAGATCACTCTGAGTTAGTTTCTTTGTCATGCAAGTTCAATTTTCTCACCCTCTTCTGAAATTGGTGACATCAAACTTATGCATGAACCTTCCTACAGTCATCTACTTTTAGATGAAGATTTTATTTTTCTGATATCTTAACTCCCATAGTGCATCTTTGTGATAGATTCGCCTATTTTAAATTTCCAGTTGACTTCATTACTTGCTGAGATCGGTCTGAACATCCAAGAGGCGCATGCTTTTTCCACAACGGATGGATACTCCTTGGATGTCTTTGTCGTTGATGGTTGGCCAAATGAGGTATTCTTCTACTTATTTTCTATGAATTTATTTTCCCAAATGAGCTAATAGCCTAGTAGTCTTGAGAGAAAACATTCAACATTTTTCACTCATGCATCAAGACAAGGACATAACTCGTCTGAGTTCTGGACTATGTCAGCTATATAACATTGCTGAATGTTGTTCACTTACTATATTATTACAGGTCATAGTTTTGTTCTTGGCTTGTGGTCCTTAGTGCACTGATACCGTTCATAGGAGAAACTGATTGTACTTTAAAAAAAATATTAATTGTAGTTTTAGTTCAAAATCAAATAAATAACCATGTTAAGTTCTATGTTCGAGGATGTATGAATTGTTAATAATTGTTTGGAAGGACAACTTTTGTTATGTGCCTCAACTCTTATTCTTTCCTTATCACCTTTCTGGTTAGTATAAACTGCTTGAGCTACTTGTTTTTTGGAAATTTTTAGGAAACTGAGATGCTTCGACATGCACTGGAGAAGGAAGTTTTAAAGATTGGAGTAAGTTTTTCTCCCCCACCTTGTACCCACTTTGTTACACTTTCACAATTATGTAAATTGAGTTTGATACTGCTAATCTATGCGATGGCCAAGCTATTATATTCAATCTTCTCTATCTTTAGTCATCCTGATGCTAAAGAGTGATTGGATCAATGAATAATTTTTCGAGAGTGCTTGTTGAAGTCATCTAATATTGAAAGCTTGTGTGTGTGTGTGCGTGCGTGTGTGTGTGTATGTATTCAATTCTTCTTCTCAACTGAACATGAGCAATACATCTGTTTGCTAGTCTTATTTTCTATGTTGTCAAAGGCTCCGCCACGGCACCAAAAGGCTCCAATTTCTAAAATGCCCACCCCCCTTTCCTCTGTTTTACCCAAAACGTCGCCTTATTTTTGCTTATTACATGATCTTTATTTTTAATGTTTAGTAACTTATTTGAATTTTGAGACCATGAGTTATTAATTTTAAGACCATGAATTACTAATATTTAGTATTTCTTAATTATTTTGATAAGGGAGGTATATTATATATTGCAAAATAAAGAAGGGAGGGAGTGTGTGTGTGTGTTATCAAAGCGCCTCGGCCCGCCTCACCCCCCACCCTATTAATTTCAAACTCCTCCGCCCCGTCCTGCCTTCCACCCATGACAACATAGCTTATTTTATCATGATTACATCCGGTTGTTAGTCTTATTTTTATCTGCAATGCAGAATAAATCTAGGTCAAAACCCCAAGCTCATTCATCGTCTTTGAATGTTGATCACGAAGAAAGTGGGACTGAGCGAACTTCTGATCATGTAAAGATACCTACTGATGGGACAGATGTCTGGGAAATTGATGCTAGGCTGTTGAAATTTGAGAACAAAGTCGCATCTGGGTCATATGGGGATCTGTAAGTAGTATTTCATCTTCTGGAATAATCTTATATAGCTGCTGCTTAGCTGTAGTTTTTTTAAACTGTATCCTGTACTTGCATTCTGATTTTTCAGGTATAGAGGTACATATTGTAGCCAGGAAGTGGCTATTAAAGTCCTTAAGCCTGAGCGGGTAAATGTGGATATGCAGCAGGAGTTTGCCCAAGAAGTATATATTATGAGGTTTGTCAATTAAATATTCTGTATTTGCCACTGGCATTTGTTCTTGTTTTCACTTTTTCTCAACTGTTCTTAGAAATATTTATGGAGTTGTGTGTATTCCTAAGTCTTACTTTTCCAAGACAAAACCTTCTCAATCTAAAAATACGTGGAAATTACTTTCCATTGACATTTTCTAGGGTATCCTGAAGGGGAGAAATTGTTGTGTTTGTTATGTCGAGGTTGAGGTATTGGGTTCAGTTTTCATGAAGATTACAACTTTGATCTCTTTATGTTAGTCTTTCATATTTGTTGAGGGTTTCCATTTTGACGTGTTGTACTGATAGGTAGTAGGGCGGTAGTCTGTCAGCGAGTTTCCTGCTCACTCTCTCTTTCCCGTTATCTTCTCTCTTGTTTTATATCGAGCTTTTTCCCCTTTCTTTCTTTTGTGTCACTCTATATATGTGTACCATAGTTATGGAACACAATAACAAACAAATATTCAACTTAGATTCAACATATTTGAGTATTTGTTCTTCCGATTATGTGCATGGCAGTAGTTTGTTTTCCTGAAGATACTTTTGGACAAAATTAATGAATTTGAAATCATTTGATTGCGATGTTCTCCTATTTTATCTTTCCTAATGAAAACAGGGAAAAAAAGAAAAGAAAAAGACATTTTATCTTGCTCTATGAATTCCTTATAATTATCATCAGTGCCTTATGCCAACTATTTGGGTTTGGCTGAACAGATCAATTCCTCTATTCAGCAGCGCATGATATGAATGTGATTTCAAAAAACATTGTGATTTCTTGTTTGACTGTTACTTGTGTGTTTTTTGTATGTGACTGTTGATTTTCAGTGACACAAGCTGATTTCCTTCCCTTCCTCTCTTTTCAGTTTAAAAAAACAAAAAAGAAAATGTTTTTGTATGTGACTGCATGTTCAAAATTCCTTCTATTCAAATAGTTTTTACCCCTATTATCTCTACATCAAGGAATCAGACTGTACATGTTTTATGAAGTCAAAGAACTCTATCTGCTTCTTTGTGTCCGGAAGTTCTTCATACTATCACTGTTCCCACTTTCTCTGATTTTCCCTTGCAGGAAGGTTAGGCACAAGAATGTTGTTCAATTCATTGGTGCATGTACCAGACCTCCTAGCTTGTGCATCGTGACAGGTGTGAAAGTCTATCTGGAAATCTGTAACACTATGAATTCTGTAAAATAGAGTTTGATATTCTTCATTGTGGTTGTTAATTTTTTCTTTGATGTTCTTTTTCTTCAGAATTTATGTCTGGTGGAAGTGTATATGATTTCCTGCATAAGCAGAAAGGGACATTTAAACTTCCATCGTTGCTCAAAGTAGCGATTGATGTTTCCAAGGGAATGAACTACTTGCACCAAAATAATATAATCCATAGGGACTTGAAGGCTGCCAATCTTCTTATGGATGAAAATGATGTAAGGGATTCCTTTAACTTATTACACCTGCTTTCTCGACTTTCTTTTTTTATTTGTACATGCTACCTTGTCAAACCCTTTTCATGACTTGTCTTCTTCTTTGTACATGAAATCTATTATGGCTATATAGGACATTATCATGTTTTTTATGGGACTAGTCGTCCCATATTTGCATTTGTCTAAAATTCCCTGTTATTGTGCATCAGGTTGTTAAGGTTGCTGATTTTGGAGTTGCCAGAGTGCAAGTTCAATCTGGAGTGATGACTGCAGAAACAGGAACGTACCGTTGGATGGCTCCAGAGGTGAGCATTTACAATATTATTTTTAAATTTCCTGATCAATTTGCTTTACTTCACCTGCTTACGAGTCTCAAAGTATGGATCTTCATCTAAATTTTCTAGGAAATTGCCATGAATGATCTTTCAAAAGATGGTTAATTTTGTACTTGCATTTGCTTATCAATATAGTTATGCATTGAAGGTCATAGAACATAAGCCATATGATCACAAGGCCGACGTTTTCAGTTTTGGAATCGTCCTATGGGAGCTGCTAACAGGAAAGGTAACATATATTAACACACTCTTGGATCATAACTAGAAGTCTAGAATCTTCTGTTTCATATTTTACGCTTAACATTATATTGCACATAGAATTTCAGGATGACAAAAACTTTTTCACAGCACTAACCAACTTTTGTGTTCTATGATTATTTGCCAGCTTCCATATGAATACTTGACCCCATTACAAGCAGCAGTAGGTGTAGTACAGAAGGTATTTTATCATTTTCTTCGTCCAACATTAATTAACCATCACAGATGAACTTTAACTGTTATTATATCATTCTTTCTTTCTTTTTAATGTCGTAAAATGCTAAAAGTCAATTGTCGTAAAACGCTAAAAGTCAATAGTTTTAATGTAGGGTCTACGTCCAACAATCCCCAAGCAAACTCATCCAAAGCTTGCAGAATTGCTCGAGAAATGCTGGCAGCAGGATCCAACATTGAGGCCTGATTTCTCTGAGATTATAGATATCTTGAGGCAAATAGCCAAGGAGGTAAGTCAACATGAAAGACTCATTTTTTTGTTTTTTTGTTTTGTTTTCTTCCGAAAAAATGTATATTCATCCAATTCAAGAAAAAATGTATAGTCATCATCTCATAAAAGTTCTTGCAACAGGTTGGAGAGGACGGAGAGGAACGTCGAAAGGACAAGCCCAACAGATTCCTCTCAGTTCTCCGACGGAGTCACACTACAAAGGGAGGGAGAGAGTAAGCTGTTTAGAACAATTTGTATTTATGTCCCTGCTCTCTAATCATCTGTGGGCCATTTCCCATCTTCTTTACTCTGATCTGCACTGTACAGTAGTTTGTTTTGATGACCAACAACCCCAGGTGTAATCTTTATTTATTTGTAGGTTTTTGTTTTTTTAATCAGTCTTTTCCTTTCTTTCTTTTCTTTTCACAGCTTTAACGCTTTTGATCTTTGTCCATCAACCGTTGCATTATTCGTGGTTGGAAGGACGTACTGTAACTTACTCCAGAACTCATGTGGGGTTGCAGTATCAAATTTACTGAATTCTTTCCCTTTTTTTGTTAATATATTAAAGGAGCTGTTGATGAAGATTCATTTGCAATTGAAGGAAAAAATGTGTTATGTTTTTCTGATCCTTTTTTTATGAGAGAGAAAGGGAGAGGAGTTGTGGAGTTGATTTGCACCAGATCCTAACATGTGAAATCTTATGTACGATAATGACGTGTTAGGCGATCTAAGATATCTACCATGTAGCAACTTGATCTTGACTAGGAGCCTTTAATGAAGCTCACGCTAGAAATTACTTAGCCCAAGTGCCCAATAACTTGAAAATAGTATTCTGGGCTCTGGCCATGCTTTTCCAAGGTTTGGGTTCGGTCAACTTAGGAAGGAACCGAGTACTTGCAGCCTGTCAATCTTGGGGCGTCAGTGGATCTGTTTTAAGCTTTTCCAAAAAAAAAAAAATAAAAATTGATTGAATGAATGAAAACAGAAAACTAATCTAGTTGTTATGACTCATACGTTGTATAAGCAGGAGGTGTGGCTGCCCACCTCTATTACTTCCACGTATATGTTACGTGTCGCCCACACCCCTTGATTTTCTTTCTCTCCTTTGTTATTTATATTGTTATGTTGTAAGAGGTATGTAACAGAGAGAAACTAAGTCTTGTACTGTACAAAAGAAATCATAACACGTTATAGTTTTAAGCTTTCAGAGAGATAGTTATGAGTATTGTACGAATGTGTTTATACTATCAGTAAATAAGAGATACTCTCTTCCCACTTCTCTCGATATACCTTCTTGTATTTGTATCTTGTGTGCCTTGAAATCATAACACTAGTCATGTTTTTCGGTTATTGAACTACCTGGAACTAGAACATATAAAAAGGATTCGGCTCTGGTTTTTGATTCTTGGTATTTCGATTCTTATATTTTAATATCTAATTTGTATATGTAAAAAAAAAATGTTACAAAAAAAGAAAATCAATAGAAGAAAGCAATATTGATGAATTGGTTTTGGTTTCTATCGGGAACCATTATACTACAGCTAATGGTTCCAGATTTTAGTGATTTTAATTCTCAGTCCTATTTTTTCTTAAAATGTGAAACTAAAATTGTACCCATTAAAGATCCCTTTGATTCATGCACGGGCAAAACAAAAGTAGTGGAGTGGTTTTTGGGGAGTAACTAGCTGCGTGATAGAAGCGTACACCGAAGTCTTGAACATTCTTTCTTCTTCTTTTTTTCCATCTCCGCATGACGCGTGTAGCTTCCCAAAATACAGATCTTATCGAGCTGTAGCTTAGAGAGAGTGAAAGAGCATAGCACGTGAATATGATGCATCGGCCACTCCGAAGTTGGGAGTAGGGACCCACCATCCCATACCCCTCCATTACGTAGACTAGAGTCTAATAACAACTCCATTGACCAGCCTTACTTTTGATTTGCTAGCATTCATCATCGCCAAGATAGTGTGATGTCACTAATCCCGATACATTAAACAAAATGACGGTTGGATTATACGTAAGGCCCCACAAGGGACACAATTGTTGTTACCATTACCACCAAACAGTCAAACCACTTAAGTGTAGCGTTCACATTAAAATACACCTTATCGTCAGCTCTTCTTCCCTCTTTAACAAAAAAGACTAGCTTGTTTGTTTGTTTGTTTGTTTGTTTTTTTTTTTTTCTTCAGAAAACCATGTCCCAATCTGAATCGACTTGGGGTCTAAATTGGGCTGAGTCAAATTTTGACTCAGCAAAAGGTCTAAAAAAGGGTTGATTTGAGTCAGTGTAAATTTTGTACTAAAAAGTTTATCTGAATGCTGAGTCACTCTTTTTTACAATTTTGTCATCCATTTATTTTTAAATGACCGAATTCCCCAACCATGTAAAAAGGATCTCATGGTCTGTTTTAAGGTAGTCTTGATATGCCCGTGCGAGGCATATGGGCTAGTTCTTTTAATTTTTTTTTCACTTCTTTCTAAATAAACTTTGTTTAATTTTTGTTTTTTTTTGTTACATTTTTACTTCTATTTTTTTCGTGATACCTTGTGTACCTTGTTCTAAGGAAAGTCAATTTTTTCTTAAAGAAACTTATTACTATAATAAGAGAGATTTGTTGATAATAATTAAGCGTTTCTTAGAGAGAATACAGGAGAGGGATTAGCTTAAGAGTTCGACACATCAGCTATATCGGATGAGAGCATGACATGTGATAATAGTATAAATAAGGGTAANCAAGGAAAAGGAAGAGGTTGGAATAAACCCCCTAGAGATGTAACCTGCTATCGTTGTGGTATGAAAGGACACCTGGTGCGTAATTGTTATACGACCGAGCACCTAGTCGATTTGTATCAGGCTGTATGTAAGAAAGCCAAAACTGGTGCCGAGACAAATTATATTTGTAATGGTGTTCCCACTGATGATACCCACTTGGAACTGTCCGATATGTTTCTCGATCTAGAAGGAGAGGATGTAAGCAAACTAATTGGGGGGTGAACATGTTCACACCAATTAGAGTTTTGCCATACAATTGGGGATTGAGTATGTTCATACCAATTGTACTACTTTTCTTGTATTAGTTTCCTTGTACTACTTTTGTTTATATATAATATAAGCATTTTGTGTATATGCTTATTCTTGCTTTATTTTTAAAGGATATGGACCCAAGCAGAGGCATATCCCGAGATATTGGTCCAAGCAGAGACATATCCAAACAAAGCCAATATGGCGAGGATATTTGTCTAGCAGACAGTGCTACGACCCATACAATCCTCAGTGATAGTAAATTTTTCACGAGCTTGAGTATGTTCAAGGCTTGCGTGACTACTATCACTAGTATGACCAGTTTGATTGAGGGCTCTGGTAGAGCTAGTATTATGCTCCCGGGTGGTACAATACTTGATATTGACGATGCTTTGTATTCCTCCAGATCCAGGAGAGATCTGTTGAGCTTTAAAGACATACGTCGTAATGGATACCACCTTGAGACAGTGAATGAGCATGATATGGAATACTTGTGTATTACCTCCACTGTCTCACACCAGAAGCGTATATTAGAGAAGCTCCCAGCTCTCTCCTCTGGTTTGTATCATACGATAATAAGAAGGGTTGAATCTTATGCCGTCTTGAACCAGAAGTTCAATGACCCGAAAGCGTTTATGCTTTGGCATGACCGACTTGGTCACCCAGGTTCTACCATGATGAGTAGAATAATTCAAAACACGCAGGGACATTCATTACAGAACAGGAAGATTCTGATGTCCAAAGATTATGCTTGTGCAGCATGTTCCCTGGGTAAATTAGTGCTTAAACCATCTTTAACCAAGGTCGTTGTTGAATCCCCAACTTTTCTGCAACGAATTCAGGGAGATATTTGTGGGCCTATCCATCCCCAACGTGGACCATTCCGATATTTTATGGTCTTGGTGGATGCTTCTGCGAGGTGGTCGCATGTTTACCTATTATCCACTCGTAATGTTGCCTTTGTAAGTTTGCTCACTCAAATTATACGATTACGTGCACATTTCCCTGAATTCCCCATCAAGTCTATCCGTCTTGATTGACCTGCCGAGTTTACATCTCGAGCCTTTGACGCTTATTGCCAAGCAGTTGGCATCGACGTAGAGCATCCTGTTACTCACGTTCATACACAAAATGGTTTAGCAGAATCATTTGTGAAGCGTCTTCAGCTCATTGCTCGGCCTATACTTATGAGAACTAAGCTACCAGTTGCAGCCTGGGGACATGCCTTTTTACATGCAGCTGCATTAGTTCAGATTCGTCCGACTGCATATCATTTGTATTCTCCTATGCAGCTTGTTATGGGTCACCAACCAAATATTTCACACTTGCATGTTTTTAGTTGTGCTGTGCAAGTTCCTATTGCCCCTACGCGACGCACCAAGTTTGGTCCTCAGCGTGGCTAGGAATATATGTTGGCTTTGATTCACCTTCTATTATTCGTTATCTTGAGCCAATGAAAGGTGATGTTTTTACCGCCCGTTTTGTGGACTATCATTTTGATGAGACAGTCTTTCCGTCATTAGGGGGAGACAATCCGTCGTCAGTAGAACGACGTGATTCGTCGTCAGAAGAACAATATGCGATTTCCTGGATCACACCATATATGTCTCATCTTAATCCTCGTACCAATACCTGTGACATTGAGGTGCGAAAGATTGTTCATCTTCAGGAAATTGCCAATGAAATGCCTGATGTATTTAATGAAACAGCTAAAATTACCAAGTCATATATACCTGCTGCAAATGCTCCAGCTAAACTTGATGTCCCGGAGAGACATGCTGTAAGAGCTGATGTCCCGAGAGGGCATGTGACCCATTAGGACAACTTGCGGCAAATGAGTCGTCTAATGCACGCCAAAAGCGTGGGCGACCCCTTGATTCGAAAGATTCTGTTCCCAGGAAGAGAAAATGCCAATCAATAAATATAAATACTCTCGGAGAGAGTATCATTGAACGATCCACATTCTCTGATAATATGCCTCTTAAAGAAGGCAAATCCCCAGGGGAGAGACCGATACAATCCCCAGGAGAGGGAAATGAGGAAATCTCTATAAATTATGCATGTACCGGAGAAATGTGGAATCGCAATGAAATAATTGTCGACAATATCTTTTCATTCTCAATAGCTACTGACATTGTCACAGAGAACGATGATATTGAGCCACGCTCTATAGAGGAATGTCGACGTAGAATTGATTGGGCAAAATAGAGAGAAGCTATCCAAGCAGAGTTGGCTTCCCTTGCAAAGTGTGAGGTGTTTTGACCGGTTGTACTAACACCCGCGAATGTGAACCATGTGGGAAACAAATGGGTCTTTGCAAGAAAGCGCAATGAGAAAAATGAGGTGGTTCGCTATAAGGAGCGACTCGTGGCACAAAGTTTTTTGCAGAGACCTGGGATTGATTATGAAGAGACATATTCTCCTGTTATAGATGCAATTACGTTCAGATATCTGATCAATCTAGTTGTCTTAGAAAGACTCGACATGCATCTGATGGATGTGGTCACTGCGTATCTGTACGGGAAGTTAGATACAGATATTTATATGCGAGTCACGGAAGGGTTATTTTTACCTAAGGGAAGACCACACCATTTGTATTCACTTCAGCTCAAAAGAGCTTTGTATGGATTGAAACAATCTGGGCGGATGTGGTATAATCGCCTTAGTGAATACTTAATAAAGGAAGGATATGCAAAGGATCCCATTTGCCCCTGCGTTTTTATAAAGAAGTCAAAATCTGGATTTGCTATCATCGCTGTGTATGTAGATGATATCAACTTAATCGGGACTCCTGAAGAGCTCCGTAATGCTGCTGAATACCTGAAGAAGGAATTCGAGATGAAAGATCTCGGGAAAACGAAATTTTGTCTCGACTTGCAGATCAAGCATAACTCAAGTGGAGTTTTAGTCCATCAAACAACGTATACTGAGAAGATCCTGAAGCGTTTTAACATGGATAAAGCACATCCATTGAGTACTCATATGGTTGTGAGATCTCTTGATATTGAGAAAGACCCATTCCGACTAAAGGAAGAAGATGAAGCACTACTTAGTCCTGAGGTACCATATTTGAGTGCAATCGGAGCATTAATGTACTTGACCCAATGTACAAGACCAGATATTGCATTTGCAGTGAATCTATTAGCTAAGTTCAGTTCTGCCCCGACAAGAAGACATTGGACAGGTGTCAAGCAGATTCTCCGATATCTCCGCGGAACTGCAGATATGGGATTATTCTATCCGAGAAACCCATCAAATGCTCTCAGATAATGGGATACACAGATGCCGGATATCTCTCCGATCCCCACAAAGCTATTTCCCAATCTGATTATGTTTTTACAAGTGGTGGTACTGCATTCTCTTGGTGATCCAACAAGTAAAGTCTCCCAGCCACTTTTTCGAATCATTCGGAGATTATTGCATTGTATGAATCCAGCCGGGAATGTGTGTGCTACGATCACTGATTGGACATATTAAAAGCTTTTGCGTTTTACCCTCTGTCACAGATGTTCCAACAGTCATTTTTGAAGACAATACCGCTTACATATCACAAGTCAGAGAAGGCTACATCAAAGGTGATAGAACCAAGCATATTTCGCCAAAGTTATTTTATTATCACCATCTCCAGAAGAACCGTGAGATTGATATCCAGCAGATACAATCCTGTGAGAATTTTGTTGATCCATTCACCAAGTCTTTGCCTACGGCGATGTTCAGAAAGCTGGTTTATGGTATCGGTATGAGACGGATGTATCATCAAGCGGACTGATTTGAGTACCTGCTCAATCAGGGGGAGTATTCCGATGCCTGCATTTGTCTGACTGGACCTTATCGCGCTGTACTCTTTTTCTTTTGTCAAAGTTTTGTCCCTCTAGATTTTCCTTGTCAGAGTTTTTAATGAGGCAGCTTATGCGAGTCCAGCACTCTTCTAGGTCTTTGTACTCTTTTCCTTAGCTCAGGTTTTGTCCCTCTGGATTTTCCTAGCAAGGTTTTTAATGAGACAATTATCTTAGAATGGTGGACATCCAATGGGGAGTGTTATGACTCATACGTTGTATAAGCAGGAGGTGTGGCTGCCCACCTCTATTACTTCCACGTATATGTTACGTGTCGCCCACACCCCTTGATTTTCTTTCTCTCCTTTGTTATTTATATTGTTATGTTGTAAGAGGTATGTAACAGAGAGAAACTAAGTCTTGTACTGTACAAAAGAAATCATAACACGTTATAGTTTTAAGCTTTCAGAGAGATAGTTATGAGTATTGTACGAATGTGTTTATACTATCAGTAAATAAGAGATACTCTCTTCCCACTTCTCTCGATATACCTTCTTGTATTTGTATCTTGTGTGCCTTGAAATCATAACACTAGTCATGTTTTTCGGTTATTGAACTACCTGGAACTAGAACATATAAAAAGGATTCGGCTCTGGTTTTTGATTCTTGGTATTTCGATTCTTATATTTTAATATCTAATTTGTATATGTAAAAAAAAAATGTTACAAAAAAAGAAAATCAATAGAAGAAAGCAATATTGATGAATTGGTTTTGGTTTCTATCGGGAACCATTATACTACAGCTAATGGTTCCAGATTTTAGTGATTTTAATTCTCAGTCCTATTTTTTCTTAAAATGTGAAACTAAAATTGTACCCATTAAAGATCCCTTTGATTCATGCACGGGCAAAACAAAAGTAGTGGAGTGGTTTTTGGGGAGTAACTAGCTGCGTGATAGAAGCGTACACCGAAGTCTTGAACATTCTTTCTTCTTCTTTTTTTCCATCTCCGCATGACGCGTGTAGCTTCCCAAAATACAGATCTTATCGAGCTGTAGCTTAGAGAGAGTGAAAGAGCATAGCACGTGAATATGATGCATCGGCCACTCCGAAGTTGGGAGTAGGGACCCACCATCCCATACCCCTCCATTACGTAGACTAGAGTCTAATAACAACTCCATTGACCAGCCTTACTTTTGATTTGCTAGCATTCATCATCGCCAAGATAGTGTGATGTCACTAATCCCGATACATTAAACAAAATGACGGTTGGATTATACGTAAGGCCCCACAAGGGACACAATTGTTGTTACCATTACCACCAAACAGTCAAACCACTTAAGTGTAGCGTTCACATTAAAATACACCTTATCGTCAGCTCTTCTTCCCTCTTTAACAAAAAAGACTAGCTTGTTTGTTTGTTTGTTTGTTTGTTTTTTTTTTTTTCTTCAGAAAACCATGTCCCAATCTGAATCGACTTGGGGTCTAAATTGGGCTGAGTCAAATTTTGACTCAGCAAAAGGTCTAAAAAAGGGTTGATTTGAGTCAGTGTAAATTTTGTACTAAAAAGTTTATCTGAATGCTGAGTCACTCTTTTTTACAATTTTGTCATCCATTTATTTTTAAATGACCGAATTCCCCAACCATGTAAAAAGGATCTCATGGTCTGTTTTAAGGTAGTCTTGATATGCCCGTGCGAGGCATATGGGCTAGTTCTTTTAATTTTTTTTTCACTTCTTTCTAAATAAACTTTGTTTAATTTTTGTTTTTTTTTTGTTACATTTTTACTTCTATTTTTTTCGTGATACCTTGTGTACCTTGTTCTAAGGAAAGTCAATTTTTTCTTAAAGAAACTTATTACTATAATAAGAGAGATTTGTTGATAATAATTAAGCGTTTCTTAGAGAGAATACAGGAGAGGGATTAGCTTAAGAGTTCGACACATCAGCTATATCGGATGAGAGCATGACATGTGATAATAGTATAAATAAGGGTAAAAGTGTCAAAAAGTCAGTCAGACATAATTTATTAAAAGAATTCAGATGAAAAAATAAATAAACTTAAATTCAAACAAGTGAGATCCAGATGATCTCAGATCCAGATGATCTCAGATCCAGATGATCTCAGATCCAGATGACTCAAGTAGTCTCAGATTCAGATTCAAGGAAAAAAAAACAAACAAACGCCCCCTTCCTTTTATTAGGAAAGATGGATGGGATTGGAAAAGACAATTTCTTTTTCTCTTCCATAAAATTTAACTTTGTTCTCTTTCTAGAGTTTGTAGTGTTTAGTGGTGCTGAGGTGGTCTGGTCTGGTCTGGTTTGGTTGGTAACCAATTACCGTCGAACTTTAATGCTTCCAAAAGTTGAAACCCTAATTTATCAATCAACATTCAACAAAGAATAACACCCAAAAAAAACATTCCTCCATAACATAAACTCCTCAGTTCACGTCTTATTTTGTTTCCTTCTCTCTCAGGCTTCGTATTGCCGCGTAATTTAATGCTAAGTCCTAAAATTCCCACTAAAATCCAATTTTTTAAACTTTAGAAAAACGACAGAAAAAGGAGACCTTTCCCTAAAGAACAAATCAAAGATTTAATCCAACGGTTATGAACCTAGGAAGAATATCATCGACGGACTGCATATTGCCCAGGATCAAATAAAACTAAACCAATCGTAGTTTATTGCTGTTAGAAACTAGCGTGAATGAAAGCTCAACAAGACCAAAAAGGCAATATGGACAAAAAAAAAAAAAAAACTAAGATGCTAACTTTCTCTATCAAATGTTTGATAATCATACTTTTACAAACTGACACGTGTCTTACTCGTGGCATTCATCTAGAAATTCCCTGGGGATCTCAGAAAACATTGTATTGCTGCCCAACATAGAAGAATCCATGCACGCAAATCAAAGATTTGGTAACAACGCGTCTCCACTCCAGCATGATCATGGCATGATAGTTACTATAAACTGTTTTGTTGGAATTCCAAACACTAGCTGTCTTCTCATCATCCACCGTAGGATCGCAAATCAAAGCTTCCTTGGTTTCTAAAATTATCCTTCCTCTTCAGCTAAGAAGCAGTAACTTGTTCTAGAAGTTATGGTAAAATTGTAATTCAAAATAGAAAGTAAATTTTTTTAGTAATTCTAGTATGACCTCTTTCTGCAATATTTATTTAAACAGTTTCAATAATGGGGAAGGTTACCAGATTCTTACTGTGTCTATGAGGTTTCGCCACCTGTTCTTCTTCTCAGTGGACTCTGCAATTTTAAGTTTCTTTAATGGCGGATTGAAAACACGCGTCCAAAGTAGTGAAAAACCAACGTCAAGATTTTAGGGTTTTTTTTGAAATAAACAATTCTTTGAAAGCTCTGCTCTCTGATTGCTTTAAAGAGTGTTGAAAACAGCTCTCTGTTTTTCATATTCATGGAATCTCTGAAACAATCCTTCAAATCTCTCAGTAATAAGATATCTGAGCTTGATTATCACGGTGAGAAACAACCCATTCTTTTCGATCACCAATACATGACGACTTCGTCGGCTGATTCTTCAGACCGGAAAGATGTGGTTGTCAAGATCGACGACAACGACAACGATAGTGGGACTCAGATATGGAGAGAATCCAGCTACGATTTTTTGAACGATAGAAGAGGCAATGCAGGTAAAAGCGACGCCATTGATGAGTTTAATTTCCAGCAACAGACACAAAAAGTTAGCGATGATCCGCCGTCGAAGCTTATTGGTCAGTTCTTGCATAAACAGAAAGCTTCAGGAGATTTTTCATTAGATATGGATTTGGAGATGGATGAACTTGTTGAGAATCGAACCCTACCCATAGTTGAAGAGAGTCCAAACGAGCCTCCTAAGGTCTCGTTCCAAGACTCTCCTTCTGCTGGTAGTGGTACTGAGATTGCCCCTGAACCAATTCGAAGAAGGAAATCGAAAGAGGAAGATCATCAACAACAGCAGGTTCGGAATCAAAACCGTGAGTCTCCTCACTCTGTTGGGGTTAATAATGAAGAGGTCTTGAAATGCACTTCCAATGCTTCCTTCAAGCGAAATTCGAGTTTTTTGAGGACTAAAACAACAAAGTCGAGGTTGATGGATCCTCCATCAGATAGACAAGATAAGAAATCAGGGAGAGTTGCGAAATCAGGGCAACTGAAGTCTGGGTTTTTAGGGAGGCCAAATGATGAAGATGAAGAGGATCCTTTCGCGGATGAGGACTTACCAGAAAAATACAAGAAAGCTAAGTTCAGTACTTTAACCGTTCTTCAATGGCTGAGTCTGATTCTGATTTTGGGTGCTCTTGTTTGTAGTCTTACAATCCATGAGCTTACTAAGAGAACACTTTGGGCACTTCCTCTGTGGAAATGGGAGCTTTTGGTTCTGGTTTTGATATGTGGGAGATTGGTTTCTGGTTGGGGAATTCGGCTGGTAGTTTTTTTCATTGAACGGAATTTCATTTTGAGAAAACGGGTTCTGTATTTCGTTTATGGGTTGAGAAAAGCTGTTCAGAATTGTCTCTGGTTGGGTCTGGTTTTACTTGCTTGGCACTATTTGTTCGACAAGAAAGTAGAGAGAGAGGTGAAGAGCAAAACCCTACCTTTTGTAATTACCAAGATCCTCATCTGTCTCTTGGTAGGTACATTGTTATGGCTTGTGAAGACCCTCCTCGTTAAGGTCCTTGCTTCATCCTTCCATGTGAGCACTTATTTTGATCGAATTCAGGATTCGTTGTTTAATCAGTATGTGATTGAGACATTGTCTGGTCCGCCATTGATTGAGATCCAGAAGAACCAGGAAGAAGAGGAAGAAGTAATTGCTGAAGTTCAGAAGCTTCAAAATGCAGGGGCTACTATACCGGCTGATCTCAAAGCTACAGCTTTGCCCCCAATGCACCCAATGCCCCCAATGAAGAGTGGGAGGGTAATTGGAAGTGGGGGACTTCAGAGTAGCCCTAGGGTTGTCGGTAAGAGCAATAGGGCTTCAGGGGCAATTTCGGATCAGAAAGATGAGGGGATTACGATTGACCAACTGCACAAATTGAACCAGAAAAACGTCTCTGCTTGGAACATGAAGAGGTTGATGAACATTGTCCGCCATGGAGTACTGTCGACGCTTGATGAGCAAATACAGAATTCACATCATGAAGACGAATCAGCAACGAAAATTAGAAGTGAATTTGAAGCAAAATGTGCAGCTAGGAAGATTTTCAACAATGTGGCTAAACCCCAGTCCAAGTAAGTCGTAATTTCTGTCTTCTCATACTTATTGCTCTATTTCTTGTGTTTCAAATTTGAATCAGTACCTGTTATTTATTTCTCTTGTTTTTTTTCTTTCTGGAATGCCATATTTAATTCTTTATAGTTTGGTTATAATCTAGTAGGGTACTAATTCTTACTTGGACCTAAAACTTGATAACTGAAAACAGTATCTTAGAATCCAATCTGATCACATTCTTCCAGATAGCTGAAAGAATTATGTGGATGGTTACTTTGGTTAACTCCAAAGTTTTGTCTCAGTTGACGTCTTTTGTAGTAATCACATCCCAATTTGCGTATCGACAGTCTCCTACATTATCCATTTGATACTTATATATTTTTTGTCAAATGGAAAATTTACATGAAAATTGAGCTGAAGGTGGTCATTTTGGTGTGGATGGAAGGAGAGACCTTCACGAGGGTTCCTAAACCCAAGCACTGGAATGCTCTGGTTGTGAGACACTTCATGTCCATGAGGCTCATGATGTAAGCTTGGAAAGAGAGTTGCATGTCTTTTTAACTGGTGGGTTTGATCCTGCATGAAATTCCATTTAGAGAGCTGTTTTTTCTGTAAGTAGAGTTAAATCATAGATTTTATAACGGAGATAAAGTGTTGAAGTACCATGAGGCTCATGTAACTACAGTGGTGTTCAAGGTTGATGCTGTTATTATTTTTACAATGTCTTTCATTTTTAATCCTTTCTGGTGGGTCAAAGACGCAGTGTCATGATTTTGTGCTGTTTTATCAACTTGTGGTTTGATTTATGCCCTCAAACTGAAAGTGCATTTGTTAATCTTGTAATTAGTTTTCATTTCACAAGGTAGGGCTTATGGTTCAATATTTTCTTTTCTGTAATAGGTTTATCTACCTGGAGGATGTCATGCGTTTCATGAGAGAAGATGAAGCATTGAAGATCATGAGTCTATTTGAAGGAGAAACTGAAAACAAGGGAGTCAGCAAGAAATCTCTGAAGAACTGGGTGGTAAGAATTTTTGCACTTTTGCTCTATACTAGTTATTTTAAACTATCTCAGATGTGTAGAAGCAACATCGTAGAAGCAACTTAATCACACACAATGACATTTTGCTTCTGAAAAAAAAATCACTTTATTTCCTATGTGGATGCGTAGTTAATTTTGACCTATGCAAACTTAATTATCTAGTTTGTCACCCTAACTGAACATTTAAGATAATGAGCATGTGGATAACATCTATCAAGACCTCTTCATAGATGGGTATGGTATTTGTTGGGAAAAGGAGCCACCATGTTTGGTGTGATACATTTTGGACATAGTATACCTTTTTGTTTCATGTATTATACATGTGTATGCACAGGTAGGAGAACCCAGATTCCCGTGAACCAATTCAAACTTGAAAGGGATCTTTTTGATTCTCGATGAATGACGGACAAAGGAAGGGTTGTGGAAGTTGTGGTGTTCAACTCTGTTCTTTAACTATGTAAGAGTGTAAAGGTTGTCTAATTGAAAAAGATAGTAAGAGTTAAGAGTTGAAGCCAGACCAGTGCTTACAGAGATCTAGGAGACCATGTAGACTCTCTATGTGATATTTTTTTATACGTTGTCCAAAAGTTCTTTGTTAGTGACCTTTGCAGGCAAAACATAAGGGGAAGACCAAATCAGACTTTTTCAACTCGTTCACGACAATTATAATGTGTTGAACCTTTTGGTTTTCAGGTTAACGCATTCAGAGAAAGAAGAGCCCTTGCCTTGACTCTGGATGATACAAAAACAGCAGTAAACCAATTGCACCGCATGGTGAATGTTGTCATGGGCATCATCATAGTGGTTATCTGGCTTCTCATACTTGGGATCGCAACCACCCAGTTCCTTGTCGTCATAAGCTCTCAGCTTCTCCTTGTGGTTTTCATGTTTGGGAACACTGCCAAGATGGCATTTGAAGCAATCGTCTTCTTGTTTGTGATGCATCCCTTCGATGTGGGTGATCGGTGTGAAGTGGAGGGAGTTCAGGTACAAACATACTAAGTTCGAATATATGTTTTTATTTATGGGTATTATATCTGTAGTTTGTATATTGTATATTGGGAGAGTTTTTGAATCTTAATACGTGTTTCAGATGGTAGTGGAAGAGATGAACATCCTCACTACGGTGTTTCTGAGGTTTGACAACCAAAAGATCATATACCCCAACAGTGTTCTCTCCACAAAGCCCATCAGCAATTACTATCGAAGTCCGGATATGGGAGATGCAATTGACTTTTGTATTCACATCTCAACTCCAGCAGAAAAGATTGCTATCATGAAAAAGCGGCTAACAGCGTACGTCCTAAAAAAGCATCTTCATTCTCCCCTTCATCTATTTTATTTCTTTCCTGTCTATTTGAAGTTACTTCCTGATAAGAAGAAATTTTGTGGTTTCTTTGGAACTGAAATCTTGCAATACCTACATAAAAGAGGTTCCCTCCAGTGAGATCTTCTTGGCCTAAAATGACCCAACCAGCCCAGATCTTGGATATCTGGTAATCTATCGGATGGTTCTTAATCTTATAATATTTTGTCAGCCCCAAAATAACCCAATTAATGTCCATAACCACATGTTATGCACAATTCTTCTTGGACCACTAAAGGACTGTCCATACTTTATGACCACGCAGAACCACATAACAAGCTGGCTGCTTACGATTTTTATCTTTCCTTTTCTTCTTCTTTTTTTTTTTTTTTTTGTCTCTGAGAAGATCTCTGATGGACTTTATTGATATGCTTTATGTCACAGGTACATAGAGAAGAATACAGAACATTGGTACCCTGCACCGATGATAGTAGTGAGGGATGTGGATGATATGAACAGGCTGAAGTTCTCAGTGTGGTTGACGCACCGAATGAATCACCAGAACATGGGGGAGAGATGGACAAGGAGGGCTCTTGTAGTTGAGGAGATGATTAAAATCCTCAGGGAACTTGACATTGAGTACCGCATGCTGCCTCTTGATGTTAATCTCCGAAACATGCCTGGTTTGTCATCTACCCGCCTACCCTCAAACTGGACTGCGTGCAACTACTAATCATGTGAAAATCAACTTACACGTGATTTGAGATCTCAAAAACATTCTTGCAACATCATCTTATGGTTCAGGAGTCTTACTTACAGTGATTTGGGCTTTGTGGGGTTGGTGGCGGGTACAGCAGGATATTTTTGTAAAGAGTAGTTCTGTTAGGCATAGTAAATAGTTTTGAGACTCGGAGGGTTGTTAGTTTCTTCTTTTATCGAGCTAGAATTTGTAGGGGTTTCTTTTGTTTTCATAGGGCAGGAAATTGGAGTTGTTAATTGCCGGTGAAGGTATTCAATATTGGAGAGACATAATAGAACGATTCATTCAGCGAGTGTAACTTACTGTTGAATTGGATCTGATATCTGTATGTTATATATAATTTGATATTTTTATCATAATAAGTACTCTTGTCTGGTATGACTTTATATTCTATTTACTACTGCACACAACAATACATGTTGAGAAGATAGTGTTTGAATCTAAGGCAATAGGTTGCATATATCACCCCCAACTGTTTACTGTTGTATTGTCCAATAAGAATGCCACATTATAGTACCTCCAAGAATTGGTGAGAAAAATTTCTACCCATACCAGACCTTGCCAAGCCATGAAAAAAGGGATTTTGTTTGCAGTTAACATAGTGAGGTTTGAGCACATGGGCAATGGTTTTCTTTGGTTGGTTTCTGTTTTGGACTGGATTTTCCGCCCAACATTGTTTTAATCCATACTGGTTATTTTCACTCAACAGTTTTTACTTCATCATCTTATATAAAATGACCTGTCCGTTCTGAAATCTAATAGCATAATAAAAAACGAGACCATTTTCTGAGATTTGTACGGTTAGATAAAAAAAATCCAAAAGGCATTTGGGCGGAAATATCCGCATCCACTGTGTTGCTTTCCTGGAAGCGATACAGCCACGTTTAGGTTTGTATGCCAAGAACCTCGTGTTAGATATTTCATCCAATCAAAAATCAACCTAATGGTACCAGTGGCATTTGATGACCTCAACAATGTAAAAGCGTGTTAACGTGGCCACATATCAATGCCATGGACCTCTCTGCTTTTCTATCCTAACTGCCTTACTAATAGCTCTTTTTAACTCTCTCTCTCTCTCTCTAAAATCACAATATATCTCTGAACGGATAAAGTAGGTGCGGTCTGTCTTCTCTTTTTCTCTTTTCTTTTGTTCTTTTGTTTCGGGTGTCCTGTAAGATTAGCATAACAAAGGAAACCAGAACTGCAATCAAAGCAAATCAAGCTCTTCCAATTGGATCCTCTTCTAATGGCGACGGTGAAGGTGTACGGACCACCAATGTCGACTGCTGTGTCGAGGGTGTTAGCTTGTCTCCTCGAGAAACAAGTAGAGTTTCAGCTTATCAGTGTCGACATGGCCAAGGGACAACACAAGAAGCCTGAGTATCTCAAAATCCAGGTAGGTTTCAATCAAAAACAGAATTTTTTAAGTGTACCCACTATGCATCCACTGCATATTCTAGCTCCATTTCTCTCTTTAATCTCATCTCGAGTCTTGACTATAATGCAGCCCTTTGGTCAAGTCCCAGCTTTCCAAGACGAAAACATCACCCTCTTCGGTAATTAAACGAGCACCCATGTTTTTGTTTACAATTCACTTCGTTGGCTTTGTTTGTGTTGCTAAAAATGACATGATTTGAGTTTTTGTTTCTCTACAGAGTCGAGAGCAATATGTCGATACGTATGCGATAAGTATGCTAACCGGGGGAAAAAGGGTTTGTTTGGGATGAACCCATTAGAGAAGGCTTCAATAGATCAGTGGTTAGAGGCGGAAGGACAGACCTTTAACCCTCCTAGCTCGGTTCTTGTGTTTCAACTTGCCTTTGCACCAAGAATGAAGCTCAAGCAGGACCACGGATTAATCAAACAGAACGAAGAGAAGCTCAAGAAGGTGCTTGATTTGTACGACCGAAGGCTAGGGGAGAGTCGGTTTCTTGCTGGGGAGGAGTTCACTCTAGCTGATCTTTCTCACCTACCTAACACACAGTATTTGGTGAGCACAGATAGGGGAGAACTGTTTACTTCGAGGAAGAATGTGGGAAGATGGTGGGATGAGATCTCTGGTAGAGCTTCGTGGAAGAAAGTGGTGGAGATGCAAAATACGCCTCCTCGAGCGAGTGCTTGAATCTAAGGTTTGGTGGTTTCCAAAGGTTTTCAACTATTAATTTTGTTAGAGTTTCCTAGTCTCTTCGATTTGGTCCCTTTTTTCAAGTGTGTAATTTTCTGTTTACCTTATTCGACTCTATCTACTTCCTTTATTTGTGGGGTTTGTTCGGTAATTCAGAACTTTTAATATCGTTTGACATCTCTATTTTGTTAGAAAAATGCTAGACGAACATAACACCTAGACATAGAGGAATTTGCCTCTACTGGCGCCTTCCTGACAAGCAAGCGTGACTTGTTAAGTTGTTGGTAACATGCGAGCGTGCTTGTTGTTCTAGTTTATGGGTTTCTCTAGGGATTCTAGCTTTGATGGTTATACTGTAGAAGTGTAGATATGTTTTTGAGGGCTTTCAACTGTTAATCTGAATCTGTCATTTGAAATAGTTTCTAGTTTCTACTCCTTTTCTTGGGGACGATCAGATGGGTCTTTGGCTGCATCATAGCATGGTTAAAGCAACATTGTGAGCTTTAACTCTCTTTAATTTGACCCTACTAGCTACTATAAAATGAGAGATTCTACAATTGAATTCTTGCTTTCTTGAACAGGTTCATACACATTCATACATTGATGAATTAATGAATAAAGAAATAATAACTCAAAGAATCCAGAAATTTAGAAAGAATGGAGAAGAAAAAAGAAAAGAAGGATAAGAAAGCAGTCTAAAATATGATAATGTGATGGATGAAAATATATCATCAATTAATTATCACAAGATGCTTTCATGAGCTGCCTGGAACGAACCCTGAGTTGCAGCCGGATAAGTGCACCCATGCAGTGCAGGGCCAAGCGTTGCTGCTTCCTCACGCGCACCCCACGAAACAATGCCTGCACCTTCACCAGGCTCCTTAGTGCTCGAAATGCCCGTCTTGCCTGTTTTCAATTATCATTTGATTCAAGATGTGAGAGAGAGAGAGAGAGAGAGAGAGAGAGAGAGAGAGAGAGAGAGAGAGAGAGAGAGATTGTAAGCTAACAGATGATTCAGCCGGCCTAACAAATTATGTTGACTTTAAAAACAAAAGAGAAAGTAGTACTGTAACCATATTAACATACCAGAAAACCTCTGAAGAACGATTGGATTTTTATGGCTGCAACTTGTTCTTGCGCCAGCTTATTCTTTCTCGCCAGTGATGCAGCATCAACATCATCATCATCCACTTTCTCCCAATTACCACCAGCAACCTCTTTGGATTCTACGGTTCTTTCACAACTACTCTTTTGATCATGTTTTTCATGTTCTTCTTCTTCATCTTCTCTGAGGCTTCTGCTGTTATTAATGTGTACTACGATGATTGTATTCTGAGGCTGTGATTTCGCCAACTTCCTTCGGACAACACCCACCCATTTCCAGCGCGCTCCCATTCTCTCTCTCTCTCTGGTCTAGGATTCAATGTCCTTCTTTTCACTCAAAAAGATTCAGATAAGGTCGTTTAAAGGTATGGGTTTGTGCTCAAAGCGTCAATTACCAGTTGTTGGATCCATTACCTATAGAGAGAGAGAGAGAGAGAGAGAGAGAGAGAGAGAGAGAGAGAGAGAGACTATCTTTCTCTGTTTTCAAAAGGGGGAACGTGGTGGGATGTAACATTTTCTTAGTTGGGAGCCGGCGTGCTTGTGTGAGAGTTTGAAGTTATCCACAGCTCTCTGGTCTATCACACACAACTACAATCCCATCAGTCTTCGTCCTAACTCCAAAGGCTGGACCCATCAATGGTCTTTTAAAAAACAGAGTAACCACGGGATCCGATTCGGAATGAGTCAACCTGGGATTTTAGCTTCATCAACAACACGTTAGACATGTAATCGTGCCCAACCACAATCAAAAGTCTTCCAAAAATACACAAATCCAACCACAAAGATCTTTTATTAGAACAGTTGATATATCAAATCAAATCAAGTGTTGACCACAGAATGAGAGTTGTTATAATCAAATAAGATTAGAATCAGAGTGGTGCACCAAAAATAACCAGTCTCTCACTGCTTTCCCTCTCCCAACAAAACAACCAATATCATTCTTCCTCCCAATTCTCATGGGACTTCTCAATCGAACCATCATCTCTGAAACCAGAGCTTTCACTGGTGATTTCCCCATTACATTACTATGCTTCCCCAACCCACAAACCACCTTAATCTCCGCCGGAATTACTGTATTCCCTGCCTCAAACCTTGTTTTCAGCTCTTCCATCCACTGTAACATGAGCACATATGCAGTTCCCAAGTGCATTCCGTGCAAATCCAATCTCGCTTCCGAAGAACCCCATTTTAAGTTCTCTACTAGTACTGATGAACCGCCTATTATTAGCTCTTTAACCAACAAAGCCTCGTCTCGCTGCAACTTTTCGATCAGTTCTTCGATTGAAAGAGGAATAAATTTGGGTTCTTGCAGCAATGACATGATCGTTGGGCATGAATTCAGAACGGAATTGTATGTACGAATCGAAAATGGAACATTTGAATCCTTCATTTTCTGAATCCACGAAACCATTTGGGATAATTCTCCGTGGGCTCCATACGAAGAAAGAACAATGTTTGAGCTGATTGTATCCAAATTGTAACCAGAACTCTCCATTCGATAAAGGACCCTTCTCATCTCGCTAAACAATCCTAATCTCCCGTACCCAAGCACCACAGACCTGAACTCGAAATCAGAGGGATTGAATCCTTCAGCTCTCATCTGCTCCATCATTTCCTCCGCATCACAAGGTAAATCCAACATACACAAGCCATTAATCATCGATTCAAACGCTTGTCGATTCAGAGAAGAACACTGAGAAGAAGAAAACCCAGAGAGAAGTTTCTTAAGACGAGCGTAAGAATCGAAAACCCCTCGCTTGGATCCGTACTTGGAGTAGGAATCGATCAGATGGCAGTTGAACAGAGCAAGGTCTCGCTCTCGAGACGCTAACCTCTGAGACGATTCCAAAATAAGGGTTTCGGCTGCATTGAACCGTCCTTGGTTCTCAAGCGAAGCGATGACAGTGGAGACTAATTTAGGGTTCCAATTGAACCAAGGAGCTTCAGTGATCCTCTCGTACATCTACAATCATGAATTGAAGAGAGAGAGGGAGGAATTAAGTCATCCATTAGGGTGGGTTTTAGTTCAGCACAATTAAGTTTAGGAGGGAGAGAGTGGGGCTTACGGGTAGGGCGAGAGAAGAGTAGTGGTGGATGTCGGAGGAGAGGAGATGAGAGAGGGCGTTGAGGGCGACGGACTTGGATGATGAGGCAACGAACTTTTGGATAAGGCGGTGCGAGGTGGTGGTGTCTCCGGTAGCAGCGTCCAAGGAGGAGAGGAGGCGGTGGCCTTTCTTGCTGAGGGAACACACGGTGGCAGTGACAGGGAAGGACGAGGTTGGTAGCTGGTGGTTCCATGTTAGGGCCACCGTCAAGTGCAGAAGCATCGTTAACCTCGTTCGAGGAGACAAGAACCAAGTGGAGTGATGATAATGGTTGTAAATTTTCCGTTTTTTTATGTGGGCTGTTTATTTCACGGAAAAAGCCATTTGAACATAATTTTTTTTTATATTTGGGCCAAACATAAACATTGTGGAGCCCACATGACTACGATCCAAGGGCTAATATTTTGCGAGTATGTTCTCCTCACGATTATATCCACAAAAAATCATCTCATTCTAAAACTTATAACCTCATAAAAAATTAGATGGAAGTCTTTACCGTTTATTTCTCACCGTTGATTTTTAATCAACTTCCAATCAATTTTTGATGGTTTTAGAAGTTTTAAACTTGGCTAATTTGTTGTGAAAATGGTCTGTATAGTGAGGAGAACATAGTATCGTGGTCACATGGGCCCCACAATGTTTATGTTTGGCCGAAACATAAAACATTAATGTTCACCTCGCAGTGTCCTTATTTCACACGCTTTCAAGTCGGCCATCAAATTCTTGGTGCCAAGCCTAGATTTTTTTGTGAGGATGTTCTTTTCACCACGAAAATCATCCTCACAAAAAATCAGAATATTCTAAAACTTTTAATCCCATGAAAATTAATTGTAAATCAATGGTGAGGAGAGCATCCTCATTGTTGCTTCCAATCCATTTTTGATGGGGTTAGAACTTCAAAGTTATCAATCCTATAAGATCAACCTCACTCAACCACAACGGATGCTGCGTGTACATCCCTGCCCTCACCACACACACAAAGGGGCCTCTGTTTCATCTGGTCCTGGTTCCCCGACCTGTGTCCTCCAACAAGAAAAATACCATGCATATTCAAACAAGTCGAGAAAGGGAAGCATGCAATATAGTTGATGAAAGTAAATTCTCATTATGTATTGAGGTTCTTGTTCAATACAAATGAATTCCACATCAAATCTCTTCAATACACTCTTTCGATTGATGCAGGATCCTATGCGCTAAGAAACTGTATTTTCTGCTCATTATCTCTTTTTATTCTTTTGTCAAAAGCTTTGCACTGTGTAGTATAGTGCACATCTGAGCATATCTGTCTAAATAATTACTCTGTAGGAAGTCCATTCTGTGTCCATGCAGCATATCCACCAGCTATATCCGTGATGCCACTGAAACCCTGCACGACACAACCAGCAAAGAACTCGTCTAAATTTCCCTCAAATTCTAGAACCAAGTTAGAGCTATGGAACAATCAAAGAAACACTAGTAGTTTAAAATACTCTCTGAACTCAAAGCACTGCAAGATGATAAGCAATCACTGGATATTCAAGGTCCGGGAATGATCTTTCACAAAACATATAACACCAAAAAAAAGATGTGAAGCAACTTCAATCGACTATTACTGAAATAACTTGTCCAAAAGCATCAGCCTCCAAGAGATACATCTTTTCCTTGCCTAGAATTAATTTCCTGCCCTTCTAAAGTTCGAAAAAAAAATTTAACCGTTGATTTTTTATTTCCAGTAAAATTGACAGACCTCATTCTCATTATCTTAAGAGTATTTATTTATTATCATGTCTGAAGATCGACAATTCAACTCAACCTAGGAAAAAAACAAGAAACATGTTCAATCTTCCCAATTTTGGAACTAGCAAAATAAAATGATAAGGTGACATGCAACCCTTACTCCATAGTAAGAAAGAAGTCCCTAGTAGAACAAACACCCATTTCACTAGGAATGTCGAATCCAAGATGCACAAGCTAAAGGTAATTAATTTGGACATAATCAGTTGCACAGCTTGGAGGTTCCCACTGAAAAAATCACAAATGGATGGACAGGCCACAAGGACAGAGACTCTAGGTTCATTCTTAGTGGGAACAAAGTCTCTGAGAATGCGAACTTTTATGAAGTACTAACAGATTATGTTACTGGTTTAGTGGTTCACTCTACAAAACACATAGCTGACACCCAAAACCCATCTTTCTCCATCAACCTTTACCACTCCTGTGCACTCTCCATCAAGTAGTCTTTACTTTTTAGCATTAAACCTCCAACTAATACCAAACATCAGTTCTAAATAGAAATTGAACACACCAACATTAATTTTCCCAAGCAATAGGCCGATGGAAAGCCAACTATAAGCTTCAAAAGGTTCAGGCTAACATGAAGGAGAAAGACCTACTTTAAGAAAATATAACACTTTTTTTAACAAAGAAATATGACCATAAATTATGTTATTATGGAGCAACACATTACTTGTTAGTTGTTAAAGAAGTAAAAGGGGACAACACATTATGGAGCAACACATTACTGGTGCTCAACAAAGAAGAATGGCAGCACCAATTACAAGCAGTCTTGGTGCAGATTGCCAACTCTGAAAGGGTGAGAGGAAGGACAAAAGGGGACAAGGATAGAGAGGTAAACAGATATTTGAAGAATGAAGACGTAAGCTCTAGCTGAGTACAGATAGAGTAAAATGAATAATCTAACCCTTCACTGGGATGGGCTTGGTTTATTGATTGAAATTAAGGAACTTATTGAACATATATGAATACTAAATGGAGAAAATAAATAGACAAGAAACATATTACCAGATAAACGCAATCTAAAATGAGCAAGGACAAACTATGAGAAGAAAGGAGACACAATTTTATCAATATTTTTATCTGTCACCATTTCTGCTTCCTGTAGCTGTAAGATGAAATTTCCACAGATATAGAAAATAGCAAGGAAACATTTCTTGTGTCTTTGCAACAAAATAGCGACCTAAAGATGGATAACTTACAGCATACGAAAGATCAGTTGCAGCCATAAGAGACCTCTTCCCACTCTGGCATCCCTGTAAAGCAAAGAAGGTTAAATGCTCTGAAAAGCAACAGAGATAAATCAGCAGAGTAATTAATAAGATTTCTGGTATGTGGACGCACAACAATTATCTCAGCATCCTTTCCAAAATGTTTTGATACTTCCTCCAAGAAATTAGGATTTTTCGTCATCCCTACACCAACAAAACAAAAAAGTTTAGACAAACATGAAAAACCACCAGCACATGAAAAATGAGAAGAAAGTATGGTAACTAGACATGTCTATAACATACAATTAGTTACTTATTAGGAATTTTAGATGCCCCTATCCAGTTCCTTATTGATAAGACAACATCACAACATGTACAAAACAAAACAAAAAACTTCACTAATGCAATTCTAGCAAGATCCGATTCCTCTAGTGCTTTTAAATATGAAGGCATGAGGCTAGGCACTTCAACTGCATAAAGCATGACTCCATGAAGCATAGGCCTCTAGGAGTAAGGTATAAGCCTCATTGACCATGCCTTTGCAATAAATGAAAATTATACAAAATTTATAAAATAATATAAAATTGTGGCTGCCCACATCTAGTGGGCAGCTGCCTATATGGGCAGCAGCCCACATGGGCTGCCTCATATTATATTATGGCAGCCCATGTGTATTTCTCCTCCATTACTCCTATAAATACCCCCCATTTGTAACCATTGTAATACAAGTGAAAATCAAGTTGATTATGAGATATTAAGAGTGAATCTTTCCTTTACATGATATATATATTTACATACTAGTATTACACCATTTGGTTTCCATAAATTGTGTAGTTTTATAACATAAAAATATATGAAAAGGGAAACAATGAAACATTGAACAATTTTTATGGAGAAAATAGGGTTTATTTTACTGACATTATTTAATCCAAAAGTTACCTAATGTTTAAGGGAGAAAATAAAGAAGTAAAAAATCGAACTTTCTATGCAACACCATGCCACCACCAACATATGTATGTCAGGTACAAGATCCAAAATGAGACTCTAAATAGGGAAAGGCATCTGCCATTTTTAAGCCTTAGGGGATAAGTAGTACAACTCATGAGTTTAACACTTTTTTTTAAGGCTCGATGTTTTCATGGAAGCCCTTCACAAGGCACAAGGAGATCCTCTAGACTGAGACCTCCACCTTGTTTTAAACCAATTTTCTTCTCCTACTTGGCCCCTGCTCAGGCATCTATTTCCTAGAGCTTAAAGATTCATATACATTCAGTTTTTAGAATTACACAGTTATCAAATTGGAACCACAATTGTCGTCAGTGTGCTCGCTGCAAATAACAAACCACATGAAGGGAAGGTGAACACCAATCAGCAGGAAAAGCAAACCAAGTCTACGAAAAAAGATCAGATTAATTTGTTTAGTCTCAAAAGAGATACTGACCAAGGGTGAAAGACGACACGGCACGAATGAAGGTTTGAGAAACTACAGGTGCTAATTGGGTTTTATGGGTTTCTAGCTGCAATGGCAATCATGACTGACTATCGGAGGGGAAGGAAGGTCAAACCCAAGAGGCAACAAAACACAATGGGATGAATATTATATCATCATCATCATCATCATCATCATCATCATCATCATCATCATCATCAATCAGGTAAATGATTTTCATCAGGCTTGTAAGTTGTAACTACATCGATACCAATCAAAGAACAAAACAAAAGGCCCAGACGAAGTGAATACACAACAGTGAAAATAGTAATCTGTAATCTCAGTTACTGAAATATACCAGCTCCAGCTCTGAACATGTATGGGACATTTATAGCCCCTGAAGCATGTCCAGCACTAAATTCTTCAGGAGTCCTTCAAAAATCACCAAAAACAGAACAAATTCAATCAACCCATTCCATGATTTGCTTGCAAAATTAAACCATTTCATATTAACTTCTTCACAAACTCCTACAAAACTAACAATGTAGACCCAAAACTTCGAAAAAAAAAAATCAATACCTCACATCCAAGTAACGGTGTCCAGCCTGAAGAAGCTCGTGCGCTACACGGACCGGCACCGACCTCGGAACTCCAATCTTTTCAAAATCACCTCCTGCAGCCATGGCCATCAACCTGCACCAAATCAAGAAAAAAAAATATTCGGAACAAAAAAAAAGGAAAAAATAAATAAATATTACTAAAACAACTCGAAAACCCTAATATTTCATCATTTCAGAAATTTAAAAAGAAAAATACCTAAAATTCGAATTTCTCTGGTTTCTGACCCCTACTAGTGCTTGTGGGAGCTGAGATTGAAAATTTGGAACAATCGATGACAAATGCCTACAATTTTAGAGAAAGAGATCAAAATGAGTAGACAGAAAAATTGTAGAGAGAGAAAGAGAGAAGGAGAAGAGAATGCTGAGAGTTGTAACCTGTTGAGAGTTTGAGGAGGAAGAAGCAGGGGAGGTGGGGATGAGATGACGAAGGATGTGGTGGTCATTTTCGATTTCTTTTCACCTTTTTCTGTTTCTGTATGTGTATAAAACAGAGTACAATACCTCTTTGCATTTTTTATAGAAGGCAAGTTTATTTGTCTCGTAGCAGCTCGTAGTTTAACCATCGCCATGAAAAACAATTTTTATTCAAATAAATTTTTATCTGAATACCGTAATGGCTTCCTCGGTGATGGCTCCACCTCTCTTTCTCTCTCTAACTTTCTCTCTCTATCCTTCTCTCGTCCACTGTGAGAGTTTTGTCTTGTTTCTTAATTGTTCAGATAGAAGACAGCAACGTGTTTATAAGTGACGTTCGATGTTACCGAAAAAAGAGGTTCTTTTTATTGAGATACGAGTTGTAATATCCAATGGTCCTAAAATTATTAACCTTTTAGATAAGGATAGTGCTTGACGTATATTTTTAATCAGAGATGATGAAAGGTAGAATGTACGAGAATCTACAGACCGTTGATTAAGGGAGTAATTTCTTTAGGGATTTTGTTAACGTTTGACTTTAGTTTAGGGCACATGTTAAGGTTAAAATGTTAGTGGTTTGTTTAGTGGACCGTGCTAGTGTGACACCAACTTTGTTTAGTGGACACCAGCACGTTTTAGCCCAACACAAGGGGATAGGGCCCACATCAAGGGCTGATTTTTTGGGGGCATATTATCATTACCATGTAGATCATCTCAACAAAAAATTAACTCATTCTAAAACTTCTAACCCAATCAAAAGTTAGCTAGAAATCGATTAGAAATCAACGGTAAGAAAATAAATGGTGATGAATAAAGTCCAATGTTTGATCAGGTTAGAAGTTTTAGAATTAGTTAATTTTTTGTTGAGATGATCTACATAGTGAGGAGAACATGCTCCCAAAAAAATCAGCCCTTTATTTAGGCCCTATCCCCTTGTGTTGGGCCAAAACGTGCTAGTGTCGACACCAAAAGTTGGTGTCACGCTAGCACGGTCCTTGTTTAGTTCTCTAGGGTTGTAGAAATGGCCTGATTTTTTACATTATTTTTACTTTTTAGATCATATCTAAAAAATATCATCTCAATCGAAGACATTTAGCACCAGCAACACTAAATCTAGAATTTAATAATGTGAATGAACGGCTAACACTTAAAGCGATTTGTTTAGAGGGTTAGAGATTTTTTGATTGAGCTGATTTTTAGTAGACATCATATAAGTGGTGCTAATATTTCATCCACAAAAATTAGATGTTTTAAAGACCTAATATAATGCAAAAAACGTTACTACAAAAAGACCTAAGGACACACGTTAACATAACCCTTTTTTGAGCTATTTCTTACCTCTCTATTTTACAAGGGAGGGAATGTACTATGTGTGCAAAATAACAATCATTATAATTCTTAAACTTATTACTTGTTCTACTTCTTTACACTTTGATTATTGCATGAACTGATCAATGGCTGAACTTTTGTGAACATAATCTTTTCATCATGCAAATCAAAATAATCCCTCAATCAGCTTCATGTGGGCTCTACTAATGAGCGTAAATGAGTTGTAAGAATAAGTATAGTGTTAATATAGAAAAAGTAGAGTTTTATCTTCTAATTCGTCTCTTTTTGTGTGTACAAACTCAGGATAAGGAACACATTCAGTGTAAAAATAAGTTTGCATAAGAAACATGTGCAAAGGGATCGACTTCATAATACACGATTTTCACCCCACGCAATAGCAGTAAGGTGGGGTAGCACGATTAAATGGCCATCATACTAGCCAAAGACCTAGACCGTCACAATAAAACAAAAAACAAAAAATAAAATAAATAGGGTTTCGACTGTTTAATTTTTGGGTAATATGAATAAATATTATGTAAATATCAAACATCTTTACTATTTTAATGAGGCTTGAAAGTGGTTCAAAGTAAGTCGTTTAAGCAATTTCTTATTGTGTCACAGTCACTAGAGGACGAATGGGTTGGATATTTCTTATTTTTCACCCACCTTCTTCAACTTTTATATGTTTCATTTTTATCCATCTTATTACATCTGCATGTGGCCCAATGTGGAGAAGATCCAAGGGATGACTTTTTATCACAATGATCTTTTCATCATGTTGGTCAACATCAGTTATTAAATAATCTACATGTGGGCCTACACGTCAGTGTAAACAAGGTACAAGAGTAAATGTAATATTTATAGAAAAAAAATATGGCGTGTTACAATTCTAATGCATTTTTTGATACAAAACCAGCATAAAGAATAAACCCAATATAAGGAACACATATAATGCACATGGCTTTTCCGTTTAAAAGCGAGTTTAGAAAATAGAAGACTAATTTCGTACAATTATTGGTGTGGATGGCAATTTTCCCCTGAGCCGACTCTAATGGGACGAATTTAGTTTTTAAACTTCAACCCAATAGGATTCGAGGCGGGGAAGGGGTTTGTTAGTGCACTCCGTCTTGCCTCGTATATCTAGTGACAAACTCTCAAACATAAGCAATCCTTAGTAATTGGTACTGTTGTAAAGTGGCGATGCTCCCATTCTAGAACTCGCGCTTCCGCTTCAAAGGCATTCCAAAACTTAAGACATTTTCTAATAGGCCACTCTGACACTCCACTTCGCGCCTAGGTTTCTACGATATAATAAAAGGATTGTAACTAATCATACATGGTGGTCTTCTTTTTTGTAAAGGAAAACTTCATACATAAATTAGGTCACTAATGTTTCTATACAACTTTTTACTAAAACCACACGACTCAAATTTGTACTGTCAGTTCTATACAATCTACAATACAAAATGGCTTGTTGGCTATGTATAGTCGACAACACTTATGTCCCGTTTGGTCAACTTTCTAGGAGAACAGTTTCTAGTATTAGAAGTAATTCTGCAAGAAACTATTTTAAGATACTTAATTTTGTTAGAAATTTTAACAAACACAAAATATTGAGAAAAAATTTGATTACTTTTTTATTTGAAAAATCACAATTTTAATCAAAGGAATGAAGATTCCATCAATGACAGGAAGATTTCAACCTAGCCCTAATTACTACCAAAACATAATTTTTTTAACCTGTAAAGAAACATCTAAGATTACCATAACAAAAAACCCTCAAATTAATACCAAAAACCCGAATCCCAGCCAGGCAATTCGTAAATCCCGAATTTGCAACAAAATTCCCTTGGAAGAAGCTATTAATGGAGTTCGGAGAGTTCCGAGCTATGGAGAGAGAGAGAGGGGGGACAACTCTGAGCTTACAGATAAAGCTCGACAGACCTCGCAGGAAGCCATTAATGGAGTTCATAGAGCTCCGAGCTATGGAGAGAGAGAGAGAGTAACTCCGAGCTTGCAGACGAAGCTCGACAGCCCTCACGAGAAGCCATTAATGGAGGTTAGAACGCTCCAAGATTTTGGTGGGAGAGAGAGGAGAGAGAGGAGGGTACTACATGTTCATGAATGGAGAGTTGCAGAGACATGCGAAAGGAGTATTTTTCTCTTCTTTTATTTTTTTTGATCCCGATGATTGATCTGAAAGTCTAATAAATTGTTTATTATTTATTTAAATAGATATTTTCTGTTTCTATTTTTAATCAGAAATTCAATTCTAGTTATATGATAAGCAATTCTAGAATTTTTACCAAACAGTTAAATAAAAACCAATAATTGATTATGAGGCTCAGAATTGATTATGAACCTCATAATCAATTATTTTAAAATTCACCAAATGGGCTTTAGTTTGATAGTTCTAGGAAATTTGTACTATCGATTATGGGTTACCGATAAACAATTCCGCAAAAAATTGTACTAGTATAATAATTAGTTGCGTGGAAATATCCGTGGCCCATAAATTATTGGTCCGACCCGATACCCGTTTCAGATTTGAGACTGGAATAAGATTGTGATTTCGTAGCGGGACCAGGATGGTAATTGGATAACTCGTCCTGAACCCGCCCCGTTGTCATCCGTAATTTCTGGGTCCCACACCTAAGTCCTATCAATCAAATTCCGCCACGTGAGAAATCAGAAACAATACCTGTAACTCCATCTACGGTCAAAGGAGGAAGAGCATATAATGCTTTCACCCGCCAATAGTTGAATCGTCTTCTCCAAACTACTAGATACTAGAGAGAAGTTGGAAAGTAAAAGAGGTAGTGGGATGGTGAGCTTCCTTAGCATCTCCGCTCCTACACCCTTCTTCTCTGTTCGCTCTCTCTCACCTCCTCGTACTCCTTCCACACCACACTTCAAGGTACCCCCAACTTCTTTCTCTCTCTAGAACTCTCTCTCTCTCTCTCTCTCTAGTTTTTTATTGATTTGAGTTGTAGTCGTTAATTTCTGGAAGAAAAATTTGGTGCAGAGAACGGTGATTTTACCTGTAAAATGCTTATCAGGTCCGACTCGGAACACTGAACCGGAAGCTGCGGAGAAGCCTTCTCCTCCTACTCAGAGCAGCATTTCTACATACAACTTGTGCGCAGGGATTGGATCCCTAGGGTTTCTTGAGACTGGATACTTGACTTACCTCAAACTTACTAATTCCGATGCTTTCTGCCCTATTGGTGGTGGCAATTGCGCAGATATCCTCAATAGTGATTACGCTTCCGTCTTCGGTATGATGTAATCATAATTCGTCACCTCTTTGATTCAATTGTACGGTTTTGTGAAATCTAATCAGAACGTAAATTAATACTGACAGATTTAGTTGCCAATCAGATTATAACATTGAGAACTCTAGAACAAGATTGAAGAGTAATCAAAACTTCGTTTGAGGTTTTGATTTGATGGGTATTGTTGAATCGAATTTGTTTGGATTTCAACTCAACTATTACCAATTCAATCCTGGTTGTATGTTGCTTACGGAGATCTGAAATTAGCATTCTCTAGGTTCCCTAAACGGGTTTTTGGTTGGTTCGCTTTCAGGAGCCTCACAGGGGTTTATGACTTCTGTGTTGCCCAGGAATGTACCAACTGAACATCACTTGTCAGACCATTATTAGAGCTCTTATAGGTTAGTTTGTTAAATTTTGACCCTTCCAAGAAGTTATCATCATTTGTCTCTATCCAAGTCTCTAATTATGAACAAGGACTTAACTGATTGCTGTGTTAACTGTAACCTATAACTGATTACTTGTAGAAAAAGTTGAAAAAAATGATTCTATGGCTGGTGAGTTTTTTTTTTTCTTTGCTTTCCATTCTTCACTTTTTCATGTATTGAATTCGTCCTTGTTTACCACAAGGAGTTCTGTTTGGTAAGAACATAAATAGCATTCACATTGCAGATGAAATGGCTAAAAAAAAAGAGTTTCACATTTACTTTTTTTTTTTGCACTTGCCAGGTGTTCCTCTTCCACTGATTGGTATGGTTGCATACGGATTAGTTGCAGCGATTGGTCTACAATTAGGTCGAAATAATTTACCTTTTGGGCTTGGTGAAACTAATGGTCGCCTGATTTTACTTGGAACTACCACCTCAATGGCAACAGCTAGTGCTTATTTTCTGTACCTTTTGAGCACAAAGTTTTCAGGAGCGTCATGTTTATACTGTTTGTTATCGGCTACATTGTCTTTCACCTTATTTTTCGCCATTCTAAAGGTGTTGTTTATGACATTCCTTTTTTGTATGTAAACTTTCTTTTGTTGGAAAAACAGCTTCTCAATGTTTTGTTGGTTTTGTGCCTACTTCAGGATTTTGGGTGGCAAGAGATACAAAGAGAGGTCGGTCTGCAACTATTTATAGCTGGCATTGTATTTGCTGCCCTGAATACTTCATATAGCACTTCTCAACCTGTCTCCACCAGGTGAGTCATTTTATCTCCATTGGTTTCAGCTTATGGATAATTATCTTCTTTGGTGGATAATATTTTAATTCAGAGTTCCAGGATGTTATTTTTTCCCCCTAATTTCACTATCTAGACAGTGAAATCTTTTTACCAATGAAACTAAATAAATTCACAATTTACATAAAATTTTGTTACTTCTAGAGTTTCATTAAGGAGCTCAAACATTTTCGATCTTTGTGTCACATTGGTGATTGGTGTACTTATCCCATCCATTTATCTGTAAGTCAACATGTAGAGATCAAGATACTGGGAGAGGGAGAAAGGTCATGGTAATCTAGTATCTAAAAAGAAAAGCTAAAGTTTCATTTAGTAGGCACCGTGCATATTTATTGGTGGTTGTGGATGTGTAAAATAACACCCCTATTGGGCCGGCCACGTGACCCCTTATTTGTGTGCATGCTCGTCTTACAACTGATAGAGCTTAAAAAAATTTAGATGACAAGAAGTCAACAATCACAGCATGTATGATCACTGATTCACTATTGTTTCTTTTCATATTGCACCTCTGCAAGTTCCTATCTCAGGGGGCTTCTTAAGGTGAAGAACTTAGACAGCTTCTTGATTTTAAGTGCTCTTGTAGGCCTTTAATACATCTTCTGAATCTCAGAATTTGATTAATTGAGGATTTTAGTAACTTCCCCAATTTTGATCAGTAGGAGACTAGACTTCAAATGTCCTATGGTCCTATGGAGGTATGGTTAATTTTTCACCATTCTTTTGCTGAAGTTTGTGATATTTATTTGTACGAGATAAGAGATAAGGCCCTAAAAAACTTAAGTTGTTACAAATTTCAATCCTCCATTTAAAGTGACAGTTCTTTTTGTATTAAAAAATTGACCTAATACCTAGACATCAAAAACTATTTTAAGGCCGATATTTTAAGAATCATGAGAAAAAGTTATGACATATCTATTGCTGGTCCTCAAAAGGTCGTTGCAGTCCAACCGATAGCTTCTATCGAAAAATTCAGTGAAAGGTTATTGACTGTCAAAGATGACTGTCTTATTCTTCCTATGGGATCGAAAAACTATATTCGCCATGATTTGCCCTTGTCCTTGACTTTTGTCTTTGCTAACAATCTTGCTATGAGGAATACTTAGTTACTATGGTAAATCATCAGAAATGAAATTTAGAGGTGCATTCCTTGTGGTATCCATGAGAAGATCGTCCTCATTATCTCTTTCTCTTTGCACAGCTTGACGGACTTTAACCTACCATATTATGAAACTAAGATAACGACAAAATCAGGTCCTTTGGCTATTTCTCTTGCAAAGCATCTACACTCTATAGGAGCTAAAATGTACGGAGCTTTCTGGTGTTCGCATTGTTTAGAACAGAAGGAGGTACTTTCTTTTCTATAATTCTCTTCACAAGATTTATATTGGTAGAATACATAGAGGTAACAAGGCAAACTAATTTGAAGCTTGTACACGTGATAAATTTATGTTGAATTGTTGACTTTTACTTATCACAAACAATTGGTTGCCTTGACAATCCTTGAATTGCTGAAATAGATTTCGAAGTCATGAACTGCATAACTCCAACTGATTAGAGATGACTGATAGTCTTCATAAACCATAATAATTTAGATTTGGTTGAAACCAGACAAATATGTCAAATGAAATAATGAAACTTGGAATAGGCTCAGTCCAGAATGGAATTTGAGATTAAGCTTGGTCGCCTTGGCTAGGTCAGGCCCTACTAAATTCCCGAGGTTCAAGCTGAGGCAGCCCAGTGGACAGTGATATCCAACTTTACCCTTTAAAATACTTTAGAATCAGCCAACACCTGCTGTACTATTTCATTATAAAAAAAATGCAGAAACAAGACTGAAGCTGTTCATTTTTGTTTCCATTACAAGATGATCCTTTTCAAAAATAGATAATCCTCTTGGAAAGGTCTGCTGCTGCTCTCTTGCCTTCAAATCATATGATGAACCACCATAGCCTTGAAGCTCTAGAACTTTGCCTTTCTGATACCTTGTAATGAAATACTCAAGAATTTATCCTATCCACATAAGAAAGCAGGAAATCAGAAAAATATTTGAAGTTGTGGGGAAGTATAGGACTCGTACATGACTAATATAATTCTAGCTACATCTTGACTCCTAAGGTTTTCCGTCTTTTGAAATTCATCATTTACTTCTAGACTGAAACTGCTATCTGTGGTCAGATGTTTGGAGAAGAAGCTGCCAAGATATTGGACTATGTAGAATGCTTCCCAGATGGGTTCATGAAAGGTGATGGGTTCATGAAAGGGACCAAAATGGCCAAGGCATGTGCAGATGCTGGCCTTGAAGGTTTCCCATCTTGGGTGATAAATGGAAAGGTCAGAAAGCTCACTTTCTCAGGAAACTTGTTTCTCTAAAATCAGTGCAGTATCTAATCTTCAACAGAATGTGTTTGCAGGTTTTGAGTGGAGAAAAAGATTTTTCAGAGCTTGCACAAGCGTCCGGGTTTGTTCTTGAGGATTTTAGTCCATCGTAACGAAATCCTGACATGCAACTGTATCCAACAGATTGTACAGCTCTCGAACATTCCATTCACCCCTTACAGCTTAATAATGGGTCTCCCAAGCCAGTGTTTAAGACTCATTTTTTATGTATCAACGCACATCTGCTACTCAAGAGGCAAAACTGGTTAATTCATGTTGTATGTTTACTTTTCTGTAGACTGGATATAAGCAATATAGGTCCACCTTGTACTTAATTGAGTCCAAGTAGTTCTATGGCATTTTATAGCTCTTGGGAAAGCTTCTAAATAGATATTTTTCCTGCTACATGGTTATAAAAAAATGTAGATTGAAATTTATTGCACTGAAACAGTTTTGAGTTAATTGGACAATTCATCTTCCACATGAATATATATGTATCTTAACATTTACTTCTGTAATTATTTTGATTAGATTTAGATTCAAGGTGACCTAGGCAGAAACCTTGTATTGAATCTTTTGATTGTATGTCAAAATTTAGATTACTGGTAAAGAAACCATGTTTGCTTACAAATTGATAAGGGAGATCCCATTCCAAAGGTGCAATAAAGCCTCCCTTTTTTTTTTTAAGTTCCAGAAATTTGAAACAGGTTGCTTCAGAAAATTGAGAGATGCCATTGCATTTTTGACACAACTCGGCGTCCAAGAATCCTGATTCAATGCATTCTATTTTAAATGTTGACAACACCTTCCCAACGTTAGAACCTTGCCAATGTACCGTACTTCGCACTCGCTCTAATAACATACTATAGCTAACTCATGACATTTTTTGATTGACCGCTCACGAGTTCAAACTCTCGTTTTTGCTACTTACAATAGGAAACATGCAAGTGAAAAAAGAAAGAAAAGAAAAAGTAAAAACACAAACATAAACTCGATCCAACGTCCCACGTTATCTCCCAACTTATCTCGGTAGTTTTTTTTTTCTCCCCCTTTTCTTCTATTTCCCTCGGCTTACACGGTTACACCTCTCTCTTGCACCAGCAACGCACCTCCTTAGTCCAGATCCACGGCAGCAGAACAACACCTCCCTCCTCTGATCCGGTAGAGCCCGTGCAGCACTGCACCTGCACCTCTCTTTCTCTCTCTCACTCTCACTCTCACTCTCACTCTTACTGTTTTTTTTTTTGTTTTGTTTTTTTTTGTTTGCGTCGTAGGATCGACATGTTGATCATTTTATGAGTTAGGTTTTCTTTTTCTATTCCCCAAACTAGATTGTAATTTCACATTTTCACTCATTTCATTTCGTAAATCTATTTATACTAAAATTGATCATTATAGATTCTAATTACAGAACTGTTAAGTGTAAGATTGTACCAATTAATTTTCTGAAATTGGAATAGAAATTTCTCAGTTTTCCTTGACAAAAAACGCTTCATGAATGATTGATAAGCAATAGTTGATCTCTTTTCTATTTCTTTCAGCTATGGTGTTGATGAATTTTCATTCGCTGCTCCTATTCTCGGGAGCCCTTCGTATTCTTCTTATTATCTATGGGGAATGGCAAGATACCCACATGGAGGTTAGATACACTGACGTTGATTACTTTGTCTTCTCCGATGCCGCTTCTCTGATGGGTTCAGGAAGGTCCCCGTATGAGAGATCTACGTATCGGTACTCGCCTTTGCTTGCGTTTTTGCTCATACCAAATTCATTTATTCATCAATCATGGGGAAAGATTTTGTTTTCTGCTTCAGGTATGAATTGATTTCTCTTCCACATATAATTAATTCTGTTGAAATGTGCTATTTAACATTTTACTGTGTTAGTTCATAAGTATCATAACTGCTTTTTTTGGAATTGGTTGTGGGGAATTCGTTTTCAGTTTTTTTTTTCTTTATTGAAGGGAGAAGGGATATTAAAAGAAGACAATTATGTGCAAGAAAAACAGTCCTTACAATTAGAGTAACTGCACTACCCGGTCCCAATTAAAAACAGAATCCTCAAAGTGTTTGGTCTAGTGTTAGATTCCCTTTGACAATATCATTTTAGAAAAACTCTGTGCTCTTAAGTCTTTGCGTTGAGTAGGTTTGGTCTAAAGAGATTTAATGAGATGAATGATTGATATATAATTTCTATATTAAGCTTACTTAATACTAGTTGCCCGCATGCGCAATGCGTACATTAGGAAGCATGCAAACGACAAAAATAAAAGCAGAGAGGCATAAATATTACTTAAACTTATTAGGTTGGTTTAACAGATTCAATCATGCATTCTCTTGGTGTTGCTTGTTAACCTACAATATTATTAGTTTTCAGTTTTGCACATGGATATTTTAGTCAATTTTTTAAAAGGCCAGATGCCCGTTGACAGGAAGGGGAGTTCTATACTTCAATTTATATATGGTATAGATGTAGTGTTGGATTTTGGTTTTTTTGGAAATTATAGATATACTGCTTAATGTGTTCTGTTTGTGTTTGTTTTCATTGTTTGTTCTAGGCTCTAGCAGACCCTCTCTGTTTGAGATGACTAGTGGTTGCTGTCAAATACTCAGTTTTCTGGTTTCCCTGTTTTAGAATTCCTACCAATTTCTGTGGCATGATTCAGGTTTGAGTGTTTTAGGATATTCACCATATGTCTTTTAATTTGCGATCCTCTACATGTCTTACATGTTATAGAAAATTTACCTGGTGCAGAAATCAAGGATAACGATTACTCATATGCCAAAACCTAATTTTGGAAGCTAATCTCCTTGGTAACAATTTCAGATAGCATATAAGAAATACAGTACCTATTAACAGAGCTCCAACTCCAGCTTAATAAACTGAATCATGTGCTCATATTGCAGATTTGCTCGTGGGCTTGTTTATTCGCACCATTTTGAAGCTACGTGGGGTTCCTGATAATATATGCTTCTGTTCTGTAGCACTGTGGCTCTTCAACCCTTTTACTTTCACCATTGGCACCCGTGGAAACTGTGAGCCAATGGTTTGTGCTATAGTCCTATGGATTATCATCTGTCTCATGAATGGTGTAAGTTCTAACCCTCCTATAACTATTTCACATCAAAAGTACAATATTTTTCTATATTAACATGAAACTGTGAAGAACATACTTTAATGTCAATCAAATGTAATAATAATAGATCCTGTCCTTTCTCTGTACTTTAATTTTCATCCTGCTACCCTCAGGAAACACTACTCTTGACTTTACATTGTATACCTCAAACTTGCAGTTGTTACTCTTTTCATGTATTTTCGTTTTTTCTAAAATCTGTTGTCTTTTTTAAGAGCATCATTATAAGAGAAATTCCTACCATGCTTCATATAAGTAAAGTCACTTGTATATCTTACTTGGTATTGTCCTGTTTTACATTTGCAGGGAATAATTTACAAGCAGCAATTTGGTATGGACTTGTTGTCCATTTTAGAATCTATCCAATAATCTATGCACTGCCTATTCTCCTAGTTCTTCATCCAGATAACGTCCGATCCAGTCAGAAGCCTACCCTTCAGAAATGGAGCCTCAATCAACAAAAATCACTGCAAAGTTTTAGTACTACAAAACTGGTATCTCTGTCTGATCCATGGCTTTTTTTGAGAAACATGCTGACGAAAAAGAGGATACTATTTGGGCTGTTCTCCGGAGTTGTGTTCTTCTTCTGGACCGGTCTTTTCTTTTATCTCTATGGATGGGAATTTTTGCATGAGGCACTTTTATATCATCTTACCCGTACTGACCCAAGGCACAACTTCTCCATTTATTTCTATCACATCTATCTTCATCATGAACATGAGTTCTCAGTGTTGGAGAAGCTCATTTCCTTCTTGCCTCAGTTGATAGTGCAGCTGGTTCTCATTTTGCGTTTCGCACAGGACCTCCCGTTCTGCCTCTTTGTGCAGACAGTGGCCTTTGTAGCCTTCAACAAGGTTTGTGGTTCTTGACATTTGCTTGTATGAAGTCTATTCACACATTCAGAAATCACCTCTTCTTAAATAAGTCTTGAAGAAGGCGTCCTACATGTTAAGTTCTTATGGGAAATAACGGAACATTTGTATTGACAGGTTATTACAGCGCAGTACTTTGTGTGGTTCTTCTGCCTGTTGCCTCTAATACTGCCATGGAGCAAGATGAAGCTTAAATGGGAAGGGTTATCTTGCATTTTTGTGTGGATGGGAGCTCAAATCCATTGGCTAATGTGGGGTTATCTACTAGAGTTTAAAGGCAAGAATGTCTTTCTCCAACTGTGGCTGGCGAGCTTATTGTTTTTGGCTGCGAACACTTGGGTTCTTGTTATGATCATCCGACGACATATGTTCTCTCCGGTTTTCCTATGGTTAGACAACAGGACTCGAAAACTGCAGTGAAGATCAAGCTTTTGTTTTCTTTTATTTTTCAGCATTGTTGAGATGTGCTTCTTGGAACTATGTTAGTCCTTTTTTCGCTTTGAGAAAGACTGAGATTCTTCATTTGATTGTGGTTTGCAATTACGTAGCTAAATATTTATAAGCTTTCCCACTTGATTAATTTATAAGGTTTGTTTGGTGAATCGATCTGTAAATGCCTAAAGAAATACATATAATTCATGGTTTTTGAAACCCGGAATTGGGAGTCAGGATGGAGTATTGATACCAAGTTGACCGGAATGAAAGATTCCCAGGAGAAAACAAGTTAATCCAACTCAACAGAGAATCAGATCGAGTTTGATCGTCAAGGCCAATACAATACATCTGTGTCACCTGGGTTTTTGTTGGCAAGAAAGATAGAGTTGAATCGGACGTGATCTTGTGCACCAATATTATTTAGACCTTTTTGCTGAGAATTAAAATCAGGACGCTTTTATTTCATCGGACTAGGCTCTTGTTGAGTCCTGAATCTCCTGAACAGTTGGACCGCTAACCTAGGTGAACAATGGACGGTCAAGATCAGTCAGGTCCCTGACCTTACTAGAATTCTTGTATTCGGTGTACCGTTAGTTTTTCTAGAACGTTGAGTTTTTGAATTTGAATGATGGATGATGATAGCAAGTGCTTCTCCACCTTCTCTGTCGTCACTCTTTCACTTCTGCTGCTGGATTTCCAAAAATTCCAAGTATATTCATGGACAACCTCCATTTCTTTACAATTTTCTAACCCGAACAAACCTCTGCTCGGCCATTCTGGCTCCACAATGTCTTCATTCATACCCCAGCTGGAGCCCAGAACAGGTTTCCCGACAACTCCTTTTTGCCATAAACTCCTGCTCGTCCATCACAGATTGTGAAATAATTCACACCCAGATGATTAATTCGGGAAATTTCAATGATGGGTTCATTGGCGATCGATTGGTGGGTATGTATGCAAGATTCGGTGGTTTTGTTAATGCACTGAAGTTGTTTGAAGAAATTCCTAACAAGGATTTGGTCTCATGGAATTCCATGATTGCGGTGTTTTCACGAAGAGGGAATGTGAAGGAGTGCTTCAATATTTTCTGTAGGATGAGATCTGAGATGGGAATGAAACCTAATGAGGTTACACTCATCTCACTTCTCCCTGTCTGTGCCAATATGCGAGCATTACATGAAGGCAAATGCATCCATTGTTATGTGGTGAAATTTGGTTTCTTGTCTGAAGCTAAAGTTGTTAATTCTCTCATTAACATGTATGGGAAATGCTCATCTGTAGATGCTGCTTGTCGGATGTTCAACGACATGCCCTCGAAGAATTTAGTGTCGTGGAATTCAATTATTGCAGTTTACACTCAAAATGGCATTTTCGAGGAGGGAACTAATGTTTTCAATTCCATGAGAAGAGTGGGTGTCAAGCCTGATCGAGCTACTATTGTAACTCTTCTTCAGTCCTGTGCAGAGTTAGCTGCAGTGCAACAAGGGAAGGCTATTCATGGCTATATTGTGTTCTCTGGATTCGGTTCAGATGTACCCATTGCAACTGCACTTATACATGTCTACGCAAAATCTGGGAGTTTGGATGCTTCATATGAAGTTTTTGTTGAGGTGAAATATCCTGATAGAATAGCTTGGACTGCAATTCTTGCAGGATATGCAGTTCATGGCAATGGCAGGGAAGCAATCAAGATGTTTGATCTCATGATTAAGAACGGTGCAACGCCAGATCATGTCACATTCACACATCTATTATCAGCGTGCAGTCATTCTGGGCTCATTGAAAAGGGTAAAGAATATTTTCAAATCATGTCTAAAGTTTATGGAGTTGAACCGGACGTGGATCATTATTCTTGTATGGTCGATCTCTTAGGTCGCTCTGGGCTGCTCGAGGAGGCTCATGAGCTTATCCAAACAATGCCGTTTGACCCAAATCCAGGTGTTTGGGGTGCATTAGTTGGTGCTTGTAGAGTTCATCATAACATCAAACTAGGGAAAGAAATTGCAGAAAAAATGTTTAAGCTCGACCCAACAGATCCCAGGAACTATATCCTTCTATGTAATATGTACTCTGCAGCAGGTTTATGGAAAGATGCTTCAAAGGTGAGGGCTTTGATGAAAGATAGAGGTCTCAGAAAGGACCCAGGATGCAGTTTTATTGAACATCGAGGAAAGGTTTATCGTTTTGTTGTGGGTGATCGATCACACCCAGAATCAGAAAAGATTTATTTGAAGCTAGATGAAGTTTTGAGTAAGATGCAGAGAGCTGGATATGTGCCTAACACAGACTTGGTTCTACATGATGTTGATGAGGAAGTGAAAGAAGATATGATCAGTAAACACAGTGAGAAGCTAGCCATTGCATTTGGGCTTCTGGTAACTAGCCATGGCATGCCTATAATGGTGACCAAGAACCTTCGAATCTGTGGCGACTGTCATACTGCTGCGAAATTCATATCGTTGATTGAGAAACGTAAAATCATCATAAGAGATTCAAAACGGTTTCACCATTTTTTCAATGGATTGTGTTCTTGTGGAGATTATTGGTGATCCCTGTTAGGTTTTTGAGTAGATTATATATAGATTACAGTGTATTAAGGTTGAACAATTGCTTAAGATAAAAGACAGGTGACTCTAAACTTAACAATTGATTAATGTTTCCATTGTTTTTCACTTCTTAGTGATCAGTGTATAAAGACAGGTGACTCTAAACTGCCACAAAGTTTTTGTTGTCGTTTTGAGTCACATACTTGCTTCGGAATATCAGAATCTCATGGTTCAATTTTATTGTGTGCCGGAGCATTGTTGTATACATCACACACCAAGAAATTGATATTGTATAATTATTTGTCCAATTAACAGAAGGGATCCGCCTACACTGCTTTTGTTTACATGATTTTTTACATTACTTCCTGGACTTACATGAATATAATTTAAGGGTTAATTTTTTGTAAAGATGTTTTTTATAGTGAGGAGATCATCCTCGTTGAAAATCATCAAATTCCAAAACTTCTAAACCCATATATTTTGTCTTTGATTTCCAACTAATGGATGATCGGGTAAGAAGTTTTAGAATGATACACCCACCCTCAGATTCGCATAAATATAGTATTATAAGAGTACTATTAGAAGGCCTAGCATATTTAGCAGAAGTACCAAATTTAAAGATCTGCGAACATATATACAATCAAAATTTGAAACATCCTTGAAAGAATTTTAAAATCTTCTAGCTGATTGATGGTGCACCAGAAGGTTGTGATGTTTGGCATTGGGAAAGTCGATTAGGCCCTTGCAATCTTCATAAAGATTGATCCGAGACGGTGCTAGTGAGATTGCCCACAAAACTGCTGCTTTCAATGCCTGCATCGTCAATGGAGGAGGCATAGCCATGTCATGATCTGGCACCACTGTAGTACCCTGCAGAAAAGGAAAATTCCAAGTCCACAAGTATGACCAGAATCTAGATAAGCTGCATCAAAATAAAGGTTGAGAGAGTCTCGTCTTAGAGCACTTGTGGTTGTCTATTTGGTATTCATAGACATATGATTGGGTGGTTTATTGTTAGATTGGTGTGTAGATGGTTGCATCAATTTTGATTCGTCGCAAATACTAGTCCTGTGACCAGAGGAAAGTATGGTAGAAATTGAGTTTGTATACATATTTCTTTATAAGTGAAGGCAAAGAAAAAATAAACAGACCATAGATCTTACAGTTTCCTATCCTCTATTCTTTCTTATGAGGTATGGAGGCAGAGCCAGTAAACTAGGTAGAAGAACACGGTTACAAGGAGTCATATTTGAGAATCCGGTTAAGTTCTTGTGCAATAGCATACGGTTAATATCTTCAGATGGAGAACAAAACTGAGTTTGGCAGTGAGGTCGTTGATTCAATATTTGTCTAGTGCTTGACCCAGTAGTTGCGAAGCTGAGCCATGTGAAGCAACATCTCATCTCGACCTTGGTTGGTAACACTGCTGGTCATGATCCATGGTGGTGCTGCTTGGAAGTATTCACGTATCAAATCCTGAAAATCTTCAACGTTCTCTTCCGCTCTCTTACCACCATGTCTTTTCTTTTTCCTTTTGTCGCATTTTGTGAAGATTAATGTCATTGGAATCTGAAAGAAGCAAAAATCAGCCATGCTGCTTCTTTCCAATTCAATATAAACCTAACTTGTTTAAACAGCAACATAGAAGCACGGAGCATAAGCCTCATAAAGATGCTCCTTTTTGTTTTCTTTTTCGTTATATGTATCTATATGAATACTAAACAAAAATGATAAAAATCAAGATAAATTTAGTCTAAAAAGACGTTGATCCATTTCATATCAGTTTATGTAAATTAATCTAGTATAACCTAAAACCTGTTAAGTACAGTTTAAAGAAAATATGGAAAAAGAAAAAGAGGTCACCTGATTTTGACCTAGCCAACTAGCATATTCTAGATCGATCTTTTTAGCTGGAATGCTAGCATCAATGAGGAGAAAAACAGATACTAGCGTCGACCTGTTAAGGAAATAGTCTTTGGTAAACTTGCTCCAATCTGTTCGAAGTTCTTGTGGTGCAGCTGCATACCTGCTCAGTTCATATGCGAAGGTTAGTAGAGTAGACATAATATGATATATTTCAAGGTTTGATTTGTTGAAAACCCAAGACATTCCGGAACAATATTTCAACAGTACAGTTTCGTTCCAGTCATCTCTTGAACCAAAACAAAACATTCCGAAACATTCAAAAGTTTGAACCATGAGTACGAATACATATATTGCTGGAGGGCTCAAAGTGATCTAAGGAGTGGGAATTTAACTACTAAATTATTCAAAGGGTTCCCCCCTCACAAGAAAGTTTGGAATATCTGAGGTTCCTCAACACTACCACAAAAAGTCCGACTCCATCCACAAAAATGGAGAAATAGAGTCGATCAAAGTTGAACAGTCTAAAACTAGCAATCAACAAATTTGGACATATGAGAGAGAAAAAAAAAAGGGAAGAAGAAGAAGAAGAAAAAACAACACCAGTTAATTTAATAGTGCTCACAAAAAAAATATATATATGAAAGGAAGTTACAAGCTATATGTATTATTGAGTTTCATATGTTACCCATATCCAGGCAAATCCACTAAGTACCAACTATCATTTATCCGGAAATGGTTAATGCATTGCGTCTTGCCTGCAAGTAAAGAAGGTACCTTTTTAGAGTTAATAGAAAGTGGAAATTTTCAAGGGAAACTAAAGAGTCATAAGACTATTACCAGAATTCGAATAAGTACAACTTGCTGTTCTAATCCAAAATAAAAACCATTTAATCATGTATATCCCTTTTTTTTCTCGTGTAGATCTCTTTATTACGAGGAAATAATACAATGGCAACTGGGTTCAAACAACATAAGATGGGTAGGATTGTAAGAAATGACTGATTTACTTCCTGTTGTTTCTTTAATCCTTTTTCTTGTTTTTAATGACCGTGTGTATCACACTCAAGTTTTTCATGGCTCAACATGCTTCTCAAATTTCTGGTAAAGCTTTCTCCCATCTGGAGCATTGAATCAAAAACAATATCACAATAGTGCAGGGTTTGTTCTTTTATCCTTTACTGCTTTGTTCATTCGTTTGTAGGTGAAAAATGTGGTATTTCCCCTAAAAATTGAACAGCCTATAATTGTTTGTTAAGCTCCCCTCCATTCCTTTATGTTTTTAGGCCTATCTTCTATATATTTTTTTTTTTACGAACCTGCATATCTCAAAAATGCATCTTTTGTGGCACACTGTGTCTGGATAAGAGTACATTTTCTTAGTGAAAAGACTTCGGAACATAAATGCAGGAAAGAAGACGTTCATAAAATAAAACTGTCAGTAATCTCGGGTTTGGTTTTGGGAGTCATAATGCAACTGGCTATATGCACCGAGTCCTGGATCTACCAGGACCCATACATATCCAAAAAAGAAAAAGAAAAATTTGTTCTGCTAGATGAGTCTGTGTAATATGATCCAAAAGCTCTCGGATCGCCAATCTGATTATCTGGTAACAGCTGTGGTAGCATCAGCATTGAGAACACTGAGAAGGAACTTCTAGGTTGAAGACTTTGAAAAGATGATAAAAGGCAAATTGAAGTTTTGAAAGCAGATTTGAAGATACTTGCCTCACCCAAAAGATATGACTTTAACTAGAATTGAGTTAAAGAACAACATCGGTGCAGTCAATCCCATTCCCATCAACGATTTATTTATCACTCAACCCAATCAGAATTACAAAAACTCCCATTGAAACTGGAACTAAACCTACCCACAAGCTTCTCCACCTGTAAACTTATCAAAATTTATGTTATTCAAAATGATCATCAGAGAGCTTTCTTAGTATTCCTTCTTAACCCAATTCACACACTAAAATTTCAATAAATTCAAACTATCAACATATCTAGTACATAACTTAAGCATATCAGTTCTTTGTTTTCTAAAACCTTAGGTACTACTATCTTTTCCATTAAATTCTTACTACTATTGTTACTCCAACTTAGTTCAAGAGATGGAAATGAAGCCATACTGGTACAAATCTAGAGAGAGAGAGAGAGAGAGAGAGAGAGAGAGAGAGAGAGAGAGAGAGAGGGAAGATTACTGACCGGGTTTCTTGGACGTGAGAGCAAGCTTTTTCCGCCGGACAATTGAATTGAGCAACGATGACTTCCCAACATTTGATCGGCCAACAAGTGCGAATTCAGGAAGTCCATCAGAAGGGCAATCTTCTGTCCGGACACTGCTCTTCACAAATTCCGCCTGTGATATCTGAGCGTCCCTAGCGTACTTACTTAAAACAATGTTTGAACCCTTCAAAACCCTTGTACTCAATGGAGCAGACCCAGATGAAATGTCAGTTTCTGGAGGAACAAAAAGCTTTTCCAGAGGAATTTCAATTTGGGTTTCTTCAGGAAAAGCCAAATTGTTGGGGATTTCGATCTGGGTATCTTCTGAAATCGCTGAAAGAGAAGAAAAGTTTGGAACTGAGATGGGGTCTGTGGTAGAGAGAGAAGATTTGGCTGTGCAGTAGAGAGTTGAGGTGATGGGTAGTCTTGTTTTGGAGAGAGAAAAGGGAGAGTAGAATCTAGGGAAGTGATTGAGAATCATCATTTCATCAGTGATGTTGAAATTTTTCTGCTGCAACTCAACTCTGTATCTTTTGAGATTAAAAATAAAATAAAAACAAATAAACAAACACCCTGTTTATAGAGAGAATGTTAGAGAGAGGAAAAAAAAACCCTTCTTTAAGCTTTGAAATTGCTCCCTCAAAATCCAATTCAGTAAAGAAGATATTTGCGACTGAGCTCACAATTGTTGATTTCTGTCCACTGGATCGAAGTACCACAAAAATATGCTTTCAATTCATTGTCTGGAAATGGGTGATTAGTGCAAACTTTTGTATGTTCAGCACTTAAACCCTGAAAAGTGAAAACCAATGTTTTTAAAACTCAGACAGGATCAACTAAGAGGTTCCAACAGGAGTTTTAATTCTACCAAACTATAATAACAAATATTTGTTTTACCACACGTATAGTTTTCTTATGGTACTGTTTGTGCCGCTCCAGATTTAAATGTGTTCCACTCCAGTGATCAAAACTCAATGATTGTTCATAAATGTAGAATGTAGAGTTGTTTCTTAGAAGTGAGACTGATTTCGTACCTGTGTTCGAGAGGGAGTTCGAGTGCGTGACAGAAAACTCCGAGAAGTTGAGCGAGGCTTTTTAGAACGGCGATGTCACGGATTCAAGAAGAAGGACGGAGAGGATTTCTGTTGCCTAGGGTTTCTTCGTGTGTGTATGGGTGTGGTTTTTTTTTTTTTTTCTGCAAATGGATGAGGGAGGAAGAAAATGTTTTGTTTGAAACGAGGGGTTTAATCTCAACGGTTGAAATGAAGGGTTTAATCAATAGTTGGTAATGAATAATATTTTTTGGACAAACAGACATACAAGGCTTGTGGGGTCCACATAGATATAATGTGAGGGTTGATTTTTTATTGACCAAGGTCCAAATGGTGGACCTTATGTCGTCACAAAAAATCAATTCATTTTAAAACTTCTTACCCCGCCAAAAGTTGATTAGAATTCAACAGTTCTTAATATAACCGATTTCTGTTGATTTTTAATCAACTTTTGACGGGGTTAAAATTTTAGAATGAGTGATTTGTTTGAAGGAAAATGGGGTTCATCATTTAGATCATCATCGTCAAATATCAGCTCTTAGATTGCATTCACGTGAACACCAAACGACTTAGAAATCTCTCTTGTAAGTCTCTTTGTAGCATTACCCTTTTTCAATACTGAACTTCATATTAACATGCCACAAATAGGCCTTACACCTAAACTTGTCTGGGGTGTATTAGTTGGTGCCTGTAGAGTTCATCATAACATCAAACTTGGGAAAGAAATTGTTAAGCTCGACTCAACAGATCCCAGGAACGATGAATAATGCTAAACTTACAGTAGGGTCTACATTAATCTAAACAACAAGGTGAATTCGACGTGGATGTGTGAATTCAACACACCATCTCACCCATTTTAAAGTAATGGAAGTCCACTGGAATGCACCTTGCTTGATAACCTGTTGTAGCCCTTGTTGTAGCTCTAATCACCCAGGAACGTACCTATATCCTTTTATGTATGTAATATATACTGTGAATTAGGTTTATGGAAATAAGATGCTTTAAGGTGAGGGCCTTGATGAGAGTTAGAGGTCTCAGAAAAGACTCAGGTTGCAGTTTTATTGAACATGGAGGAAAGGTTTAACGTTTTGTTGTGGGGGATGGGGATTGATCGCACCCAAAATCAGAGAAGATTTATTTGAAGCTAGATGAACTAATTAATGAGTAAGATTCAGAAAGTTGGATAAGTGCCTAGCTAACACAGACTTGATTCTACATGATGTTGATGATGAAGTGAAAGAAGATATGATAATCAGTAAACCAGTGATAATTAAGCTTTGACATTGCATTTGGGCTAATGGTGCCTAGCCATGGCATGTCTATTATAGTAACCAATAACCTAATTAGAATCTGTGGCGACTGTCATACTCTAAGTAACCGGCGTGGAGCAGGAGTGGGAACGGGAGTGGGAGCATCGGACTGTCAATTAAAAAATATTCTTGGTCATCTTGGAGCGTCTATATAGGTGTTTCAAAAAACTTAAAAATTCAATCAATCTCTAAATAGATTAAAAATTTTAAAATGACGTGATTTTTTGTGAAGATGATCTACATTATGAGAGATCATCGTCATAAGAAATTTGCCTTTGAATCATTTCTATAGAACTCCACAAACTAGTGTAAGCAGAGTGTAACAATGAACTAGGTGTGCATTGTAACAAAATTTGGGTGATAATCAGGCAAAGCCAAAAAAAAAAAAGGGAAGTTTGACCGAGGATACGTCACTAGAGGAGATGGTTGTTGTACAACATCTGTTTTTGGCACAGCATAGTATATCCCACAACTCAAAGAGCGAGGACGTGTTACTTCTTAGGCCACGAATATTTAAACACAACTAATTATTATATCCACATAATTTTTAGTCAAATTGTTCGTCGGTAATTTAGAATCGGCAATATAAATTTTATAAAATAAACTGTCGGCAATCTAGAACAGTCAAACTAGTATTGTCGGCCATTTATAACTGATAAGCCATTTTGTATTGTCGGTTGTATGAAATCCACAGTACAAATTTGAATTGTATAAATTTAGTAAAAAATTGTGTGTAAATATCAGCGGCCTAATTGTTATGACTTTTATGAGCTAAGAAGAAGACAGGAAGTTTAGTCCCACACCCTTGTTAGCAATCATGCGAACTATTTACGAATAAATAGTTAGCGTATTGGACATTTAGTCTAAACAAGATGTGGGACCCACACCAGTTGAAAGGAAGAGGTCCATCTTATAAGGGACTTATAGAAACAATTCATTTTTTATATTATTTTTTGGATAAGAAATCCCATATATTAAAACTAAAAAACACAAACAAAGTTCTATATATTATAGCATACAAAATTCTTGAAAATCTAGCAAATTTAGACAACTTATTAGCTAATCCATTAAGAAATTTAGGAATATAACAGATAGTAATAATCTTGCGTCTCCAGTGAAGTCGGGTATTGATATTACTATAAACGCATAAAACTCTTTTGTAAAATTTTACTATGAGGAAAATTGGTAGCCCATGTAATAGCTGATTTTAGTGCTCGGCACTCGGCTTCTTCTGCCTGCAGTTGTTGCATAGGTGAAGCTTGATCTTGCTCCGAGTCATATATATAATAATTGACACCTTAGATTATTACAACTCTTAACTTTTATGTGAGGGTTATAAAAACTCACATCCTACAGCCTTCACTATTTTATATATTTTTCAAAAAAATTCTTTATTAATCTCCATAAAAATCTTTCCACTGTTCTATTATTTTAAATAACCGTATTTTTATAGGTCTAATCTTTTTAGTGTTCACTCGAGTAGATCAAAAGCACGACCATCTCTCCTTATCCTCATTCCTGAGTATTATGGGATCCATTTCTTCACAGGGAAAGATTTGAATGTTTGCAAACATGGAACTTTGATCTTATTTATGTGGAACCACAATCCAATTTATGTGGAACTGTAGTTCGGAGGCGGTTCTGGGCCCAAACCGTGAAACCACAGTTTGAGAGTGGGATCGGCCCCTTCCCTTAAAGGTTTCAGTTACTGATGATGAGGTCATACTGCTGCGAAATTCGTAAATTCGTATCACTTCACAGGTTATATGTATAAATACATAAGGATAAAAAAAATATACCACAATTAATAACACATCTTCCATTATTTTCTTTTTTCCTTTCTTAAGGAAGTACACTTCTCCTCTGTGAAGTTTTGGAAAAATCAATTAAAGTTTTAGAAACTTTCTTTCTCTTATATTTGAGGGAACTTCTATTTTAGGTGGGTTTTCTTTTTATATTTAGTTAGGATTCCCTTTTCCTTCTAGGATTGGGATACCTATTGGATGCTATAAATATAGGAGTAGAGCATTAGCCTAATTCAATCAGAAAAACAACATTAAGAGTGTGAGATCTCTTGAAAGGGTTGTGAGTATGAGGATAGAGAGAAGAGTGTGAGAGCAATATTGTAGAGAGAAGCAATATTGTAGGGAGAGAAGTTTGAGAAGCAAGCTAGAGAGAAGCTTGTGAAAGTAGTTGAGTGTGTGGTTTGCTTTGTAATCCCTTTGACCTTAGTGAAAGAAGTTATTCTTTGCCGTGGGCGTAGCCAAAGAGTGGTGAACTACGTAAATCGTTTGTGTTTTCTTTTATCTCTTTTCTCTATTTTTTTTAGTGTTAGTATTTGCTTGTCATTGTTTGTGGTGAAAATCCTAACAATTGGTACCAGAGCTTTTGGTGATCAACAATAGAGGCTTTTGCTACGATTGGAGATGGGAAGGTGGTAATAGAGAAATTTGATGGAAAGAAAAATTTTTCCTTGTGGCAACTTCGGATGAAAGATGCCTTGGTTCAACAAGGTCTAGATGATGCGTTGTGTGAGAAAGAAAAGAAGCCAGCAAAGATGGATGATGAGAAGTGGAAGAATATCAATTCAAGAGCGGTAAGTACTATTCGTTCGGAATTGTCTGATGAAGTTGTGTATGATGTGATGGAGGAAACATCTGCGATAGAATTATAGAAGAAGTTGGAGGACCTTTACATGGCTAAAAGTCTTACCAATCGACTGATTTTGAAGCAACAGATGTATTCTTTCGTAAGAGAAGAGGGTGTAGATCTACACACCCATCTAGGTGAGTTCAAACGAGTTCTTTGTGATTTATCTAATGTTGGCATTAAGTTAGAGGATGAGGATAAAGCAGTTCTTTTGCTTGCGTCATTACGCCGTACTCATAAGCACTTGATTAAGACTCTACTTTACGGTAGAGACACTATCACGTTAGAACAAGCAAAGAGTGCTATATTCTCTGATGAAAAGTTTGAAGAAGCGGAAGAGAAACATGATAAGTCACTAGGTCTGTTTGTTCAAGGAGGGAAGAAGAGTGGAAGTGGTACATGGAAGGGTGAAGCTTCGAAAGTGAGAAAACCAATCATGGAGTTGGAATGTTTCTACTGTGGAGTGAAAGGGCATATGATACGAGATTGTCCTGAGAAGAAAAAGAAAGAGGAGGAGAAGGCAACGGCTTCTGTAGCTATTGGAAAGTCAGATGATGAGGATTGTGGAGAGGTCCTGTCAATTATCGATAAAGAAACAAAAGCAAAAGAATGGATTCTTGATTCTGCTTGTTCCTATCATATATGTCCTCATAGAGAGTGGTTTACCTCCTACACACCTATAGTTGGTAAAGTCTTTATGGGTGACAATGCAATGTGTGATGTGGTAGGGATTGGAACAATCAAAATTAGGACCACGAATAGTTTGTTGAGGACATTAACTGGTGTGCGTCATGTTCCTAGTGTGAAAAGGAATGTAATATCCTTGGGTGCGCTGGATTCGAAGGGTTGTCAGGTTGATGTGAAGTATGGGCTCATGAAAGTTAAAAGGAATTCTCGTATCATATTCATGGCAAAGAGAGTTGATAATTTCTATGTCCTTTTAGGGAATACAAATTTTGGTGGAGCAGTTGATAGAGCTGTTGGAGCTAGTAGAGTTGATAGAGCAGGTGGAGCAATTGCAAGAGTTAAAAATGAGTGGAAGCCAGTGATGAAGTCTACCAAAGTGGTAGAAAAGGAGATGTTGAAGAGAGAAGATGTGGCTCAAACATATATTGTGTTTGAGATATGCAAGCTTGAAGATGATGATGATGCGATGGTTGATGATGATGTTAGTGTGATTCCCAAGATGGAGAGCAACTTGGGAGTTACTCAATGTGGATGATTGATGATGAAGTGCAAAGACAACAATAAGATGAAGATAAAGGGATCAAAGAAGATTGAAGATGAAGCTGCAAGTATTTTGCCAAAAGGTGATGTTAATGAGCGTGAAGAGAAGAACGGGTACGTGAAGTAGAGTTTTCCAAAATGTGGAGATTTGTGAAGTTTTAGAAAAATCAATTAAAGTTTTAGAAACTTTCTTTCTCTTATATTTGAGGGAACTTCTATTTTAGGTGGGTTTCCTTTTCATATTTAGTTAGGATTTCATTTTCCTTCTAGGATTGGGATACCTATTGGAGGCTATAAATATAGGAGTAGGGCATTAGCCTAATTTATTCAGAAAAACAACATTAAGAGTGTGAGATCTCTTGAAAGGGTTGTGAGTCTGAGGATAGAGAGAAGAGTGTGAGAGCAATATTGTAGAGAGAAGCAATATTGTAGGGAAAGAAGTTTGAGAAGCAAGCTAGAGAGAAGCTTGTGAGAGTAGTTGAGTGTGTGGTTTACTTTGTAATCCATTTGATCTTAGTGAAAGAAATTGTTCTTTGCCATGGACGTAGCCAAAGAGTGGTAAACCACGTAAATCGTTTGTGTTTTCTTTTATCTTCTTTCTCTATTTTCTTTTAGTGTTAGTATTTGCTTGTCATTGTTTGTGGTGAAAATTCTAACAACCTAAAGAGGAGTAGTCCACCTCTAAAGAACAATCCGCTTAATTATCAAGTAGACAATCTATATATATATTTTCTCCATGCATTTAAGTCCTTAAAAACTAAGAAATTAATTATTTCATGGTTTGTTGAACAGTATGTACTACTTGCCCATATGCTTTAGGAGGTGAGAGTGGGCCCAAAGTAAAGTGAATCCACGAGCCCATGCTAAAAATCTTCAGCCAGCACCAAATAATTTTTATTTTTTTTCAGCTGAGTCAGCAAACTTGCTTCAAAGAAATCAGAATCTTATGGTTAATTTGGCAGTTAGTCTGACTCAAACTATCATTCTACATGGTGAGGAGTCACTCAAACTCAACCAAATCATTTACACGTAGGTCATAAAGAGCAAGCAGTGAAAAAATAATAATAATAATAATCATATACACAAAAGTAGTATTTGCAAATCAGCCCAACTTAGTGCTGTTTTGACCGATCAAGTTATAAAAGCTGTGTCCAATGTTTATGTGGCATGGTCGATCTGCGAGAAACATGATGAATCCCATCTTAATACATAAGCGTCTGGTATTACTTTTATAACTTAGTCGGTCCAAAAATCATTACTAAATTAGCTTGGGTTCCAAACAGACATGTCTTCAGTTGATCATGGATCAGCTTGCCACCATTGACGACAAAGGTCTTAAAATGTAGGTGCGGACTCATGATCCCCCCTACTTAAATATTCACCGACCATGTTCATGGTGCGTGAAATGTACGTATAATAACAGTAGTACCTAGCAGGGAATTACGTGATCTCTTCTTTAATATTTACAACTCAAATAATAGATATATATTAATTCTTTTCGAGTCAGAAGAGTCAGAAGACCCTCTTTCTTAAATTATAATATTCCTTTTCCGCTTATGGTTTTGGAATAAAATGCCCGTTGTTTGTTGTTTCTGCCATTTAATTCATTGTTTATTTGTGGAATAACTATATATTTTCTGATCTGAAATTTTTAATCAAATAAAACATTGATGAGAAAGTAGCTAGGGAATCAATTCAAAAAAGGAAACGAAAAGAAACGAAATTGATTAGTTCAGATATAGAACATTATAAGGTGTTCGATGTTGATTTCTTAACCAATTTTTTTCAATATTGAATTTCCAATTGGCATGCCACAAATAGGACCTACATCTAAATTAATTAATTAAATTCTAAAGTATCTTTCAAATAAATAATTAGCGAGCAAATAAGTTAGGAATCAAAATTCCAAACACATTTAAGACTTTATCCTGATTCTTTCATATTTGGATATTTGTATTTGTGTTTGTATGGATGAAGCTTATTTCCCTTTGTTTACTAGGTTTTGTATTCAACAATGGTTCTATAATTGAACGGGAACCAATGTAACCCTTATATATACAATTTTAATGCCAGTTGCCCACTATCCAAAGGATCTCATTTATTCAAAGTATGATTTGGTAGACCGGCCTTGGTTTAGACTTACTATAGACTTCAACACCATGTTTTTAGTATTGATGTCGTTTAAACTCCCACCAAGGACGTAGGAGGTCGAAAGTGGAATTAAGGAGGAGATTATTTTTTTGCCACTAATAAAGGTTTACCTCTTATTACCACTAACTAGTGGTGAAATACAAAGAGTATTTCTTATGGGCTTTATTATTGGCAAAAAAACAATCATCCCCTAAGCATTGATGGGTCTATTGCACTCCAATCATCATCAGTCAACCCAATTACCATGATCCTAACTCTCTGATCCACCTATAAAAACCATTCAAAAATTATGAAATGACATGGACCATATCAAACGCACGATATGTTCTTAGATGAACAATCAACTCACAAATGAGTACTTTGTTTGTTTTTTTTAATTGGACTTAAATTAAAGATGAATCCTCTTTGGGGACTCGACAACAGATTCTACAATTATTTCAACCATGTTTCCACCCACAATGAGTACTTTGTTTATCAATCTATACATTTTTAAAAAAAGATTAATGGAGTAGGAAATCATTTCCGACCCATACGTACACCATTTTATAGCATGGAATGATTTGGCAAAGATAATTTCTTAGAGTCACGAATCGTGTATATCGGTATTTGTAAGTCATTATTCTTACATTAATTGTAGATTTACAAGATGAGTATAACATTCCTAACAAAAATCATATCATTCTAAAATTTTTAGCGCAATAAAAAATTGATAGAAATTGATTAAAAATTAACCGTGAACAATGAACGATAGAAAAAAAGAGTCAATTTTTAATAAGTCTATCTGTTTTAGAATGATGTAATTTTTTTGTAAGAATGATCTATAAGGTGAATAAAGCATTATTCAATTCTTAGATCAACATCATGTGGGCCCCACATTCACATTACATGTAAAATATACGGAAAAAAAAACTGTATCTCTTTATTATTATCTTATTTTTGTTATGTGCATGGCGAATATTTAAGTTAGAATCAAAGATGGTGGCACTTTTTAAGGAAGCGTATAAAAGTCTTTTTTAAAGTTAATATTTGACGCGGGTGCTCCATCCATCCGTTCTCTTTCCTCCTTTTGCTTTTTGACAATCCACATTATCTTTTTTTTTTTTTTTTCTTTTTTTTAGGAACCATTCTACCTTTGTTGGGGGAATTGCTACTTTAATTTTTCAATCATAATCGTGCTTATTGTATTGTTAATTAAGTCTATGATCTGATGAGATATCGGATCAAATTTGGATTTGATCTTATTTCGATACCCTGACATCCCTGTCTAGTAAGATTTAAGAACACTACATACAAGAATTTTTGGTGTTTACTCTAAAAAAAATGGAATTATGAAGTGTCTAGACCTGGCAACGGGTTAGGGTTAGGATCGACCCTAGCCGGGTTGGCGGGTTAATGGGTCAAGATTGTTCAACCCTAACCCTGACTCGTTTAATAAACGGGTCAGTTTTTCAAACCCTAACCATAGGCGGGTTGACCCTAACGGGTTGGCGGGTTAACTCTAACTAAAATTTAAAAAATTTAAAGACTATTTATTACTCATTAATTATTATTTTAAACTTAAAATTCATTAGATANGGGGAATTGCTACTTTAATTTTTCAATCATAATCGTGCTTATTGTATTGTTAATTAAGTCTATGATCTGATGAGATATCGGATCAAATTTGGATTGACCCTAACGGGTTGGCAGGTTAACTCTAACTAAAATTTAAAAAATTTAAAGACTATTTATTACTCATTAATTATTATTTTAAACTTAAAATTCATTAGATAAATTAAAATTTGTCAAATTTATTAGTTGAAGATTAAATTACTAACTAAAACTTAAAAATTAGAATTAAAAATTAAAATTTACTTATAAAAAATTGAAACTAAAATTTTATTTTTAAAAAAAATATACAATTTACGGGTTGGCAGGTCATCCACGGGTTGAGCGGGTCGACCCTACTGACCCGCGGGTCCAAAACTGTCAACCCTAACTCGATCCGTTTAGTTGGCGGATCGGGTTAGGGTCGAGTTTGGCGGGCCGAATTACCCGTTGCCAGGTCTAGTCAAAGGTACACTGAGTGTGTCTATGATTGCCGTTTTTGCAATTAACCTGCTTGTTCGGATTTGCAATAGGCATATAAAGTAAGTAATTAATCTGTGAATTCTTATTTATTTAATTTTAATTAATGAAATATTAATTAGCAGTTATTATAAGAAAGGTAAATTTTTGCATTAGCAGATATACCAATCGAGGACTAAAAACACCTGGAATTTCCTAGTAAAATTGGATTTTCTAAAATAACTATTTGTTGTTGGTTGCCAACAAATATTTACGCTTTATTGGATGAGTTTATTGGATAAATAATAGTGTGACACCCAAAAAAATGGTGTTGATTTTTCATGAAAAGTTTTCCTCATCATATAAATGGTCAACACAAAAAAGGTCACAGATTTTAAAAGTGATCATTTAGGTGACTTGCATCCTTCAGCTGAATATTTTGGAGATGATTCTAAGTTCTTTTTGCAACAGATTTGAAGAGCATTTTGTTTGAAGATAAATGTGGGAAAGAATATTATATGAGTATCTTTTTATTTAATCTTTTGGTTGGGTCTCCTTACCCTCCCAAAAAAAATCAACTATTGCAATATTGCCAACCCTCTTTTTTTAAGGTTTCCTCATAATACTTTGTCTCTCTATACTTTCACTTTGAAGTGTTACCATAATACTTGCCCTTAATAACTACGACACTTTTCCATCAAAAGCTCCTAAACGGAATTGGACGACTAGGATCGTCTCTTGATAATTTAAGATGTGGCCCACATCAATTATAAATGTAGAACTGGTGGCCCCACGTGTGGGACACGGGGCTTGGATAAAGTCACCACGTATTTATTATTATTTATTTTTGTGATGTGATATGTTGGTTTTTAATAATAAAAACGGTGCAGCCTAAAGATAAGGTAACAAATTTTTTTTCGGAACGGCAAAATCCTTTATCCCACTTTGAGTCTTGGCCGTTGCCGATGGCATTCAATGTAATTATCTCCAACCTAAAAAACCCATCCCATCTTGGAGTCTCTTATCTCCACCGATGAAATCGGACCGTTTAAAATTTAGGGTGAGGCAGTGAAAGACAAATAAGGAAAGGTCACGGACCCACAGGTGTCAGTAAAACATTGCTTTGAGTCAGATTGATCCCCGTTCAGAAAAAGGAAGATGCTTTAGAATATGCTCTTTGGATTTCTCCGAATTACCTCAAATTTAAATTTTAGCCAACCGGACAACGGGACAAGTTCCCGTTTCCTTCTGACTAACTCCACTCCTCAACACCTCTCTCTCCCTTTCTCTCTCTACTTTCTCTCTCTACTTCTCCATATATAAATAGATCCTGTTCTTCACCTCTCATTGCTACCAAAACTGTCTTCGTCACAAAACCTAACCATCACTCTTGTGTTTCTTCGATCAAAATTTTCATCTAAAGATCAACAATCATGCAAATCGTTACTTGTAATGGCGTCTCAGATCAAGAGCAACTCATCGAGAAGTTGGAAATTTTTAAGATCCAAGGAAGAGATAAACGTGGTCGAAGGATTCTTCGTATAATCGGAAAGTTCTTGCCTGGTAAGAATTTTTTTGATGGATTTTTAATTTTTTTTTGTTCTTGATTTTTAATGAGTTCTTGTTTAAAAATCTTGGATTTTAATATGTTTATGTTGATTTTATTTGAATGATTATTCAGCTAGGGCTTTGAGTACTGAATCTTTGAAAAAGTATTTGGAAGAGAAGATCTTTCCTGAATTAGGTGAACGTCCTTTCTCTGTTGTTTACATACACACCGGGGTTCAACGAAGTGAAAATTTTCCTGGAATCTCAACCTTACGATCAATCTACGAGGCGCTTCCGATCAACATCAAGGAGAATCTCGAGGCAGTCTATTTCGTTCATCCTGGTTTACAGGCCAGGCTCTTCCTCGCTACCTTTGGTCGTTTCTTGTTCAGTGGAGGGTAAGCTTGTTTGTTTCTCTCTCATCCCTTCTGTTCATTCTGCGTATCTTAGCTTTTTCGTACCGACAAAATCTTTCATGCGCCTGGAACGCGTGAAGGAAAGTAAAAGCAAAGTTGTCATTTTTTGTGTTGTGCCCTATTGTTCTTGTGAACTTATGGCGCAAGTTAGTGACTTTGGTGTTTTTTTTTTTTGGTATTATAGGTTGTACGGGAAGCTTAAATACGTGAGCAGGTTGGCATTTCTGTGGGACCATATCAGGAGACAGGAGATTGAAATCCCTGAATTTGTGTACGATCATGATGAAGCGTTGGAATACCGTCCGATGATGGATTATGGAATGGAGAGTGATCACCCAAGAGTCTATGGTGCGCCGGCGGTGGAATCTCCTGTGCCCTATTCGATGAGGTGTATTTCTTAGTAAGAGGTCAAAACTGGTTTGGTGGGGTGGATTAAGTAAAGACTAAAATGCGCCGGTCAAATTAGTTGGGGGTTTCTTCTATACACTACTTTGTAGTTTCAATTTCTGTGGTAGGATAGAGATGTCTTTTTTTTTTTTTACGTTTTAGTTTGAATGGGGAGTTCTTCTGTGGATAGAAAAAATGTAAATATGAAGTGATGGAGAAATGAGAATAGTGGAGTGGTTTTCAGTTTGGAAAATCTTGAGTTTCATCAAACATGTGGCGTGCACGTGAGAAAGATGACGGAACAGAGTTTTGTTTAGTTTTGTTTTGTTGGTAAAGGTGAAGGTGAAAAGGAGTGAATGAAAATGATATCTATATACCAAAGGAGGACGGTGAAGGGGTGGGTGACCGTTACCCCCACCCTACAAAACAAAAATTTGATGATGGATAAACATAATCCCACACCATCACCAAAATAAATTTATATTTTTACGAAATGTCAGATGTGTTCCATTCATTTTGCAAATTATCAAAATGATTTTATTTTCTTTTTTTTAATATATTTATACTTTTTAACAACTTTATTTATTATATAAATGATCAAAATAACTTTATGTTCTTCTACGAAATATTGGATGTGTTCTGTAGCTATAGTTATTTATTTACATCTGATTTACATTTGACGGTGGAGTCGCGTAGAGTGGATCTAAAGGTGTGTAGGTGCGCGCGAAGCGCGCATGAGGGCAACGTGCGTAGCGCGTTTGGACATTCAACGCGAAGCGCGTGCTGGGAGGATGGACAAGGTTTTGAGCTGGAGGTACGACGATAAACCTAGTGTCATATAAGTCAGCAAGAGTACGCGAATTTGCAGAGAGAGAGAGAGAGATAGGTTATTTGTAGGCCCCACCTTATTGCACCTTATGAAGCCCCATATTTTGTGGGTCCCGTATAGAGATCAAGAGCTAAAAGTTGTAGAGGGAGTTTGATAGAACCTAACCTAATCTATGATGGTGGGGTTCACATGGAGACATGGGATGCTAGTACTCAACTGGAGGAGAAGTCTAACATGGAGTTTCTATTTTAGTAATTGCTATTATGTAGGAATCCTTTTTAATTCAGTAGTTGTTATTTCCTTAGTAGTTGCTATTTCTTAGTTCACATTCTTAGTTGCTGTTTTCTTAGAATTCTATTTCCATTATAATTAGAAGTTGCTGTTAGATGAGTCTCTTGTAAACCTATATAAACCCATTATGGGTCGATCATTAATCAAGAGAGAAATTATATTTTATTTTACTGTTTGTTTTGATCGGTTCATGCTGGCCTTTGGTTAAGAACATTCTTGTTCTTATCAATTGGTATCAGAGCCGTGATTTCTACCCTACCACCTTCACCGCCGGCCATCCTCATTCTACAGATCTCCACCTCCATCTACGCCACGCCAAGCTCGTCCCATTGCATGACCTTAACTCGAGCCCATAAGAAAATCATCATGGAGCAGCAGATTAAGGATATTAATCTTCAAATCGATGAACTGAAGTTAGAGAATACCCAACTAAAGTTGAAGATGGAAATAATGGAGAAGGAGACGAATGGATCCACACCTGGTACTGCACCCTTCTTTCGACATCAGCAATTCGACGGTAATCGAACAGGTAAGCTACTATTTCCCCGTTTTGATGGAACCAATCCTCAGGATTGGTTATATCAAGCAGAAATTTATTTTGAATATAACCGCACTCCGCCCGATCAACAAGTTAAATTAGCAGGGTTCCATCTTGATGGTAAAGCCCTTCAATGGAACAAATGGTTGAGGTCGGTGGTACCATCATTATCATGGCCAGATTGGTCGGTAGCATTGTTGAAGCGTTTTGGCGGAAATAAATTTGAAGATCATACAGCCTCCTTAGCCAAGCTTCGACAAATTGGAACCTTGAATGCTTATCAAGAAGAATTTGAACGACTATCGAACCATGTGACGGGACTCAACGAGGAATTTATGATAAGCTGTTTTGTAGGAGGACTAAAGGATGATCTTCGTCTGGAAACTCAATCGTTTCAGCCACAGACATTGGTTGATGCTATTGGCATTGCTCGTTTACAGGATGAAAAGTTGAATTTGCGACGACAATTGGTGAGAAACCCACCTCGGTTTACACCACCAGCAGTTACATCAACCTCTCGACCCTCCACTACCATGCAATCAGTTCCTACAACCCCAACCATTAGACGTTTGACACCTGCAGAGGCTGAAGCAAGACGGCAACAACAGCTATGTTATAACTGTGATGAGAAGTGGTTTCGTGGGCATCGATGCAAAACCCAAACACTATTTCTTATTGAAGGAGAAGACTTAGATGAGGATGAACATCTTGAACCCGAACCTGAAGAGGAATCTGCAGAGATATCGGTACATGCATTAGCTGGGGCGTGCGCCCCTCAAACTATGCGAGTTCAAGGGGAAATCAAAAGGGCAAAGGTAACTATACTCATTGATTCGGGTAGTACCCACAACTTCATTGATCAGAATATTACGAAAAAATTAGGCCTTGAAGTTGAAAAAGATAATAGGTTTGAAGTTATGGTGGCTAATGGGAGTCGAATAACATGTACTGGTCGATGTTTCAATTTAGGGTTTCGTTTACAAGATTATTTTTTCACTAATGATTTTCATGTATTACCTTTGGGTGGGTGTGATATGGTGCTTGGAGCACAATGGTTACAAACCTTAGGACCCATTAGTTGGGACTTTAGAAAATTGACAATGGAGTTCTCCGTACGTGGTTATCCCATTAAATTGGTGGGAACTAATGTGGGGAAGATTAAAATTGCTTCCAGCCATACTATGGAACGTTTACTTCATCATGGTGCTATCGGAGCCCTTTGCCACATCAACAACGTGGTTGAGAGTACGAAGATCGAACCTATACCTCAGGATATACAAGCTATAGTCTCTCAATTTCCAGAAGTAATTGCTGCCCCTACAACCTTGCCACCACGCCGATCGCATGATCATCAAATAAATCTGATTCCGGGAGCACCACCAGTTAACGTACGGCCTTATCGATATGCACACTTCCAGAAAGATGAAATCGAAAGGTTAGTGAAGGAGTTACTCGACTCCGGACTGATTCGACCAAGTAGCAGTCCATTCTCTTCACCCGTGCTGTTGGTAAAAAAGAAAGATGGATCTTGGCGAATGTGCATTGACTATAGAGCCCTCAATCAAGTAACGGTAAAAGATAAATTTCCTATTCCTGTTATTGATGAGTTACTTGATGAGTTGCATGGTGCTTGCTATTTTTCGAAGTTGGATTTACGTGCTGGTTATCATCAGATTCGAGTGAAGGATGTTGACATTCCAAAAACAGCATTCAGGACTCATGATGGTCACTATGAGTTCTTAGTAATGCCATTTGGATTAACCAATGCCCCATCTACTTTTCAACATCTCATGAATGACATCTTTCGCTCTTGCTTGAGGCGATTCATATTGGTTTTCTTCGACGATATTCTCGTCTATAGTAGGACATGGTCTGATCACATGAAGCACCTCACATTCACCTTCAAAATATTACAGCAACACCACCTTGTCGTAAAACTTAGTAAGTGCACTTTTGGGCGTGAGGAGACTGAGTACCTCGGCCATATTATCACATCAAAGGGAGTAGCAGCCGATCCAGCTAAGATTCAATGCATGGTGGACTGGCCAACTCCTACTACAATCAAGGCGTTACGAGGTTTTCTTGGACTTACAGGATATTATCGTAAGTTCGTCAAGGACTATGGTAAGATAGCTCATCCACTTACCTCTCTTTTAAAGAAGGGTAATTTTGGGTGGTCTCAAGATGCAGATGATGCTTTCAAGACATTGAAGGTTGCTATGACTACTACCCCTGTCCTAGCATTACCAGATTTCTCCAAGACCTTTATTTTGGAGAGTGATGCAAGTGGAGTAGGTATTGGGGCTGTGCTGATGCAGGAGGGACGCCCCATTGCTTATACAAGCAAGACATTGGCTCCCAGGCATTTGGGCCTATCAACATATGAAAAGGAGTTACTTGCAGTGGTTCATGCAGTCACCAAGTGGAGATCTTATCTCATAGGACAGAAATTTATCATATATGTTGATCAACAAAGCTTGAAATACTTGTTAGAAACCCGTGTGGCCACTCCTTCACAGCAAAAGTGGATCACAAAATTGCTTGGTTATGATTATGAGTTGGTATACAAGAAGGGCATAGAAAACAAAGCAGCTGATGCCTTGTCACGATTACATGAAGGAGATGCAGCTCAACTTGGCGCTATTTCCTTTTCAAGTTGTGATTGGTTGGAAGAATTAAAGAACGATTTGAAGTCAGATCCATGGGTGTTAGATCGACTTAAAGCACTCAATCACACAGCTTATGGAGCCAAGAATTATTCTGTTGAAGATGGCTTGATCAAAAAACAAAATCAGATCGTGCTTAGCCCCAGTTCAAAGTGGAAACCCGTGATTTTGGAGGAGTTTCACTCTTCACCAGTCGCGGGTCATTCAGGTTATCTCAAAACTATGAAAAGAATTTCTAACTTATTTTTTTGGCAGGGAATGAGACAAGATATAAAAGATTACATAGCACAATGCGAAACTTGCCAACGAAACAAGTATGAAACTTTGTCTCCAGCGGGGTTGTTACAACCATTACCACTCCCTACTACTATTTGGACTGATATTGCAATGGATTTTATTGACAGTTTACCAAACTCCTATGGTAAAACTGTAATAATGGTAGTAGTAGATCGACTCTCTAAATATGCTCATTTTGTCGCACTTCGGCACCCTTACACAGCTACATCCGTTGCCCAGAAATTTGTGGAGAATATTGTTCGGTTGCATGGATTTCCATTATCAATTGTGTCGGATAGAGATGTTGTTTTCACAAGTAAATTTTGGCAAGCCTTGTTCACCTTGCAGGGTACTCAACTTAAGATGAGTTCTTCGTATCATCCCCAAACTGATGGTCAATCTGAGGTAGTGAATAGATGCTTGGAGACCTATCTTCGATGTTTCATTGGTGAAAAGCCAAAGAGCTGGTCTAAATGGTTACATTGGGCTGAATATTGGTACAACACTACGTACCATTCTTCCATAAAGATGACCCCATTTGAGGCAGTTTATGGCACCCGTCCTCCCACTTTAAATCACTTTATTCCTGGCGAAGCCCAACCAATCCAATTGGGTGAAGCATTGGCTCAGCGAGATCATGTCCTTTCTCGACTCAAGGAGAACCTCAGAGTGGCACAAAACAGAATGAAGCAACAAGCTGATCAACATCGAATGGAACGAGAATTTGCTGTTGGAGATTATGTGTACCTCAAACTACAGCCATATCGGCAAGATACTGTAGTTCGTCGAGTTTCCCAAAAATTATCACCACGTTATTATGGGCCTTATCGTGTTTTGGAAAAGATTGGTAAGGTTGCTTACCGACTTGAATTACCAGCTGACTCTCGCATTCATCCAGTGGTGCATGTCTCATGTTTGAAGCCTGTTGTTGTTCCTCACATTCAAGTATCAACCAGCTTACCTACTGATTTGATTGATGATGATCCATTGGCAGTTGTCTTACAAATCAACCTTGAGGACAAGGTTTCGGTTAAGGGAGGAGGAATGATAGAACCTAACCTAATCTATGATGGTGGGGTTCACATGGAGACATGGGATGCTAGTACTCAACTGGAGGAGAAGTCTAACATGGAGTTTCTATTTTAGTAATTGCTATTATGTAGGAATCCTTTTTAATTCAGTAGTTGTTATTTCCTTAGTAGTTGCTATTTCTTAGTTCACATTCTTAGTTGCTGTTTTCTTAGAATTCTATTTCCATTATAATTAGAAGTTGCTGTTAGATGAGTCTCTTGTAAACCTATATAAACCCATTATGGGTCGATCATTAATCAAGAGAGAAATTATATTTTATTTTACTGTTTGTTTTGATCGATTCATGCTGGCCTTTGGTTAAGAACATTCTTGTTCTTATCAGAGTTGAATTTTTAATATGATGCAAGTGCTAGCTAATTGGGTTTAAACCTCTCTTGTGTGGAAGGTGCTTAATTTAAGAAGGTGCTTAATTTAAGAGCATTTAAGTATTAGAGTTCAATGAGGTGAGTCTCAATTAAATTGTAGCATTCAAATTCCAACGGAGAAAAGAGAGAAGATAATGTGGCACCCCAAGGCTTCAATGTTCCAATTGAGCTTCGTGCTTCCATATTTTCGGGGAAACAAGTTTCCTTAATTCTGCACCTAAAGAATTTCAATGGACCAACCAACCTAACTTTATATTTTTCTTTTAAGTCCTAAATTGGTTTTGTTGGAAAAAGAATTTTAGGATTAATTATTCACTTTCGATTAAGAAGGCAAGTTTTATGACATTTTTGTATTGGTCAACAGTCACTTAATCAAGGTCTAGAAGAAAGTATGTTTAGTACTAAAGTTGTATTTGAAAAAACGTTTGGTAGAATAGTGAAGTTGCAGCTGATGACTTCTCTTAATTAAAACAGCAAATTCCTACATAATTTCTTAACGAACGGTGGGACTATTTTTCATATACCTTCGTGATTTGCATATATTCCAAAGTTGTATACGTCTACTGTGGATTGTAGCTACGGTAAAAAATTCTGTAGTCTTTTCGATAACCCTAACATCACCGTAAAGATAATAAATTTTAGGTGCCCAAGGACAATATGGATTAGGTATAATAAGGAATCAAGTTTCCATACAATCATTCAATTTCTCATCATTTAAAGGTTTTTTTTAAGACACAAGGTTTTTACATTTAATTTCTTATCTTTTAAAGGTTTTTGTAAGACATAAAATTTTGACACTGGTTTAAACATTTCATATTCGTTATTTTTAACGAGTCATAGATGTAAATTGGTCCTTAATGATAAAGATCATCTATGTGGATTTAAAACCATTGGATGATTGCATCCAACGGAGATTTCTCATAGATGTAAATTGGTCCTTAATGATAAAGATCATCTATGTGGATTTAAAACCATTGGATGATTGCATCGAACGGAGATTTCTGGATACACATCAAAGAGAGGCGAGAAATTGAGTGAGACACTAAATCAGAAATTTCTTAGATTTAAAAAAATAATCAACTTTATAAAGACAGAATTAGTGTCCACGAAAACCGTACCCTTCGAATTTTGGGGGGCCAAAGACAGAATATCATGTGGATGGTTAATGATTTCTGACGAAAGGGCCCCACTTGATGTACCCATTGCTCGCAAAAAAATCATGAATAACTCCACACCACTTCTGACCACAATCTCTTGCCATCCCACATTATGTGGTAGGTGATTGTGGTCAGCAAACCTGCAATATTTAGAGCGCAAATAAACTATAATCTCAAGGAGCAAAAATTCAAAGAAACAGTACAACAACAATGTGGGAACAAGAAAGTTGAAGAAACCAACCTCAAAAGGCCTGTATTCCATCCACACACCGCAAAATTTCTACCCAAGAAGTAGCAGCACATTTTACAGGACAAGGAAAAAACACAAAAACGACCTGGTTCTTCTCACTTGTCTAGTATATCATCACCCAGTCACCCACCATATGTATCAAAGCCCAAAAACAAAACTCTGTTATTCATTAAGACCTACTGAAGATTTTCAAAATGGATTGCTCTTGTACCAAACGCTGCTCTGTTTGTCAAAAGATCCACTTTCCTGTAATCAAAGATGTAAATGAGTTCGAAGACACAGAAACTAGATTAGATTGCTCTTGTAATCAAACAAAATATCGAAATGAAATGTCTTCCGGGAATAAGATTGTCAGCAAGATGAGAATAATAACAAATTCAGATTGAAAGTCCCCAATAAGATCTCTTCATAACACTGCTGATTATTCGAAGTGCGGCAGAAGTATGATTGATGATAATATGACTGATATAGGAAAGAAGAACATACCATTGGGCATCCCAACTAGGTTGGCACCCCCAGGGGCATCAATCATCTCCAGGCCAAAAAACTAATAGAATCTATAGTATGGCGTGTCTCCACACTCAAGGCTGAGCAAAAAGGAAGTTCGCTCAGATTAGACCACCCTCTCCCCCTACTTAACAAAACACCCTCTGACTTGGTTTAACGGGGTAATCTTCAGCTGTCATATTGGCTAACATAACTAGCACCTCCAAGGTACTAACTTCATTTTCAACTATTTGTGCTCTTAAGATTAACATTGGAGCATACTAGCTTCAAAGCAAGCTCCTAAGAAACTAAATGCTTGAAATGCGTATGACTGTCAGGGCATAATCACCTGGTTAGGCAAATATATGTAATAACCACAAAAGAGCACATCTTTGACCAGAGTTAGAAAACATTATGTCAAAGTTTACCAAAAATAATATTCACGTTTGCCATAGAATGCTTTTCCATACTTCCCCGCTATCAAGTGTATGGTTACGTTATAACACATAATGTAATCCAAATGATCATCAGATAAAGAAAACAAAGGAGAAACGGATAAGGCACAATGCAATTAAAAAGGAAAAGAGTTTTCTCATTTTAGATAAGGAGTTTCAAAATTTTCTAAGGTTTCTTATAATCAAGAAGAAAACTGAAACAATTAGTTCCACACACACCACATGCTTAACAAACAATGCAATAGTTTATAACAACCATATATTCAAAAAGATTAACAATCATACAAATTCAATCAATACCATAAGTACTATATAAGCCATGAAGGGTAAGAAACTAAGAATCTGTATATTTACCTCCAACATCCTCCTTATTGCTGATTGGAAGGAATCCACGATGGTGGTGGCCAAAATAACTGGTTATAACCTGGATAAGATGCTAATGGTCCAATTCTATCTTCTTCTAAGCTGTATATTCCTATACTTTGAATGAATACATCATCAAAGTCCTCCGCTCGCAAAGTATAAAAGTTATCTGTAAATATAATGCAATTCCCTTTACATTGAGACAACTTGTTAGCAGGTACAGAAAACGAGCACCTGTCACCCACTACGAACACCCGGTTGCCCAAATTTTCCACCTCAACCCAACTCTGCTTGCTTTCATCCAACTTAAACACTTCGCATCGAATTGGCGTTGCTTCTCCATCATAATTAGTTGGAAATGGTGTTCCATCACCATCATACTCAACCAGATCATGAAATTCATCCCATTCAAGATAATCAGGTCCAAGATCTATAAACATATCAACCAGAAACAAAATTCCATCAGATTCCACCAAACGCTTCTTTCGCCCACCCCCAATCACTGGAACCGCAACTACACTTACATTCAAACTAGTATCAACCACCACAGCTCTTCCTGTACTATCAACAGCATAGAATTTTCCATTATACTGTACTACATCATTGAAACGACATGTCTGATTTTGTATAACAGTCCATTTCTCATCCCCTGGTTTAAAAAAAGCTAATTTCCCCCCAACATGAAGAACCATAACTCCATAAACATCGTTAGCAGAAGGTGAATTAGGGTTTGAAGACAAAACAGCAACTTTTTTAACATCTAAATTATCAAGCTCTCTAACGTAAATCTCTTTAACTTGAATTCTAAGATTAGGATTCGAACTCTCAACAACATACTCTCTTTCTAACTCTGAATCAGATTCTGGAAGCTGAAGAACATATTCGTTACATAATTCAACAATTTCAAAGTCTGATAAGTTAAATACCTTTGGAAATGTTTTAGGTAGAGGCTTGATATGAACCCTAGAAAGAGGGTTTACGAGACGAAGCACATTTTCTCTCATTTCTTCCACCTTAATCAACCATTCTTGACAAGAAGAACCCTCACCCTCACCATCACCACCATTACCATTACCATTAACAGGCTGTCTCGGTCGGAGACAATAAACAGTGCTCTGCAATAGAACGCAGAAACGAGGAGGGGTGTCTGGATTAATGGAGGATTCGTAAGGGATGATTGGGAATGGAAATTTCAGAATTAATGGTGGAGTCAGATTTGCTGAAGATCGAAATGAAACGCAAACAGAACGAAATCGAAGAACATCGATTTCGCTAGTTAGATGTTTTGAGATCTTCGTTAATATCTCCTTCGGTAATTCAGACCAATCTGGTTTAAACATTTTCTTACTTGCTCAGATGGAGACGTAAGAACAGTAAAATTTATTTGATTTTGTAAAACTCTCAGATTTTTGGATTTGGATTTTGGAAATCTGAAATCTGAATTCTAACAATGAAGATTTTTCTTTCTTTTTTTTCTTTTTTTTGGTACTTTTTTGGTAATTTTTTTTGCGGATTAATGAGGGATTTTCTATGTTTGCCACGTGTCGAGCTCATTTAACCTTCCCTCATGCATGCGCGCCATTTTCTGGGTGGAGGCTCTGTTTTCAGTTTTGTTTTACAAAAAAACCGGTTTGAAGGTAGACTTCGGTTACTTGGGATAGAATTAATTGGTTCGGTTCTTATAGAGAACTTACTTCCAAACAAGCCTTGTAAAAGGACAAAATCGTCTTTTTGATATCTTCTTCAACCTTAAATTAGAACTCCCAATTAACTCTCTCATCAGATGATTCGATCTCTCTTTCTGAATTGATTTTGAATAACGTCATCGAAGGTATATTATCCCTTTCTGAATTGATTTTGAATCCTTGTTTCCATAGATTCTATTAGGAGCTTTCTGGGACTGTCAATACTCAGCTTTTTCTAAAGGGATTTTAGGGCATGTGATGACCAATATTAAGTTTGATCTTGGGGCTCTTTAACCCAATTTTTATCAATGTTGAAGGAACTTTTGAATTGATTAATACCCTGTTTGTCATGTATCTTTCTGATCATATATGTAGGGGGGAATTTTGGGATTTTTGTAATTCCCAGTCAGTCGAGCTTTTGTACCTTTTGGCTTTTACTTTTGTTAATTTTGAGGGAAATTAAGGTCTTTTAATTTACCTATTTAAAATTTGTAGCTTTCGGTTTTTAGGGCATGTGATGACCAATTTTAAGTTTGATCTTGGGGCTCTAACTTAATTTTTATCAATGTTGAAGGAAATTTTGAATTGATTAATACCCTGTTTGTCATGTATCTTTCTGATCATATACGTAGGGGGAATTTTGGGATTTTTGTAATTCCCAGTCAGTTGAGCTTTTGTGCCTTTGGGCTTCTACTTTTGTTAATTTTGAGGGAAATTATGGTCTTGTAATTTACCTATTTAAAATTCATTACTAAGGCATGGTAATCAACATTTTGTAATTGTTTTGTATGCTTTTGAATTACCAGGTATTCTTGTTTTCAGAAATTTTTGGGATCATTAGTATTCTACACCTTTCATAATCCTTGGAGCATTAGGGTTAATGTTTTGGTGGGTTGTTAGATCCCTCTTTTTTTGGAAAATTTTGTTAGGAAAAGCTTTCCCACTTTCTAATACCATGTTGTTTGATTCTTTTTTTTTTGCTAAAGCTGTCGAAGCATAAATACCCCCTTCCTGTTCGTTTCTACTTGAATCCTCTTATTTTATGTTGTGGGTTTGTGATATTTTTGGATTTAGAGTTTAAACTTTTAGAGAAGCTCAAATATGATAGAAGTTGTAAGTGGTGCTTCTTTGTGTCTTCCAATAGATGTTTCAGAGTTCATTGAAGGAGCCTATTGTTTTAAAATTTGGTTTCAGCTAAATATTATTTTAGATCTTATCATTCACCTCCATATTTTTATCCCTTTCTTGATGCATATTGTAATATATATATATAGTTTTGAATGGAAGCATGCATTAGGTTAGATGTATGAAACTGTAAAGTTTAAGCCCCATGCATAGCTAGAATATCTGTTTGTGATTGATTGATATATTATCAAAAAATTAAAAAGAAAGAAAAAGAAAAATAATTGATTGGGATATTTTTAATTTGTTTGTAAGACATGCCACTAAAATAGTTAAATAGGTATTTTGTGATCACGTTAAGTTTTGGTTTAGTTGATGGCTAAAAATCTTTCATGAAAAGTTTTACAGGGAAATTAAGTGTTATGATCTGCTATGCACATCTTCTTTCTTTGCTACCAAGACTGGGCCGACTAGCACATCTTCTTTCTTTGCTCCCAAGACTGGGCAGACGATTTATGGGTCACTGGATCTAGGAGGATGCATCGCATGGCATCTCAAGGGATGTCTGTATGATTAGGATGTTTCTACAATAGTTTAGTCTTTTTTTTTTTTCCTATAACACTTCTTCAAAGACACATAGAGCAATGGATAGTCGTAGTACTTTTTTTTTCCTCAATGATAGGAACACACACAACCCCTATTTTCTTCTTTGTCAAATTTCAGATCTTCCTCTTTTCTGCTATTGTTTAATATCTTTACCACCATCTGCCTTTAATTTCTGTCTTTTGTTCTTTTTGTTTTTTAGAAAAGAACGACGATAATGGCGGAATGGTCACAGCTCCCAAGAGAATTGTTAGATTCAATTGCAAAACTGCTAACCTCTGATATTTATGTTCTTCGATTTCGGTCTGTCTGCTCATCATGGAGATCATCTGTATCGTATCCACTCTTCTACCAGTTGCCTAATTGTATTCCTATTCACCCCAAAGTTGTTACTACCAGTCTCTCTGACCTTGGTGTCTTTTATCTGTCTAAGCGAGTAATATTACGCCTTGGACTTCCAGAGAATCAGCAAAGAAGAAACTTTGGAACGTCTTGGCTCATCAAACTTGAACAAGATGTTCCTGGCATGTTACGTCTCTTAAATCCACTCACCGAAAACCCAATCTACCCTTTGCCTACAACCTTTCCTAAGATATTCGACACAATCAACTTTCAAATCTCTGAATTGGGTCAAGAGTACGTCCTTCGTTATACTAATAAACCTCCCTTTACCAATCAATTCGGATATTCTGGTGACGTATATATGGAGAAAGTTGTCTTCTCTTCAACTCCTCCTTGGAGTGTTGGCATTGATTATGTAATCATGACCATACATGTGTCTGGAAAATTGGCTGTATTCAGATCAATAGACAATTCATGGACAGTAATCGATGATTTTACATCTCCTTATGATGATGTGATATGTTACAAGGGTGGATTCTATGCCGTGGATACCACTGGAAGAGCTGTGGTCGTTAGCCCGTCTCTAACTGTGACAGAAATTGCATCTCCAGTATTTGGCGGTGAGAAGAAGTGTTTGGTGGAATCGGAGGGAGAACTTTTATTGGTTGACAGGTATCTAAGCATTGGTCCTGATGAAGATCTTGGTAATGTTCATGATGATGAACACATTGGTCAAAATGATACTTATATTGTCGACTCAACAATTTGGTTTAAAGTCTATAAGCTAAATCAAGGCGGACAGAACTGGGTCGAGTTGAAAAGCTTGGGCGACCGTGTCTTATTCTTGGGTGACAATTGCTCATTTTCTACTTCAGCTAGTGATTTTACAGGATGTAAAGGAAGTTGCATTTATTTTACGGACATGTTCGTCAGCTTGAACAAGGAAGAAGATGATGCATTCAAGGCTTGTGACATAGGTGTATTTAACCTAGAAGATGGTAGTATTGGTCCCTTGATGTCTTATCAAGACCGTTCCCAGTTATTTTGGCCTCCCCCAGCTTGGATATCAACTGTATCATTTTAGGTGAGTTTTGTCAAACATTTGATGTTGTTAGGGTTTGATTTATTATATCACTATGTCCTTGAATATTTGGAACTTTACAGGTTACTGCATGATTTGAACTTACTGGTATCTTCTTCAATATACATCCTATCCATTCTACTTTATTCTCAATGTTTGTTAATCAGGCATTTCTTCATGTTATCCTTTAAAAACAAAAAAACCCGCAGAACAATCCCAAGCTTGCAGGCAAGGCTCAATAGGGCTCACAACTTCATTATTAGAACTCTTAAAGGATGAAACTGATATAACATGTAAAATCAGCATAGGTAAATATTGAAGAGTCGATAACAAAATTACAGCCGAGTAGGGGGAGAGATCATTGGATTACTTTCAACCTAGACCATCTGTCTGAACATTCTCTTGTTCTTGCTCTTTGCTCTTGATTTTCCCCGATGAAATCGGGGATGGTAAAGGTTGTTCTTTTTTTGGTTGGAGATGGGTCTCATTTAAGCTGATGTAGAAGATGAAGCAGACTTGGGGGAAATAATGAAACTTTTAAACTGTTCATTTGTAGTTTAGATAGAGATAATAGGTGCTACAGTTCTACATTACAGAGTCAGTTTATCAATGAAAGAAAAATGTTGGAACTGACAGTATTGTCTTGTTCAAATGAACCCATATATAATAAACAGAAACTGTTGTTAGATGATTGTGTAAAAATCTTTTTTTTTTTTTTGAACTGGATTTTGTAAAAATCTTATAAACCTTTTTGCTGAATGAGTTGCTTTTTGTGTTTCAGCAGGTACCGTTATTCATCACCTTTGAGAATCAAAATGTAACCATTTTTTTTTCTTCTGAAAATTCGAATTAAATGCTTGTATTTTTCAAACAGCAAAAAAAATTGAAAATTATATGGATAAATCATATTAAACGGGAAATATTTCTAATGTAGTTTTGAACATTTTATTTATTTAAATTATGATAAAATACTTGTTTTCATTTTATTAGTGTACTATATTTATTGACATTTTAGTCGTTGCAAAAATATTGGGGGTGAATAGCATTGCTAAGCCAATCCGGGTTTGCCCGGATGGTTAGGCATCCCCTCCCCTATGGGGGAGGTCTTGAGTTCAAGCCCTTGGGGCAGCTCGTGTAATAGTTTAAAGGGGTTTTGTGATTTTAGTCCCTATTTTTATAACCCTTATGTTTTTAATCCCTTGGATTAAAAACATTTGTGAATTTAGTCCTTAGTTTTTGAAAAGACAATACTAACCTTTAAAAACATTTTATTCCAAATATATCCCATATCTAAAAATCATTAACGGTCGACTTCATCAC
>MVGT01000727.1:462904-479790 GCA_002174775.1 Macleaya cordata
GATCCTCACATTTTTCACATCAAAAATAGAGTAAGCACTGCAGTGAAGAATTACGATAAGAAACAAAATATATGCATGAAGAACACCACCAAAGTCATCTACATTGTACATCAAAGTCAGATCTTCATCTACATTTCAGCCTTAACGTAAATAGACAGTTGTCTACACTTAAATTAAGTTCTAATCAACATATATTCCTTAACATTTGCATTATCTCACAGAAGAAAAACCAAATTACAAACAAACTAATATACCATGATAGTATAATATGACGACACTATGACGTAACAATAAATCTTAGATAGTATTCAAATAAAAGTTATGACCAAATTTACACAGTTAATAGACAATTAATCAAACAAATTTGAAAGTTAGATTAACATATCATTCGAAAGCCCTAAAAATGAACAAATCCCTGAAGAACTAGGGTTAAAGTTTGATAGTAGCTCATTTACGAAAATAAACTCATTTTCGACAGTAAAAGAAGAAGAAGACGTAAATTTCACATAGATTTTTCAGAGGTTTTTGCTTAGTTTTACTAAATCAGAGATCAATGATGCATTTTCGGGTTTTCCAACCCAAAATGTAGTTCTAAAGAGAGATTTATAGAAAGATATCGAAAGAAAAAATGAAAAATCAAGTTTTTTTGCTTACGATTTTCCTGGATTTGCCATTTCAGCAACTGTAAATGAAGTTTTTTGGACCGGAGTTGCAAACTTGCTACTATCCTTGATGAGTACTTTGGGTTTATGTCGTTCGCATTTAGAAAAATGGTGGAGAAGAAGGTGGAGAGGGAAGGTGGACTTTGGAGATAGGCTCTGTTAAAACTTAGATGCAGAGCATCTAAGTTGCGTCAATGGGGAAGAGGAAGAGTTTTCGTACCTGTACGACTGATAAGACGTCTACTGCATGCTGTTTAAATGCGTTGGATGTTCCTCGACTATCCAATTGATTGATGGACTAACCCCATGGTTCCAGGACAAGTTAGGAATTTAATTTAGGTTTGGACATTTAGGTCTTTTTCCTTGGTCACGTGAATGCACGTGTCTTACTTAACGTTCGAAATGACGGAACAGTGAAAAACGAGGGGTTTTTAGATTTAAAATTAAAAATGGGGGTGTCTTAGATTATTGATTATCAAATGGGGGGTTAAAGCAAAATAACTCAAAAAAAAAAGAATAGCATTGCTAAAAAGAAGGAAATACAAATAATACTATACTTGGAATTTGGGCCGATCTTGGTCCGAACTAGCCCACAACCATTTTGGTCCAATACAGAATTTTGGATTCACTCAAACTCTTGGATTTGCAAAATCTCTAATCCAATTAGGAAAGATTTCTTCGTTGTAATTGCATACTTGGATTAGGGTTAGGGTTGTTTTTTTGGTTCTTACACTCATCAATGGCCTCTGAATGGGCTCAACTTCCTCCGGATTTGATAGAAGCAATAGCTAATCGTATTACAGTCTACATCGATTACATTTGGTTTCGGGCTGTCTGTGTTTCATGGAGATCTGCTGTTCCCAAATTCCCTAATCATAATCATCTACCTCTTCAACTTCCATGGCTGATGGTTCCCTCCATTGGGAAGGACTGTGAATCTCAAATACGTTTCTTCAGTCCTTCTGAGAACAAATATCATCTGCTAGAGCTCCCAGAATGTCGCGGAAAACGGGTCTGCGGATCATCTCTCGGGTGGCTTCTTATGCTGGAAAGGGGTCCTGCAATCAATCTCTTTAACCCTTTCACAAGAACCCTAATTCCACTTCCACCCCTTACAGCATTTCCTCATGTAGAATTCCGACCTTCAATTGGCAACAAAGAGTTTATATTTCTTGCTCGCTGTCGTCAATACACCTATAGTTTCAGGCCCATGCACGATTTCTTCATAAGAAAAATGGTCTTATCTTCCAGTCCTTCTTCTTCTTCTTCTTCGAGGAGTCTGAAGAATAAAATCGAAGAAGGCGATGATTATATGGTTGTGGCAATCCTTCGGTTTAGAGAATTAGTCTTCATGAAGAAAGGGGATCAGTTTTGGACTTTAATTAGCGACCCAGAGTTTGAATTTGAGAATGGAATATTTCACAAAGGTCGATTTTTTGCTGTAGATATTAGAAGTAGGGTTGCAGTTTGTGATTTTGATGGTCCTTCTCCTAAGGTGACTCTACTTTTACCAGGTCCCGAAGTAAACGTTGGTTTGTCGGACCTGTATTTGGTGGATTGCTCTGGGATTTTGTTACTCGTAAAACAATATACTGGCACTACTGATTACATCACAAAGAAATTCATGGTTTATAAGTTAGATCAAAGTGGATTGGAATGGCACTGGAAAAAGGTGAGATACTTGGGCAGTCGTGCATTGTTCTTGGGTCCAAATAGCTCAGTGTCTGTGTTAACAGATAGATTCCATAGATGTCAAAGGAACTGCATCTATTTTGCAGACTACTATAGTGACGGGCAAATCCATAATTCCATTGGAGGTCATGATTTACGTGTGTTCAACTTAAACTATGGAAGTATAAAAACATTGCCATGTAATCTACGCCAGTATTGCGCCTTGGATTGGTCACCACCCATTTGGATTACACCGAATCCCACACAGAAGTAAGTTTGTTTATTTGATTTAGGTTTGCTTCATGAGGTTTTGGTTTTTGTTTCCTTCCTCAATGACAAAGCGGCAATTCCACATACTTTATATGATTATAATCTTCTGTATTTACTATTGATGAATATTGGCATGCCTTTTTTGAATTGTGTATTTTCTCCCAAATATGAATCAAGAATTGAATGTTTTTAACCCTGAAGATACAAGTGTAGAACCTTACTATGAGGTGAATGCAAGAGAAGAAAGCTTCAGCTTTTCCAGAAGACCAGAACTGCTCAAAGTTGGGCATGATTTCCCCTACTTTTGAGAAGCTTTTTGGTAGGATGAGTATTAACAACAATGATGACAGTGATTGATGCAGATATAAGTCTGTGTTTGATAGCAAAGAAATGTGTTTGCTGAAAGATGTTCATTTTCACAGTTGCCTAGAATTATATTCCTGGGGGGCGAAAGAAGTCTATTTTATTGAATTGCATTGAAAACTAACTATCGGCCACGCTCTTATTAAGTGAGTGAGTCCAATATCAAACACAACCTAAAGATTCGCAACCAAGAATTTGTGGACAATACTATGACTAGGTTTTTTGTGGGGCTATATGTAAATTATCTAAGGGCTGATTTTTTGTGAAGAATATTCAAACTCTCTTTCTCTCTCTAATCTTTACTAAATTTACACCAAATCGAATCCTCAAATGGTATAAATGTGAACTTTTTTTTTCTCCATTGTGCTTGCCAAAATTTGAGAATTTATAAAATTTTATTAAAAGTTTTTGTTCAAACTCTCGAAACAGTCATCCTAAGTGGCATGTATCAGAAGACAATATTTTAGTTTTACTTCACAATAGACATTTAAGAAAAAAAAAATGCATCTCTAATGCTATCGTCTTAAATGTCTTCATATCTTCTCGTTACTTATGTAGTTTTTACTTTTTTAAATGAGACAAAGTTATTTTGTTCACGTACTCAAATACTAAAATAGTTATTTTGTTATAACTATTGCCATGTCATCATCCAAGACTTTCTTCACAATAGCATTGAATAAGGTTATTTCAATGTCTATTAGGAAGATGATGAGTTTTAGTTACCAAGGCAATTTAGGTGCGCCAAGTGCTTTGGAGATGGCCCAAATTAAGTGGTCGGTTTTGGATGATGGCCCAAATCTTATGCTGATCCAAATTCAAAACAGTGGTGCCCATACCACCGGTCTAATTTGGAGGAATGGCTGAAAAGCCTGAAATTGCTACCCAACTCAGTTTGATCCATCTTCTGCATTCGAACTTCGAAGTTGCTCAAAAGTCAAGGTTCAACCTTTCTATGTTTTATCAGAAAGTCCAAGGTTCAAATCTTTCAAGGGTTAGGGTTTTCAGGTTGAGCCGAAAGGGAGAAATTTCTTTCTTGAATAAACACTTTAATTTCCTCACTTTATTTGAAATCTTACAGATTTAAGTTTTTCTCCTTCCTCTCAATGTCTTCCGACTGGGCTCAACTTCATCCGGAGTTGATAGAAGCAATAGCCAATCGTTTATCAGCCTACATCGATTACATCCGATTTCGGGCTGTCTGTGTTTCATGGCGCTCTGTTTTGCCTAAATTACCTAATCTTCGTCATCTACCTCCTCAAATTCCATGGCTAATGGTTCCTTTCATGGAAGACAAGAGCCAAAATTATGGATGTTTCTTCAGTATCTCTGAAAACAAGTATCATCTTCTAGAGCTCCCAGAATTTAGTAAGAAAAGGGTCTGTGGATCTTCTCTTGGTTGGCTGATTATGCTGGAAGAGGGTCCGGCTGTCAATCTCTTTAACCCCCTTACAAGAACCCTAATTCCTCTTCCTCCCCTTACAACATTTCCTCATGTAAAATTCCGACCATCAAAACTCGGCAGAGAATTCAAAATTTATGATTCGACGGAGGATGATTCATACACCCATAGTCTGACGATGATGCAGAACTGTTTCATAAGAAAAATGGTCTTATCTTCCAGTCCTTCTTCGAACAACATCGAAGCCGTCAATTATATGATCGTTGCTATCCTTAGTTCTTGTAAATTGGCTTTCATGAAGAAAGGGGATCAGGTATGGACTTTACTTAACGATCCAGAGTTTAGCTTTGAGGATGTAATATTTTATAAAGGTCAATATTTAGCTGTAGATTCTGAGAGAAGGGTTGTAGTTTGTGATTTTGATGATCCTTCTCTTAAGGTGACTGTAATTTCACCTGGACCACAAGGAGAAATTGGTTTCACTACTCATTATTTGGTGGATTTCTCTGGGGATTTGTTGCTAGTAAGTAGAGTTAGAGAATATGAACATAAAGGCACTTTTGATTACACCACAGTGAAATTCAGGGTTTTCAAGCCAGATCAAAATGGACAGGAATGGCATTGGCCCCGGATTAAAGACTTAGGCGACTGTGTATTGTTCTTGGGTGCAAACAGCTCAGTGTGTCTGCTAGCTAATGAACTCTCTGGATGTCAAAGGAACTGCATCTATTTTGCGGACGACAATCACGACTCCTACAATTTTAAGGACGACGACTTGGATGATTCTTATGAAATTGGAGGTCATGATCTTGGTGTGTTTGACTTAAACAATGGAAGTATAAAAGCAAATCCTTATCATTTGTTCAACCCTCGGTTTATTTGGCCGCCACCCATTTGGGTTACTCCAAATCCTAGTTAGAAGTAAGTTGGTCATTTGATTAATTGATTTATATTTACTTAATGATGTTTTTGTTTTGGTTTTTTTGAATTCAGCATTGGTTAATTTGAAAATGCTTTGGGATTACGTAATCTAATCAACATTTTTGTATTCTACCACAGAGACATAGCAATTCACAGTTTTACCATATAGAGAAATATTGGCATACCTTTAGAATTGTGTCTTTTCTCCCAAAAGATAAATCAAGAATTTGATGTTTTGAACCCTGAACTGCAGCACCAATACAAACTTACAAAGCGAAGCACTGAAATTATATTTGTTCTTAGTAACACCTTTTCATGAACGGGAAAAAAAGGAAAGAAAGAAAGAAAAAGAAAGTTGAAGCTTTTCTAGAGAATTGCTTGAATTTAGGATGAATCGTTCTCTCTTGTCCTTATGAGCGGTTGTCTCTCTTTTCTAGTTGAAGGCAATCTAATTTGAATGAGAGTTGAGGATTTTCTTGCACAACCATTTTCATATGAGTTTGTTTGTGTTAATGATAGCTTTAGGATGAGTTTTTGTGACTCTTTTATTGTGTTTCTTTATGGTTACACCTCTTTGATCTAAGTCTGCGCTAGAGTGAATTTCATTTCCTATAAGCATGGTTATCTCTCTTGATCTGTAAGATTCTCTTTCACTAGTCCACAGACTCCACACTGTGAATTTGTTTCGAACTTTTCTCCTTTTCATGTATGTATTAGTTAAATCTTTCTTTGCTACCCAGATGTCAACCCATCTTCTACACCCAAACCTTCTAGCGCACCCAGTGTGCCCAAAAAAGTGCAGGCAGACGATCATTAGTGCAAGAGACGCAACCTTGGAGTGAAGGCGAATCTGACATGTCCGTGGACTCTTCATGGATTGTAGTGGTGCCACCAAGTTAAGTCTACATAACAACTGGTGGCTAGAGTCTACTGTTGAGCACATTTTATCAATGAAAACAAAATTGTTGAATTGACAGTGTTGTTTAGATGAACCCATGAAGTTTTTTTTTTTTTTTTTCAATGAAGCTGTAATTAGATGATTATGTAAATATAATAGCTGTAAGCAAGCTTGTTGTTATACACAATATTATGGACTGCTCTGTGTGTTTCAGTTGTTACCATGGTTCATCACCTACCTTTGAAATCAGTGACCTGAAGCTATGCAGTCGTTGTTAGACACTTGAGCCCATTAAGATCTGTTTTACATATGACGTTTTTGGATCAGGTTTGATTGACTGCTTCCACCAACTTGTTTAATTCAAATCAATCTATCTGCAGCTCTGATCAGTAAGTTTTTTCAAATGGGTTTTGTAATTTGGTTGGACTGCACCTGATATGAAGGCCGAGTGCTATTAGTATTAAGTGTCGCTCAGACGCAGCAATGAGTCAAATCACAAAATCTCTATGCTTTTTAGAGATGGCCCAAATCAAATAGTTGGTTTTGGATGATTGCCCAACTACCATGGCGACCCAAATTGAAAACAGTGGTGCCCATATCACGGGTGAGTATTTTGGATGGAGGTCGAAAGAGAGAAATTGCCAATCAAATTGCAACTCATCTCTATCCATCGGCATTGGAACTTGCTCAAAATTCCAAGGTTCAACCTTTCAGGGTTTGGGTTTTCAGGAGCAGCAGAGGAGATCGAAAGAGAAACTTTTCTTTTAACAAACACTTGCATTTCCCCACTATTTGAAATTGAACAGTTCTAAGTTTCTCTTCCTCTCAATGGTCTTTACTTTATGGGGATCAACTTCATCCGGAGTAGATAGAAGCGATAGCCAATCGTTTAACAGCCTATATCGATTGCATTCGGTTTCGTGCTGTCTGTGTTTCATGGAGATCCGCTTTGCCCAAGTTCCCCAATCATCTACCTCCCCAAATTCCATGGCTAATGATTCCATTTTTCGGAGAGGAAAGCGAAAGTCATCGATTCTTCTTCAGTCTCTGTGATAAAATGTATCATCTTCTAGAAATCCCAGAATGTTGTGAGAAATGGATTCACGGATGGCTGCTTATGCTGGAAAAGGGTCCAGAAGTCAGTCTCTTTAATACCACATCTTTATGTGATAATAATCTCTATATTTACCATTAGAATAGTATTAGCATGCCTCTCAAAAGATGAATTAAGAACTAGATGTCTGTAACCTAAAGTACAACATTAATACAACGTAAAGTCATGATCTATATATTATGTTTTTATATTCTAATTTAATTGTTCTGTTGATATTTTGTGCAGTGAGGAGAAATCCCAAATTGCTTGATTTGATTAGCATCACACTAATAGAATCCCCTTCAGTGATATCATGAATTCGACCCTCACAAAGTGAAGGGTCACTTGTTCTCTGAAAAATGGATGTTACTATAGTTGTTTTAAAAACAAAAAGTAGCATCTGTACCTCAAAATCTTGACTCCTTATCATTGTTGGGGTTGTGCTTTGTAGGCTAATTGATTGATTAATCATTTTTGTATTGTTTGTTTGAAAATGCACGTTACTAATTGATGTTTGTATTGTTTGTGACTAACATGTTCTGTTCTGTTCTATGTATGATGTACTCTGTTTGCAGGTACATTTCCATCTCTCTTGTTGCATTGGTCACCTATCCAATCTTCTACACCCAAACCTCCTAGTGGATCCATTGTGCCCAAAAAGTGCAGGAAGACGATGATTAGCGCAAGAGACGCAACCTTGTTGTGAAGGCAACTCTGATATGTCCGTAGACACTCCTCATTGATTGCAGTGGTGCTACCAAGTTGAGTCTACATAACAACTGGTGGCTAGAGTATACTTTTGAACACAGTTGAACTGAGTCACTGACTGTTGTTTAGATGAACTCACACAACAGGAAAACAGTTGTTAGATGTTTGTGTAAATCTAATTGCTGTAAACCAAGATGACAAGCTTTGTATTGATAGACAATACTATGGACTGCTTTCTGTGTTTCAGCAGTTACCATTGTTCATCACCTACCTTTGAAATCAGTGACCTGAAGGCATGAAGTTGGTTGGATTATGGGTTAAACACTATAGCTCATTTAGACCTGAACTCATATTTACCTACCAAATTGTTAGGGTTTGATGGAGGTAGCACCATTCATAATGCCATTAAACTATTGCCATTTAGTTTGCCTTACTAGGGTTATGATAGGATTTACTCTACTACTACTAGAGTTTGGGAAGTTTAGTAATCAGAGATTCAAAATCCGGTAAAGTGGTGACGCTTCGGTTGATATTTTGCTCACTTATTTTCTGGAGGCATTTTTTAATTTATATTTTTTAATTGGCTGCTTTGACTCATCAAAACCTTGTAGGTTGGACCCTGACCCATATTTTATACTAAAAAACAGTGGTGCCCATGACACGCGTCTTTGGAATGAATTATGTGCACCCACCCACCTATACGTAGGGTTCACAATACCATCCATCATTCAACGGTTGCCTATATTTTGGTCAAAAGATGCATAGCTGACCGTACACCTAATAGGGCTTCATGATGGGCACACAGCGCTCTCTTCATAAACGAGGGTGCACAAAGTAACACTCAATTTGGAGCGATCATGGTTGAAATTGCCCAATACCAAATTGCAAACCAGTTGAGTTCGATCCCATCTACATTCGAAGTTGCTTAATTAAAACAATAAAGCTTTTTGGCCTTACAAAACAAATGCCAGATACTTAAGTGGCAGGGTAGGATTCAAAGGTTAGGGTTTCAAGCCTTCAAGCCTGTGAGCAGAAAAGGACGTGAAAGAGAGAAGTTTTTTTACACTTGAACTTCACCACTTCATCTGAAAGAAATCGAACAGTTCTGCCCGTCCTCTTCTCAAATTCAATGGCCCCTGAATGGGCTCAACTTCATCCGGATTTGATTCAAGCAATAGCCAATCGTATAACAGCCTACATCGATTACATTCGATTTCGGGCTGTCTGTGTTTCATGGAATTCTGCTGTTCCCAAATTCCCGAATCATCATCATCATCTACCTCCTCAAATTCCATGGCTAATGGTTCCTTTCATGGGAGACGAGACGGAAAGTTATCGATGTTTCTTCAGTATTTCTGAGGACAAGTATCATATTCTAGAGCTCCCTGAATGTAGTGAGAAACGGATCTGCGGGTCTTCTCTCGGATGGCTGCTTATGCTGGAAAAGGGTCCTGCAATCAATCTCTTTAACCCCATCACAAGAACCCTAATTCCTCTTCCACCCCTTACAACATTTCCTCATGTAGTATTCCGACCTTCAAAATTCGGCAAAGAATTTAAGGTTTTTTATACGACGGAGGATTCAGAACCCTATAGTCTGAAGACGATGCAGAACTACTTCATAAGAAAAATGGTTTTATCTTCGAGTCCGAAGAACGACGACATGGAAGAAGACGACAATTATATGGTTGTTGTCATCCTCCGTACAAGAGAAATGGCCTTCATGAGGAAAGGGGATCAGGTATGGACTTTAGTTAAGGATCCAGAGTTTTGCTTTGAGGATGTAATATTTCATAAAGGTCAATGTTTTGGTTTAGATTCTGATAGAGGGGTTGTAGTTTGTGATTTTGATGGTCCTTCTCCGAAGCTGAATGTAGTTTCATCTGGACCACAAGGAGAATTTGGTGACTATTTGGTGGATTTCTTTGGGGATTTGTTGCTAGTAAGTAGGACTAGAGAACATAACCATAACCACACTTTAGATTACACCACCACGAACTTCAGGGTTTTCAAACCAGATCAAAGTCTACCGGGATGGCACTGGCATGAGGTTAAAGATTTAGGCGACCGTGTGTTGTTCTTAGGTCCAAACAGCTCAATGTCTTTGCTAGTTCATGAATTCTCTGGATGTCAAAGGAACTGCATTTATTTTGCGGACGACAATTATGACTCGCATTATCTTGTGGATGAAGATTACGACTCGGATGATTCTGATGAAATTGGAGCTCATGATCTGGGTATTTTCAACTTATATGATGGAAGTATAGAACCATCACTTTATCTTCGACGCAATAATTGGTTGATTTGGCCGCCACCCACTTGGGTTACACCGAATCCCAGTTAGAAGTAAGTTGGTTTATTTGATTTATATTTATGTGATGTTTTTGTTTTTTCAAATTTGACATTCATTAGTTTGAAAATTCTTTGGATGAAGTAATTAGTCTACTCTTTTGTCATTACATCTCAAGACAAATCAACAATTCCACATCTTTATGTGATAATAAGCTCTATATTTACCGTAGGATAATATTAGCATGCGTTTTGAATTGTGTCTTTTTTCTCAAAAGATGAATCAAGAACTTGATATCTCTAACTCTAACCCTTATAGTACAATGTTAATACAACCTTATTAAGACAAATTGGTATCGTATTAGTTTTGAGTAACTCCCTTGGTTAATGGAAAAGAAGAAAGTTGAAGCTTTTCTAAAGAATTGCTAATTGGGCATGACTTCCCCTAATTTGAGAAGCTTTTTGTTGGATGAGTTTTTAATAACAATGATGCCAGTGAATAACATTAGTAAGCAGATTCTTATAACAAAAAGGACACACTAGTGGGAGATCGCTTTTCCTATTTTAGTGGCACAAACTACAAGCGTGTGTGTGTGAGAGAGATATCTCTAGTAAGCACGCACATTGCCTTCTTCTAGGATTTTACATCATATATATTTAATGTTTTTATATTCTATTTTAATTGTCCAGAAGTTATTTTATCCTTAGAAATAGATTTTTTTTTTTGGAAAAAACCAGATATGCAATCTCAATGGATTGATTTGGTTATATATATTTTTATCTTCTGTGTCTCAATTATTTTCTTTTTTTGTGTATAGCACTTGATTGATAATTTAATCTAACACTTAAAATGGATTCTTAAATAAAAAGTAAATAATAATCTAACATCAGCCATCATTGGAATGACCTAAATATAGTCCTGGTAACCTAGAAATGACTAATGAGGAGGAAGTAAATACACTTGAATCCATGTTTTTAGGCTTCACAAGGTGGAGTATTAAAGTATTTTTCTAGACCTCAAAACCTTGACTCTTTAGCAGCACAAGTCTGAAAATGATTGCCTTTTTTTAAAAGAAAAAAAAATTATTTGTTCAAATTACAGAATTCAGAGGTACTTATAGCTTATTTAATATTTTAGGTCTGAAACTTGGATTTTGATCACTTTAATTTTTTATTTCCTTTGTAGCACTGATTGATCCCTGGATTTTTCAATGAGGGCTCGTACAATTATTCTGAAGCAAGAAAATATTATCCAAATGTCTAAGATGATTGAATGAACAGGGTTAACCACCACTGAAAGCAACATCTATATTGGACTTCTTCATTTGTGGCCTGTGAAGCAGGTGCCAAGTTTCTACATTAGTATTCAATTAAGCAGCAAGCACGCGATTAACTGATGTAAAGATTTTTCATGAGGAAAATTGTATTACTCCCATGTCGTTGATGCTTCATTTATTAAAATATGTGGAACTGTGGTTATGGCCATCCATGTTTCTTAGTTTGTGTGATCTTTATAATTTGTGGTCCTTAAAGGTTAAACCCAAATTTTCTACATCAAATTTTCTTGTCTTGCTTATCTTTTAACTTTGTAGTTATAATGGCGACTCTATGGTTTCCAGGCCCTTTATGCATGCCATCAATCATCAATGGGTAACAGGGGATGTGTAAGGTCTAACAGTTGAGATGAGATCTCAGTGAAAGCTTATGCAGAAGAAGCAGAGGTTCATAAAAAGTGATGGTGTGGGTCATCTCAGGGGTGGATTCAAGTTCGTTGAGTTCTTGTTGGTGTTTCTGGGTGCAATGAATTATGGATTAGTCCAATGTCAAGCTAGTTGATGAATTCTTACAGCTATCTTCTTTCCGTTCCTACACTCTTGCCATGAAAGGGATGTGCAAATTCTTTACTGGTCCGCTCTCAATACTTCTTGGTTGCTTGATAAAGATGCAGCAACTTCAGGTTGAAAAAGGTACTATAACAATCTTTAATCTACGAAGTTGTCTTTCATCCTACTTGGGCACGTGATGATTATGTATCCCCAGCTATACATGCTGATTCTAAGAGACTTGCTTTCTATAAAGCAGGAGTTTGAGACTTGCATTGCCATGGAAGACATCACTATGATGACGTTATATGTTACCAGGCATGCGTATTCGCTGTTGACGGGTGTGGAGTTGTAGTTTGCAATGGGGTCCTTCATCAAAATGGTCCTTTAATGGCAACAAGAATTATTTGGTACAGTTGTGGGATTGCTGACGTCGGACGTCTCCCTCTCTATAGAATAGTCAAATCCGAGGTCGTAGTCTAAATTCGACTGATCACAAATAGTTGAAGGTGGCAAGTTTATGCAAACGTGTGTTTTTCTTGGGTTCTAATCATTTCCTATCTGCATCAGCTAGTACTTCAGACTTCTGAGTGCAGAGGGAACTTCACTGATGATTATTTGGAGGGGGTTTAAGAATGGAATGGGTGATCATGATTTCAGTGTCTTGGACATGAGAGGATGCCCGTGCCAAGCCAATAACGCACCATCCTGATTAATAGTGTCTCAGTTTCGCCACTACTTCTGTTTTGTCTTCAATAGTCTGTTTTTCGCCTTCTAAAAAAAATAATTTGTCTTCCTGTCAAGGATTGAACCCTTACCAAGTTATCAATTGTTTGTTTGTCCTCTCTCTCTCTCTCTCTCTCTCTCTCTCTCTCTCTCTCTCTCTCTCTCTACCTTATAAACTCAAATGCCTAAGCCTCAATTTCCCACTTAAAACCACTATTTGGAAAAGAAATCCCAGTTTAATTGAAAACAGAGGGCCCAATTTGATGGTGGGTGGCCGGACCACCGCCGTTTACTCTCTCTGGAACTGGGATTCAAATTGTGCAGTATTGAGATTTGGGACAAAATTAAGTTTGGGATGAGATTCAAATCACGAAGGGGTATCATTATCCAAAAATTGTGGGAAAAGTATCATTATCCCTGGAACTGATTTTGGTACCTGACCACAGCCGTTCTCTCTCTCTCTTTCATGCTATTATCCCTCTCTGGTTCGTTCATTTCTTCTTTAATGCCGCAAATCTTAAATTCTTCTCTAATTCCATTAGCTTCATCATCCATCCTTCTCTAGTTCCCCATTCCCCAGGACCCCACTCATCCGCGGGAAATCTCAATTTCGCTCATAGAACATCTGATTTCATTAATAACCTCAAGCCCACTAAAACTGATCTGGCAACAGGTCGAATTAGCCTAACTCTTAGCTGGCATACAAAAAACCAGCAATGCTATATTTTGTGCTATTTTCGTTTTAGCTAACCACTTCTACCTGAAGAGAGCAAAACAATAAAAGGTTTTTAAGTCTCTTGAGGTACATCAAGCCCATTGACCGTAGTAACTTCAGATTATTTGATCAATGTTTCCTATCCAATTAGAAATAAAACGAAAAGATGAACTCAATATAGTAAACATAATTATATACCGAGTCCCCCGGGGAGAACTGGCATCACAACATGATCATTTGTCCAATATAATCCAAGAATTAAACATCCAATGGCAGAAGCCTGGCAATGCTGGGATCAATGCACTTAACTAAATGTCATGCTACCATGTATGATTCTAAAAAACCAGTAGCTAGAGCCAGTAGAGGTTTCCAACGGATCTATTTTTTTAAACCGTGGCCTTTCTACCTAATAAACTGCAAACACTACCATTCTCCAAATATAAATTCGGTTATAAACACACAAACAGAAGAAGATGAAGAATAATTAACCACCACTTCAACTGAATCACCTGAGAAAATCTAAACCACGCATACAACATTCATGCATTACCTATCCTAATACCACACATGATGCGCAAAATGCAAGTGCAGCAAACTAGTGTTTATAAATTTAGTATCAAAGGGACTTGATATGTGTTTACACTCTACATGTCACATGTTCAAATTATCAGCACCCCTTCAGGAGTCGAAAATGGACAAGCTCCAGGCAAAAAAGAAGAAAGAAAAAGTAAGTGAGCAATTCTGAAGCCATCTAAAATCTCTTAAATTCAGCATATCCAACCCCTACAGAATGGTATAGTAACCTAATACATGACGTTAGATCAAATAATTGGATCTGTTTTGACACCTGACAAGAAAATAAAGCATAAAAATCATGCTCAACTAAAATCAATTACATCTCTAAGGCTGGGAAGAGTTATACATCCAAAATTACAGAACATAAACCAGATGATTTCATTTCTGTTTCTTTCTTCTGTTTTTCCTCACTCATGTATCATTCTGTGCCTATGGGCCTCTCATTTCAGGCTTGTCTTGGGCTTTAAAACTGAAGAAACTCAAGTACAAAACAATCTAAGAATTAAAGGTAGCACTTGCAATCAACACAATAAATTATAGTTTTTTTCTCCCTAAAAACTCAACAGATCTGCAAGTTTCCTATAAGAGTAGAATTTAGCATCTAAAAAAATAAATACAGGGCATATATATTGAACAGTGAGCAGTTGTTTGACCTCACTCCCTTAAAAAATTTTAACATTTGGCAATAGATGCTGTTACCCCAAATCTGAAAATCGAGTTCTTCAAGCAATGCTGTCAACTTGAGCACTTTCCGCCTCCCCATTGATGGAGACTCCATTAGCCTCTACAAAATTCAAATCAGTATAATTGCGGTGGTTCAAGGAATGTAGCCAGACGGCCACAGCCCCTTCCTTCTGTTCTGTGGAGGCAATATGAGAGTATATTTGCTTCATTTTGAAGTCCTCTGCTTCTTCTGCATAATCTTTCATTGAAACCTCTTCGTGTGTATCCTTCCACTTCTGGTTATACGAAGTGAAGAAACACTCATCCAAGTAGAGCCCAACCTCAGGAGCTGTGGGTACATTGATGTTTACATCCCTGAAATTTTAATTATTGAGATATAGAGAAAAGATTATAAAGTGTGATGGTTTGTATAAAAAACAATTCAAATAGCAGAATAGAAATTCACTGACTTTTGCAGTGCTATATCGATCAAAGACTCCGGCGCACAATTCCTCATGACAGCAACCGCAAGCCCAATCATCTTTCGAATCTGATGAAGCATGAAACTTTGCCCCACAATCTCACACTTAACAAAATCAATTCCTTCAACAGTAACGACAGTCTTTGCATCAAAGGATATAATGTAGCGAATCGCAGAGGGATCTTCCGCTTTTGTTCTCGTTGTGAAGTTATGGAAATTATGGGTTCCCACATAATGGCTCAGAATTCTATTAAACCTCTCTTTCTCCTTCTCTCCATAACAAAACCCACTCTCTTTTGCAGGCTTCGCATCTCCATTACTACATTCAACCAAAATTTGATCTGCTTTTTCTTCCACTGAAGAAACCCTAGCTTCCACCAATACTTCCACTTCTGAGACTTTAGACTCAGAGACAGAATTGGAATTTGCGAAATTCGAGGCAAACCCAGATTCAGTTTCGACTTCTGACGGAGAAACAACGTTGTTCCCATCGACATCCACTGTTTTTGATTCACTGTTACGTCGACCCATCACACCAACAACCTTACGACCTCTCTCAGAGCACTCCAAACACTTAACAAGTTCATTCTCCGAACCTAAACTAGCTAAAACACTTTCCCTATCAGGATGAGAATTTGGATCAAAAGCGAAAACAGGGATTAGATAAACATATCTCCTTCGATCACAAAACTTCTTTGCATTGAACGAATTGGTAACGCGCTTGAACCCAAAGATTCGAATTTGATTGGGAAGATTGGAATTAAGCCGATCGATGAATCCAGGCGGGTCGATGTAGAAACGACCAGAAACGACCTGACCCACGGCGCTTACGCCCTTATCGGTTCGAGCTGAGCGAGCCCAATCGAAACGCTTGGGGTTGCCGCGGTCGGGTTCGGGGACGGCGCCTGATTGGTAAAGAGCTTCTTCGAGATCAGCTTCGATGGTTTTAGCTCCAGGGTTTTTTTGCATTCCTTGATAACCTACACCGCAGTAGGCGAAGAATATAGCTATTTTGCGCCGCTTGTATCTAGGTTTTCGATCTGATAAGTTGGGGTTGGTGGCGGTGGTTTCATCGTCGGAAGTGGAGGTGGTGGAGGACATCTTGAGCTTCTTAGGTTGGGGTTCTTCTGGTAGTGGTAGTGGTGGCGGTGGGGGAGGAGAAGAAGTAGAGTCCATGTTTCAGTTGGCGTTGTTCAGTCGGTTTGTTTTCCCCATCATAAACGAGAGTGAGAGTGAGAGAGAGAGAGAGAGAGAGAGAGGGGAAAAAGGTCGAAACGGGTTTAGAGCATAGATTTGCAGAGTTTCGAGCCAAAACCCTAACTGAACCTTGATGGGTCCCACCACCTGCCACGTCCACCTAAAAGATCAATTTTAAATCAAAGAGTTGAGATGAGATCCAGTGGACTATGGATTGAAACACAAGTTGCTGTGTGCCCAACATTGGGCCTTAGGTTCAATAAAAAATTTATTGGGAGGCACCCACATGCCCTACTTATTGACGGAAAATGCTACAAGCAACTTGGATTTGCACCTTTGCTAATACCTCTGATTATTTTATTCAAATTAGACCAAAATTAGACCTACGTTAGACCAAGTTAGACTCAAATTAGACCTAAATTAGACCCCGG
>MVGT01000727.1:485601-506127 GCA_002174775.1 Macleaya cordata
TTTGTCTTGCATTTAGTATCTAGCATTATGGGAATTACTGAAGTACTTTGTCAAGCACTTCAACAAAAATCACAAGACATCGTCAATGCTATGAATCTAGTCTCAACTACAAAAGCACTCCTTCAGAAATTGAGACAGGATGGTTGGCATACTTTTATTGAGAGTGTGGACTTATTTTGCCAGGTGCATGACATTTATACACCTGATATGAGTTCTCGTTATATGGTGGGTACATCTCGGTCTTGTCAGCAACGTGACTACATTACAGTGGAACATCATTACCGCATTGATATATTTAATGCTGTAATAGATTTTCAGTTGGTGGAGTTAAATACTAGATTTCCGAAGGAGACAATGGAACTTCTTCTTCTTAGCTCGGCCTTGGATCCTAGGGAATCTTTTAAGGCATTTAAAATTGATGAAATTTGTCGTCTTGCTGAAAGATATTATCCTCAAGATTTCAATAAGCAAGAACTTTTTTTGTTGAAAGGTCAATTGCAACATTATGAGATAGATGTACCTCATCATTTGGAATTTCAGAACATATCTACTATTTCTGAATTATGCCGACGTTTAGTTGAAACAAGAAAGTCAGTGATTTATGATTTGATTGATAGATTGATTCGACTTGTATTGACTCTTCCTGTTTCTACGGCAACTACTGAACGATCATTTTCAGTAATGAAGCTTGTCAAAACAGCTATTCGCAACAAAATGGAAGATGATTTTCTTAGAGATTGCATGATTCTCCACATTGAAAGAAGTCTTGCGGAAAATATCGATCTTGATTCGATAATAGAGGAATTTAATTCTATGAAGGATCGTAGGGTACAATTTGCATAATACTTTTTTTAAATACTTTTTTGTACATATCTACGTCATACTTGACTAGATATATAGTGACTTCTTGATATATGGTGATCAATACAAAATTCACTTTGATTTTGTTACACGAGAATATCGAAAAGTCTATAATAAAACTTATAGTTTAAATTTGTATACTTATTTATTATATATTAATTTTAGCCCACCCCAACATAAATTCCTGGTTCCGCCCCTGCTCGCAAGTAGCATGAGCAACTTCTAGTTAAGTTTATGAACGTCTTTGGTCTTTGCATTTGTTAATTTGTTAAGTTGGTTATGTCTGCAGTTTTTGACGTTAAGACCCTAATTCAAAACCTGTTACCATTAAATTATAAAAATAAGCTAAAAAAAGCGTGCGACTTTCAAGACAAGGGCAAGATCGATGAAGGTGGTCTACTTCTCCAATATCCGCCCTATCGTGTTTGCGCTATTCTGAGTGGTTTTGAATCGGATCGAATTATATTCCTATTGCAAAAGAAAAAGGGTTAATTAGTCTAAGGGTCCTACATAATATTCGAAATTAGCGTTTGGATTCTGCAAAAGTCTAACTTTGAGTCTAGGTCCTGGAATGACGGTTGACTTAGTTGACCGTCCAAAAAATCAGAAATAAATAATTGAATAAAATAAATAAATAAATAAACTAATGGCGTTAATTGGCCGTCATCACAGGACTAGTTAGCATGCTTGATACGTCACGTGACTTCACTTATTTTAATCTAACGGCTAAGACACAACCATGATCCAACGGTTGCGATATAAAGAGTCGTTGGGACCTTCTCTATTAAACACACGTCGAAACCATTATTTTTTCATCATCTTCTCTGCAAGTGAAGAGCGTGTCATTTTCTCTCACAAATATCACTTAACCATTCACCCCTGCTGCGTCGATCTATCGTTCACTTAATCCAAGTGCAAAAAATGGATAAAAAGTTCGGTTCGAGTAGCAACTTCAACTGAAACTTCGAGATAAGCATCAACGAACATAACGTGCAATCTTCTGGGTTCCGCCATTAACAGGACCCAATCACTAATTTTCAATTTACAGCAGGACCTAAAACCAATTTATTAAAAAAGGTAAATTTAGTAACAAAGAAATATAAATTAACCCATTCAGACCACATTCAGTCACAAACATCTAAAGCATAAATTAAAAAATTGTTTAAAAGGGCATAAAGCAAGTAACCAGCATCAAAGACATCACGACATAAAAAAACTATTTAAAAGGTAAATAAATTTCCAAGATAAATACAAAGAGGACAAGCAAAAGCATAAAGTAATCCAACATCAAAGACATCACGACAGAAAAAATCCATCCAAGTAGTATCTAAAAAAGCCTTTGAAATGCATTCAAAATTGCTCTCTCTATTTAGATCGTAACAAACCCTAAACCATTTCACAGACCCTAAACACGCAAAAAAATTTAGAATCCATACTTACAGTGGTACAAGAAGAAACCCCCAAATCTATGCCCTAACCCTAGCCGTGAAGTACAATCGCCTCCAACCCACGGGATCTCAACTTCAGATCTCCTCGCCAGAAGTAATGGACAGGTCTGAACTTCATATCTCAAGAACTTTGAAAATTATGATCCAAACCATAAATCCTAACAAGAACAGAAGATCGCACGAACTAGACCTCCAATAGTTCTACACAGAGTTTTGGTTGAGAAAACTAAAGCCACCGCTCTGAGAGATCTCAGATCTTACCCTTAACTCGTCGAAAATGGAGGTGGCGTCAACGTGTTCTTCACCGGAACCCCCGGAACCCTAAGTATGCATCACCGTCCCAGATAAAAAAAAAATTTCGCGGTAAAAAAGGCTTACCACAAAATTTTTTTTTATACCAAACCTAGATTTAATCCAGCTCGTTACTTTACGAGATTCGATCTTCACCGTACACGTAGCTTGCACGTGCGAGTCTACTTAACGGAGAGAATGGACGTTGTGACTGATTGGTCATTTTAAAAGTTTAAAAGGTATTCTCGTCGTTTTACTAAAGTCCCTTAACATTTCCGTCACTTTTTACCATCATTCAAGGATCTAGACTCAAAGCTGGACTTTTGTAGGACCCAAACCCTAATATTAGGTATTATATGGGACCCTCAGACTAATTAACCCAAAGAAAAAAAAGAAAAAAAGAGAGAATATGAAGCTGTTCAACACTAAAATGGGCGTAGTATATTTTGGATGATCTGAAATTTCTGTTCTGTTGACCAGAAGGAAAAGGATTCTTTCTTTCTTTAGTTGCTAGAGTCCAACTTGAGGAGAGGTCAGTTGATAACTTAGATATTATAAAAAAAAAAAAAAAAAAAAGGGAAGGAAGGAACAAACAACGAACCTCTCTGTCTTTGCTGCCGCTCATTCCGGAGTATCCTTCATCAAAAAAAATAAAAAAAAAGTCGAACTTTTCGGTCTTTCATTTACAACCGTAAAGGGTGAAAAGCTCCATACGGATTCAGAACAAAATAAAGAAAAGCTCTTCACCTTTTCTTTGCAGACGTAAATTCAAATTCGCGCTTGTTGTTGCGTTATTCTGCAAAAGGTAGACATATATATATATAGAGAGAGAATTACAGAATCAAATTCGAGCTTTTTGGATCGCTATTTGTGATGGATGGAGGATCATGATCTTGATTCGATTCGGTGGTCGCGATCGAATTTTCAGCTTTTCTCTCGATTTAGAGGCCGAATACGAAAGAGAAAAACCGTGCCACTCTCAGAAACGCTTCCTTTATCCTTCCAAGCTCATATCTTCGCTAGGGTTTGTTCTTCTTCTTCTTCTTCTTCTTCTTCTTCTTCTTCTTCTTCTTCTTCTGTTTCTTCAATCCCAATTTGTGGTTTTCATTTCTCTTTTTTTTTTTTAACCTGTGTTTTCTCTTCCAAAATCGTTTATGAAGACACATTTGCATTTCTGAAACTTTAATTACATTGATCACTTATATTATGATTTGTTTCATGGTTACATATTGTTGGTACAGCTAGTTATTAGGCCGTTCTATGTAATTTTAGGTTAAATGCGTTCTCTGTTTGGCTGCCTTTACTTCTTAAGGGAGTGCTTTGAAAACCATGGAATGGGAGTATATATACATGGGCAGAGATATAAGAAGAGAGTTTAATTAGATGAAATTTTTAATGCTAGGAACTGTAATTAAAAGCTAACGCATTTCGGAGAATTATAATCTGGGAGAAGCTTCAACCATATTTCATGAATTTTATACTGTGAAATATACCAATCTGGGACTGGGAGGAACTTCTGATGAGCATTTTTATTGAAATTGCATTATTTGCTTCTGATATGAATTCTGAACTGATGTTCTTTAGTTTTCTTGTTGCAAGAGGAAAGGGTCAAGCTTTGTTTTTCAGTTTCTGAGTGCATACTTCATTTATGGATTCCACTGAGTGAAGTCTCAAACAATGTGTTTAACTGTGGATGCAGAAAATTTCTTTGTGGTACCGTCGTCTCTCATCCAGTTCAGCAATCGTTTCTGTACAACCACCCCGTGATTTGAAATGGGTTACCTGAATCATGTATGGATCTCACTTCAATCCCCACTTTCAAAATTCACGCTCTGGTTCCCAACTTTTACAGATTATATCTTTGTTGAAGATTTTATTAGGTTGACATACATGTTCTTATTTATTTATTTTTCTAATCTTCATTTTCTGCTGAAATGCAGGATCTTGATGGTTCAAATCAGGGTATGCTTTACTTTGGACATTCTTTTCATTTCCTTCGCCTCATCTCATAAGCTTATATGCTTGTAATGCAATTTTTCTTTTTATCATGCGTTTATCTTATTAGATGTTCAATCGATGAATACATAACTTTGAATAGGATGTGAGGTTTGTTGTTTTCTAAAATTAATTATGTAATCAGATGCATAGTTCAACTTCTAATTTCTAAGTTCTTTGAGTTGGAATTTTACTAGCATCTTAAGGGTTTTATATTATATGAAATGTTTTAGTACTTAGATAATTGTTAAATGTAATGCTTTAGGCTGGGAATGAGATTCTTAGTTCTGTATTAAATGTTGGTGCAGAAGGCTATATAGAGGTTGTGCACGTACAAGTGGTCGAACCTTGCATCAATACATAGTGTCAAACTCATCAAACCCCCTGAACATAGATTTCTTTGATTCCTTCATATGCTTACAAACAATAATCTTTTTTAGTAATATAGAAAGGTTTTATTGGGCCATCCAATGAGTTACAGCATTTAGCAGCAAAGCACTATAAATGTAATGCTATTTTGACTTCTTGTACAGGGGTATATAAATACTCTAGAGATTGTCATAGGTTATCTTGATTAGTTGGGTTCCTTAGGTACACTAGTTTACGTAAGAATATCTTGTTCTTGTTAACAATGTTAGTGCTTGGTAAATTAAACATATTAATGATATTATTTTCCTAACAGTATTCAGCATACTTGTTATGGTTGTATAAAGGCTGTTGAAAAACACAGAATCTCAAATCAGGGTGTAGGAAATAGTAATTTTAAAAGTTCTATTTTGTACTACATATTTTAAGAGCCCAGATGTTTTACTCCTGGGAGTTGGGGTGCATATCAACTCCTTTAGACAGATTATGGCATTTTTCTCACTAAAGACTGGTTTAATTATGTAAAATCAAGCCTGATCATTGATCAATAATAAAAACTATAAAATAACAAATAATAGCATATATAAATTCTTTAATTAGCTAAGCAAATGTAGTATTGATTATCTGAAGGAGTTGGGTTTCCGAAGGACATTTTCTGGTCTAAATGCTAACTGTAGTGTTTTTTTTTGAATCTTTTGTAGGTGCAGTACTACAGAATGGAAGAGAAATCCTTTTCCAGGTAAAAAACTGACAAAAAATGGGTTTTCCTATATGCTATTATAAGCTAGGGAAATACTTCACCAGATCTATCCAGTTTTAATCTATCCGTCAATTAATTAATGAGTTCGAGTAGAGTTGGGTTGGGTTTATACACATGTTTGGTACGTTTTTATTAAGTATTTGAAAGACAGTGTTCTAACATACTTTCTTTGTTTAAAAACATAATGTTTTCATCTACTATGTCTTATACTTTTAACTTTCTCGAGCCTTTTAGTATCTGCAATCCTAAATTTTGGTCAACAGGCTTTCAACTGGGAGTCTCATAAACATGATTGGTGGAGATCGCTAGAGAGAAAGGTTCCTGATATTGCGAAGTCTGGGTTTACATCTGCATGGTTACCACCAGCAACTCATTCCTTCTCACCAGAAGGTTAGCTGCTAAGTAAAAGATCTTCAGATTTATTCTCCTATTTACTACACCTCACCTGGAGGTATTTATTCTTCTCTTGCTCTCTCTGGTCTTTTTCTTTTACAGGTTACCTACCACAGGACCTTTATTCTCTCAACTCCTCATATGGTTCTGAGCACCTGTTAAAAGCTTTGCTTCATAAAATGAAGCAGCACAATGTTAGACCAATGGCTGACATAGTTATTAATCATCGTATTGGAACTACCCAAGGGCATGGAGGAAAGTATAACCGTTATGATGGGGTTCCGTTATCATGGGATGAGCGCGCTGTTACATGTTGTACCGGTGGATTGGTAAGCACTATGCAGTGTATTGAATTAATTTCAGTTGCACTGCTTTCAGGTACCAGACATCAATTTCTTGCTTTCCATGTTTGTGAATTTTCTTGGACTCTTGTGAGAAAAGAATTTTACTGTAATTTCTTCAGATTTCTTCAGATTACTGACATAAGCAATTCTTCATCCAAGCGATGTAAGAGTTTTTCTTTTTGCACAAATACTGATAGCTATATGAATAACTAACTTACACGTTGGTGTTTTTCATGCGTAAGACAAACAAGTTATGTTTGAGCACTCCCACTAAAGTCGAGGTGCATGATATCTGTACTGAAAGCTTGCTTACAGATAGTAATGTCTTTCTCTAATCATGCTTCCTTTGATATCGTTTGTTTAACTTGGTCTATATATGGAGCTTAAAATGGCTTATGTGACCTGTTTCAAGGTTTTTACGTAAAGAATGATAATTTATATTAACATGTTTTGATTTTCCATACTACATCGAATTAAAGTTGAATCATTTCAAGCGAAATAATTGAAAGATGTTGAATATTTTTCATTGTCGTGTTTGAGGCAGGCAATTTCATTCATCGAATCTGAAAGCCTCTAGACTTTGAAAAAATTAAACAGAGAGAGGAAAAGAAACACAAAAACATTGTGATATCATAGATCAGAAGATCAATAGCCTGTTATTGCTGTTATAAAGTTAGGATTTTCACCCCGCCCACTGAGTTTATTTTGAGGTTATCAAGTCTGTACTTTACTCCCTGATCAAACTTTGTTCTTTCATTTGTTTGTCCATTATAAATGTGTCTGAGAAATGAGAATGCTATTTTACTGCTTGCAGAAGAGACCTTTGGTTTTAGCAAACATAAACTCTTGTTAAGGGAATATAGATGAAGCATACCGAAATATAAGTTCTGTCTCGTTCAAGTAAATGGGAAATAATCTAGATTTTGTCTAATCTGGCACTTGTTTTCTACATATGATCAGTAGTAGTCTATGCGTTTAGACAGCTGACAAAACAAAAAACGAAAGAAAACAAAAAAAAAAAATCTATGTTTTCAGGCAAAAGGTTGATTTCTTATAGTGCTGTCTAAATCCATGCTAATAGGAAATATCCAGTTTTGACTTCTTGATTTCTCTCCGCTGTTTTTTGCTTTTGAGTCAAATGATCATCTGGTGATTGAGAAATAACATCTATTTATGAGGTTATGAAGATTTCCGTGAAATCAGCTATAGATATTAGCTGTTTGTATAGAATCATAGTATCCTTCATCCTTCTCACATCCATAAGTTTTCTGCTTCCAGGGGAACCAAAGTACGGGGGACAACTTCCACGGGGTTCCAAACATAGATCATAGCCAACCTTTTGTTCGGAAAGACATCATCCAGTGGCTACGGTGGCTCCGCACTAGTGTCGGTTTCCAGGATTTCCGTTTTGATTTTGCAAGAGGGTAAGTTCATTTTTTTTCATTCTAGTTTTTTGTGATCAATAAGAGGGTAAGTGAATCTGCAATCTTGCTACTGTCCACTTGCCACCTTCCTAATTCCAGTCTTACAATTTTTGTTTTTTCGTGATGTTAATTTTAGCTATGCACCAAAATATGTGAAAGAATACATTCAGGAGTCCAAGCCAATATTTTCTGTTGGCGAGTACTGGGATTCATGCAACTACAATGGTTGCCGCTTGGACTACAATCAAGGTATATTATTCAAGAAGGGTTATTAAGCCCCTCATTGAAAAACCCAATCGAAGCCCTACTTTTTGTGAGGCCCACATAAAGATGATCCAAAGCCTGATTTCTGGTGAGGATCTTCTCCTCACCATGTAGATCATCAATATCTGAAAATTAACCCGTTCTAAAACTTCTAATCCCAACAAAAGTTTATCAAAAACCATCTTTCAAAAAAGATGTCTAAAAACTGCCAATTTTTTAAGGGTTGATTTGAGGGGGTTAGCCGTTTTAGACTGGGCTGATTTCCGGATATGATGATAATATGATATAGATGGTGAGGAGGACACCCTCAATCAAAATAACTCTCAGATCATCTCCATGTGAACCCCACAAAAAAGTGGGGATTTGATTGGTTTTTTTTTTTTAATGTGGGGCTTCATATTCATTTATTATGTTTAATGTGCACTTAAATTTAGTAAGTAGTCATGTAGTTTCAAACATATTTTAGGAAAGAAAACTCTTAGTTTTGCATAAATCAGCCTTGATAATCTTAGGTCCAATCTGCTTTAGTGATTCATGTATCACTTCCAAAAAGCAGATATGGGAATCAGATCTTTTTATCTATCTTTGTCTTTTCTTTTCTTTTCTTTTTTCCTTTCTCTTGACTGTTCTGTGTCAATGAAACACCCCTTTTCCTTATTAAAATTTAAATGACCGTATGTAAGCATACATCTTTGAATGGGATGTGGGGGAGTTAACTCTAATAGCATAACCTTGTATAGTCAACTAAATATGAGCTATTCCAAAATGACTGGCATGCGCCAAATGGATGACTACTAAGTACTAATAGCATTCCTCTCGCACTTTGTGGAATAGTTTTTTAACGTCCTATTAGGCCTTGGAGAGATTTAGTATGAATATCACTAATTATATCAAAAAAGTATGAGTATCACTAATTGGTCTTTTCAAGTTATCTAGCAAGTCGTCCTTTTCAGCAAGTACTTTATAGGTTTGTACTTTGTAGTCTATTTTCACGGGATTGGTCAAATGTTTTATATTAGTGTATTTTCTTGGATGGAATTCTATCACCATCAAGTAAGATAACTTCTATTTGTGTATTTTGCAATCTGCCTTGTCTAAAATTGAATCCCCATGCAGATAGTCATAGACAACGGATTATCAATTGGATCGATAACACGGGAGGGCTTTCCACCGCATTTGATTTCACAACAAAGGGAATTCTTCAGGTAATAGAAGCAATTTCTATTTTCCTTTACTTTTTAAAGGTAATGAAATTAAGCCTTGCCTAGTTAGGAAATCTCAACTTAGCTGCTTGAGAAATAGATATTGTTGGACGACTATGTACCTCATGTTGCTTGTCTTACAGGAAGCTGTTAGGGGAGAACTGTGGCGTTTGCGTGACCCTCAAGGAAAGCCACCTGGTGTGATGGGATGGTGGTCTTCTAGGGCTGTTACATTCATTGATAACCATGATACAGGGTCAACACAGGTACTTCATGGTTCTCTATCTTTGTGTCATCGTGGAGGAGGCAGATGGTGGGAACAGACCAGCTTCTTTGCCTCTAAAGCATATATGGTGCACATGCAGGAATTTGGGTGTTCCACCCCATTGATCATAGCGTAGAGATATCCTAGGCCATCAAATATATAGGCCAGATAATCCTAATTATCCGTATCCGATTTATTGCATTCTTTGGAAGGTCAAAATCAAAATAATGGGACAGTTCAAGAAACAGGTTCCTGTTTAGATGATTAGGCCATTAAGTGTACCATTTTAGATCTCTTTGACAGATCATTGAATAGTGTGTTTCCGTACCATGCATGTGAACCATATATAAAGAAGGGGCATCAAGTAACAGCTGCGTCCCATACTCCCGTCTCTTTCTTGGAATTCTTCATATTGGAATGTATTACTTGTTTCTTGGAACCATGAAGTCACATTTACATTCCTTCCATTAGAATGTGCCCCATGGTTGTCAATAGAGCCATCTCTTTGGCTAGAATTCAAGCTTCTACTTCTTATATAGTTACTCGAAATAACTTTGTTTATTTCTTGCAGGCTCATTGGCCTTTCCCCTCTGGTCATATTATGGAGGTATGTAAATTCCTAGCATACAAATGTACATTTGTCTTCCAGCATCTGTCTCATATCATTTCTGATTTATGGTAGTCAAATTTATTTTGTTTCTAGAAGTTTTCTTGCGGAAGCATATGAGATATGCTTGGTGAACTCATCCAGTTTATAATCTAAAGTTTTTCACACATGGTTTTCAGTGTTCACATCATGGTGTCTTCTATTTCTTTACTGAAACCATAGGCTCTGACATCTTGATATTCGACAGGGTTACGCTTACATATTAACGCATCCAGGAATACCATCCGTGTTCTATGATCATTTTTACGATTGGGGTGAACCCATTCATGACCAAATTGTGAAGCTGGTATGCTACAATTCTATCTCCACTGAGGCAACCTTTTCCAGTTGAAGTTCCTTGCTAAACTCTCATTGAATTTTCTGCAGATGAACATTAGGAAAAATCAAGGAATTCGGAGCCGATCATCAATCAGGATTGTAGAGGCCCAACCAAATCTCTACTCAGCAATTATAGGGGAGAAAGTTTGCATGAAGATTGGGGATGGAACATGGTGCCCAACCGGCAGAGAATGGACGTTGGCAACCAGTGGTCACCGGTATGCGGTTTGGCAGAAGTAAAATGCTCCCTAGAGCTACTAGTATTATTAGTATGAGTATGAGTGAATAAAGTAGATGTTCTTTTAATAGAACATTTATGTATTGCCAGATGCTATAACTTATATGTAACTTCTTCTGTTCTTGATATAAATGGTTATGGCATGGGTTTATAAATCTTTAAGTGGAATTTTAGGTGTGGAACATATATCACAATGAATCAGATCGAGTCGTACAAAATTCGGTCTGCAAGTTTGATCTTTGTCATGAATTGCTTTTTTGTTAGTTTAATTTGGCGGTGATGCTAGGCTTACCGAAAAGTCTACAAAATTTTCTACCAAAGGCACAATCTATGGTGGATGCATATTATTTTGAGATGGACGCAAATCACGAGAGTATGTAAAAAATAGTTCCACTGTAGGATTAACTTTCGGTAGATTTTGTGTGACTTGGTCAAATGCAGCTTGGTTAGGTCTTAACTCTTAACCAAGCAATTAGAATGCTATCAAATGACTACGAGTTCGTATAGTTGGATTATCACACAAAATTTCGAAGTCATACGTACGGGCCTTACGCAACCCGGTCACCATCATAATAGGGATCCTCTGGTTCTACTTAGACTCTTAAGAGTGATGGTAAACCATTTTGCAAGAAAAAAGTAATTGCTATTGCTGAGGCTTGCAGCTAAGATATTCGCTATCTTTTCACGGATAGTAAAGTTAGTTAACAGATTTTGGTTGAGACTTTTAAGCTTAATTCTAAGAAGAATCAGATTTTTTTTAGAGGGGGCAATATCTGGAACAAAACTTTTTTTGCCAACTACCTACCTACATAGCAACAGAGCACAAACACAAAGTGACAAACAACCAAATTAGAGAGAGAAAGAGTAGAGAGAGAGAGAGAGAGAGAGGGGAAGGAGATGTATGTGGGAGTGGGACAGGGGGGGTGGTGGTGGTGGATGGGAGAAGTAATGGAGGGTCACATGGCCATCAAGGTTAAAGAGAGACCTATCACCATCATATATCCTCCATTGTCATCACCCTCATCATTCGCTTCTTGAAAGTTGAAACCAAAAACATGTCCTTCCCTCCCTCCCTCCCTCCCCTACCATATCCATCCAAAAGGACCAAAACTCTTTCTCTCTCTATAGATCTCTCTTTCTCTCTCTACAATAGTTAATATAAAATACATGCAAGTATATGGCTCCTAAATACTCACAAAAATCCATTATCGCTCACGTGACACATTGTCACCCTACACCATTCGTCACATGCTCTTCTCCATCAACCCTATTCGTCATCATCTTTACTCTCATTAGGGCAAAGGTAATTAGTATCTTAAATTGATAAATTTATTTTACAATTTAAATTTGTAACAAAGACAACTCTACTAGACAGGTTAAAAGTAAAGTTGTTGACAAAATATGATTCAATCGGCGGAATTTCCAGAGTCAAAAGCTCGGTGGAAATTCCACCAATTGGGAGAATTCCACCTTTTTTTTTAAAATGCAAGTAAAACTTGCAACACAAAAACAAAACATTATATACTTTTTGACTATTGATGGAATTTCCATCCATAATTTTAATTTCCCCCATAGAAAGTTTCATCCACAAATCGGTATTTTTATTTTTAAATTTTATGACGTAGATACATGCAGTGGGCGTGAGGAGCGTAGAAAAATTGTCAAGAACATCATCACCAACGAACACAGGAAATGCATCAACTAACGGGCACAGAGAAACTGTCAATAACAATATACCTATATTTATTATTAGATTACATCGGACAAATTTTATGGTAATACCACGGTCGAAAAATTTTAATCCCAAGACTTTCCACTACCAAAGATTTATGAGAAGTATGTAAAACCATTGAGCCAAATCATAAATTTGTCATATACATCATTTAAAAGGAATAGAATAAAGTATATGAACCACACTTAGGAATGCCTAGACAGATTAGGAATGCCTTATGTCAGATTTGGTTAAGGGGCAGGATGGACCGACAGTCGGACACACTTTTTGAACGATTTTCTTGTACCCTCCTTGTCTCCCGTCTACTATCGATAAGGCTGGAGGCCTGTGGAGTGGCTAGTTTCTTTATGTTTTTTTAGAAGGGGCCCTCCTTGTCCCCTATTATAAAGGTTAAGGCTGGGATTCCCTCGTTCTGCATGTATATTTGTTTGCATCTTGTATTAGGCATGGGGAGGTTAGGCCTTATGTCCCCTTCCTGTTAGGTTTTTTTTCATATCAATAAAATTCCTCTCGCCCCGCCGAGGTTAAAAAAAAAAAAAACGAAAAAAGAAAAAAAGAAAATATATATGAACCACACTTACCCTCGTCTCTCTTTCTCTCTCCTCAATTAAACATCTCTTTCATTCTTTGTTGTTTTCTTCTCCTAGTCTTTCTTAATTAATTAAGGGTACCCATTAATTAATAGTTACATTTTGTATTTTCACAAACCTTGGGGCATGCAAGAGGAGGGTCTCAATCATTTTGAATGCTACGTGACTGCATCATAGCTAACATTAATATTTAATGTATCCTTTCAATAATATGATCATCACAGCTATATATTATAAATCACAGCTATATATTATAAATAGCATCACTGACAATGTACAAATATTAATTAATTAATTAATTAATTAAACCTAAATTCATTAATTATACGATTGATACTCTGATGATGAAGATTTTGTTTGTCCGCAAATTAATAACATGCATCTTCCAATCATCACATAAAACTGGTCATCACTGAAGACTAGCTCTATCTATATATATATCTTGTCAACCCCATGCCGGCCAGCAGCTGCATGCTAGCTGTACGTTCCAATATTTGCATTTTATCATATATATATCTGCATGCATGATTGCATATGCCTCAGTACTACATCATGTATCCCTCGTGCATAAATTTAGTTCATTATGGAAAACACACACAATACACACAACAACACATATACGAAAAATGTAAAAAAAAACCCATCTAAAAAAAATTATTATATTTTTAATCTTTTTAATAAATTTAGTTTATACTTTTACGATTTTTATGTCTCAAACTAAGGATTAAATTTATAAAAACATAAAATAAAAAACATAAAATTTTTTTATAGGAACTTTTTTCCCAAAACCCACATTATATTTATTTATGAATGATGCTAGAATGTCCGCGCTTTAGAGGATTTACATCCCCTTTTACAATCCTAAGGCTATTTCACATCGTGATTTGAATCACGTCCTCGAGTTTCGTCTTTCCCTAACATCAAACTATATTTATTGGGTCTTGTTAACTACTATATACATGCCAACTATTAATTACTTACACAATGACTCTTGAATTTTTATATTTTGCATATATAAAAGAATGTTATAATATATATAAATTCAATAGTAGAATGCTTTCCTAAAGTTCACTTTCAAAAATGATTTAACCCATCCCCTTTTATGTGATTTGGAGAGTGCGCACCTTCTATTTATTTTATTTATTTTTTAATTTTTAATTTTTATAATTAATAAGACAGATCAATTACTTATATGCATGTCAATATGTAGGTGGGTTTTAAACTCTGTATATAAGTTCATTTTCAACAACTTTACCATCTTAGTTTAGAGATATACCTACTAATAAATTAAATCTTCTTAATTCTTTGTTTTTTTTTCTTTTATTATTTTCTTTAATTACCATTTTGTGATCACTATTCTTTTTTGGTTTTTTGACATAATCATTTTGTGATCACTCTGTTGGGCACTTCTTGTTGTTGAAATTTCATGACCCCAAAGACCATAATCTAGACTTTATAATAAGATGTGATAGATATCAACCAAAAATAATAAGTAAATTAAAGCCAGAAAAGGGTACCTGCAGGTATCACCCCTGCCCTGAGTCCCTGACCATGAATGTATCTAGGTCCCACCTCCATCAAACTACCTAATTGTTAGTCGGATTTTAGCTCTTATATACATGGATCACCATCTTGGAATTAAATTCATGCATGCATATTTGGCGATGAGAAATGGACGCACCAAGTATTTTGAAGAATTTGTGCATAGGCCAAATTCAAAATGCCGCGGAGTCTGATCACGGGGAGGGAGGGAGGGGATTAGGGCGCCGTTAAATGGACAGGGCCGTGCGGCCGCAGGCCTACTCACTGCAGTCAGTTAACAGTTAGAATTGACGGATCCACAAAATGAAAGACAGAAAAAACAAACGGTGACGGAGACGAACCACAGGCTTAGTGGACGGTACACTAAGGCCACCAGTAGGTCGCATAGCCAGTGTTCGTTTTGGATTCCCGCCGAGTTCAAAGAAGCTATTATGTGCGTGCGTAAATCCTAGTGATGTTTTGGAAAATTCGACTAGAAGTTTTCAAATTTAGAGTAAACTTAATTAAGGGTTTTTAATTATGTTTAGTACAGGGTAATACTATAAAATTAAATTCTCTGATTATAGTGGATTCGTGCTATTTGAGAAATTTTTTTAATTTTAGATTTTTTTTCTCGAAAATATTTGTATGCATGAACTTTTTTTCTGTCTTATTATTCTTATTTTGGTCTTGCTATTATAGTCGTGGTTAGGCCATCTGCAACGGTGCAAAGGTAAAAGCTAAATTTGGTCTACCAAATATACTTTACGTATCTGAATAACACAGTGGAAGAAAGTTAAGTTTGTAAAAATAAAAATAAAAAAAAACTATTTTAAGGGCACAAGCATCATTTTTTTTTTAAAAAAGGGTCGTCTGTTATTTTTTTTAAAAATGACACTTGTGTCCCTAAAACTGTTTTTTATATTTTTTTAAAATGGTCAAACGACCCCCCTCCTACCCGTCCAACGTCGGACGTCCTCCCCCACCCGCCCCATGCTGAAACTCCCCACCGTCCGAGATCAGACTACTCCCTCCAATGCGTTTGACTATAAAATCTCTAGATCGAAATGAAAACCACCAAATTTAACTTGCTGAAGAAATTTACAAGGTTCGTTTTTTTATTTACCTAACTCTGCTATGTAACATTTTCTAAAAATTTAGCCAAAAAATATTAGCGTTGTAGATGTCGTTAGTGTTCTTAACAGGAAGAAGACGTGTACCACGTGCAACTTTTATTTGGGTGGGTATTATTAAACCTGTTCTATTATAAAACATTCTCGACCCTTTTTGGGCTTTGACGTTATAAAAAGTATGTTATGAGAGATTGGATTCTGTTTTAAGTTTCTTTTTTCTTTTTCTTTTTCTTTTTTTTTTTTCTTTCATGCGGAGGGAGGGCAGAGTTTCACAATCATCATGAAAGATGAGGATTTCCATGCATCGAGCAGTGCGTGAAACAGGAAATGCAGTCCCCACCCACGTACACCTGTATGTGTTAATGTGTATATGCAGTCCAATCCTCCACTCACTCATCAGTACTACTACTACTCACCCACAAAAAGCTAAGTAGCTAGCTAGTGGACAACAAAAACAAAAGTGTAGTTTAATTAAAAATGATCAGCACAAAAAGGAGTACATGCAACAAAAGTCCATGGCCTTTTCTGAAAAACGTTGGATTCCAATTTCAAGGAATCAATACATAATTAGAATATTCATTAATTCTTATTGGTTCAGTTGTATACTTGTATGTACATCTAGACGTAAATTAATTAAGGGGTTTTGGGATTTTAGTCCCTATTTTTTTAAGTCTTGTGATTTTAATCCTTTGGATTAACAACATTTATGAATTTAATCCTTATTTTTAAAAAGACATAAGTAGCCTTTAAAAACAAACTATTCTAAATATATCCCAACATGAAATAAATAAGAAAACTTAAAACACCAACGTGTTTCAGATGAAGCAAAGACCGGCGGTGTCATCTTCCCTCCTCTAACCGTTTCTTTCTAACTTCCGGCGGCCGGCGAACTCCTCATCATTCATCTTCCTTCTGATTTCTTCTATTCTCCGGCGCTGACGAACTTTTTTATAACTGTCCTCGTCTCTTACTCCTCCGACTTCATTATATCTCTCAAATGCCCGATCTCATCTTCTTCTTCGACGAACTCGCCCTTCTTCGACAGATCTTACATCAGCGGTAAGTTCTTCTTCGACGAACTCGCCCTTCTTCGACAGATCTTCCATTATCTCATCTTCTTCTCTAACAAACTTGTACAAATCTGAAATTTCTGAAATTGCAAGTTCAAACTTGCAAATTCGCAAACTTGCAAGTTTAGATCTTGAATTTATTCCAAGTTTGATATCTACTTTTCTCTCTACTTTCTCTTTTTCTTTATTTTCTCTCACCTAAATTGCAATCGCAAGTTCAGATCTGCAGTTTCTGAAAAATTGCAAGTTCAAACTTGCAGTTTCTGAAATCTTTAAGTTTAGATATGTAATTTCTCAAATTGCAAGTTTGATATCTATTTTTTCTCTACTTTCTTTCTCTTTCTTCATTTTCTCGCACCTTAATTGCGATATCAAGTTCAGATTTGCAATTTCTAAAATTGCAAGTTCAAACTTGCAATTTCAGATCTGCAAATTTAGATCTGTTATTTCTCAAATTACAAGTTTGATATCTATTTTTCTCTTTCTTGATTTTCTCTCAACCTAGTTTGCGATCGCAAGTTCAGACTTGTAATTTTTGAAATCGCAAGTTCGAACTTCCAATTTCTTAAATCGCATGTTCAGATCTGCGATTTCTCAAATCACATGTTCAGATTTGTAATTACTCAAATCGCATTATCAGATCTGAAATTTCTCAAATTGGAAGTTTAGATCTACAATTTTTAAAATTTATGTGATACGCATTGTTCTAAATACTTGTTATTTAATACTTGTAGATGGAGATTGAAAATCAAAAGTAGGATGAACGATTTAATCAAACCTGATGAAGGATTTAATGGAACAAATGCAGATTTTCTCGATTGAGAACTTTTAAGGATTATAGTTTTTGTCCACTTACAAAAAAAACATGAACAAGGGTACCTTAGGTATTTTAAAAAAACTATTTTACACTTTCTAATTTTTAGGGATTAAAATCATAACATTATAATTTTGTAAGGACTAAAATCATAAAGTCTAAAAAAATAAGGATTAAAATTATAAAATTATTTTAGTGAAGGATTAAAATCATCGGTCCCCTACAAAATAAGGACTTTTTTTACATTTTCCGATTAATTAATTTTTGACCCGTGAATCCTACCCAAGTCCAATCTATCAAATTTTAATCTAACTCAAGTTTTTAAAAATAAATTAGAGTTAGAGTCGAAGATTTTTGACCCACTACTCAAACACTTTATTAAAGTTAGGATCGATTTTAACTCATTTTTTGTTGTATTTAAAAAAATATCAAATTAGTAAAGTGGGTCATCGGATAAATGAGTCAGTGTTGGAGTTGACCAATCTTGACTCGTCAACTCACCAACTAGCCTAGAGTCGACCCGGACCAGAACCTAACCCTAACCCATTGAGAGGTCTATGTACATCAATTTCTCTATTGGGTGGTTTAATTTAAATGTGTTGACTCCCTTCTCCAATTGGTCCGACTTAACTATCATGTGGCATGCATACTCTTTTAAATTTATACATATTGAACATCCGTTTTCTCTAAAATTTAATTGTAAAAAGATAGTTGTTGATATTATACTTATACAGCTCTGAGGCCTAAGGGTGAGTCGTTGTCCCTAACATTAACCAATACTCGTCATTTTACTTGACCTAAGCATATAAGGTAAAAATAAAAAAAAAATTGACCTTTGTTAATTTTTGAGAATTGGGAGTCAAAGATATTCACCATTAATTTGTTAGGAATTTCGTCATACCAAGACACATCCCCGACGCACAGCGGAACAGGCTTAAGGATCTTGAGACTTAATAACGATGAATCAACAAGAAAATATAATGACGAAGATAAAAACAAGCATCAACCACAACACAAGATATACGTGGTTCACCCTCACGGGCTACATCCACGGCCAAATCGGCGCACCGGAGAAACTTCCACTATTATCAAGAACATATTACAATGCTTCTTACTCAACCAACCAGATAAACACACATCAAGGATGTTACAAGACTTACCGGAGAACACCAACGAGAATCCATTAGAGATCGACTCTCTAAACTACTCCCAACAGCACACTCACATCATCTTCAACCTTGAAAGTCTATCTCCATGGTTGTACATAGTAACAGAGGAGAGAACACATGGAGAACACTAGAAACTTGGGTTGGGGCAGGGGCCCCAACCCCCATGAAGAAACCCTCAAACCCTAGATCCTCACAAACCCTTTCTCTCTCTCAACAAGTCTCTCACACTTTTGGAATCCTCACTACACAAGAAGACCAAAACCCTAGGTTTACCTCTTCTTGAACCTTAGGAACTCCAACACCTTTACATTGGCCTCATGACACTCTTTTAGCACACCTCTAACCTATCTAGGACCTCCCTATTTATAGGTTTACAAGAGGTATCTATGAAATAGTAATCCCAGTCCAAAAAGGACTCAAAAATCAGCAACTTCATAAATTAGCAATTATATTCCAAGGGGAGTTGCCAAAAACTCTACAAATCTCCACGTTTTTAGCAAACTACCTTCAAACCTCTTAGAACCATCTCCTCGATCAAAATACGATGATTTTGAAGCACCATCCAAGTCTGCCACCATCTTCAACCTTGAAGAACACATATGAAACTACACCGTCTCACTACTGCAACTTGAAAACTTCAAATACACCATCAACTGAATCCTCGCGCAAGATTACCACATTGATCACTAAGAGAACCATCTAAAAGAAATATCACCAGCTCCACCTAATCAAGGCAAGCTAAAACCTCCAGCACATGTCAAGATTACCGTGTGTTTGAACATTACCATCAAACCCACAAATGCGATTAACAGGCTTTCCTATAAGCAATTCAACAAGTCATCGCTAATCCGACAAACTTACCACCATCACACCCAATATACTTGCTTATTAATATGTACAGTGTGACACCGCCCAAAGTAACGTGGTCTATGCAAACGAGATCGGGCACATCCTTCAAACAACCCGTGCAAGCCATCAAGAATAATAAACAGATTTAAACAAATCTCAAAAACATCTCGTGCATTCGGAGCTTTGCTGGACCGCCCCTAACACATGAGAATCACCATCTCATCTTTGTAACCCTTTCTTTATAGTGTACGGCTACCCATACTTCCAAGATCTGCGTAGAACACTTTATCCCGCTCCAACTTCACAGGAACCCAATGAAGACTTTCTTTCTACACCCATCATCCAAGCTCCGCGTAGAACACTCAATCCTGCTCCAAAACTTCAGAAGAGCCCAATGAAGAATTTATTTCTACACCTATCTTCAAGTTGAACCACCTCAATTTGTGAATCACACCACAAATCACTTACTTGTGTTGAACAGATCAAAACATTATCTTCACATATCCTCCACCCGAACGAAACTCCCGTTCTTTACCATTCAATTTATTATGAATCAAATCCAAACAGCCAACTTCACAGCTCTCCAAATCGAACCTGCCACACCCGTTTGTTATGATACAACAAACTGCACGGTTTTTCAGGTCGAACCACAGCTCTGATACCAGTTTGTTAGGAATTTTGTCATACCAAGACACATCTCCGACGCACAGCGGAACAGGCTTAAGGATCTTGAGACTTAATAACGATGAATCAACAAGAAAATATAATGACGAAGATAAAAACAAGCATCAACCACAACACAAGATATACGT
>MVGT01000727.1:507460-572236 GCA_002174775.1 Macleaya cordata
CCCCCATGAAGAAACCCTCAAACCCTAGATCCTCACAAACCCTTTCTCTCTCTCAACAAGTCTCTCACACTTTTGGATTCCTCACTACACAAGAAGACCAAAACCCTAGGTTTACCTCTTCTTGAACCTTAGGAACTCCAACACCTTTACATTGGCCTCATGGCACTCTTTTAGTACACCTCTAACCTATCTAGGACCTCCCTATTTATAGGTTTACAAGAGGTATCTATGAAATAGGAATCCCAGTCCAAAAAGGACTCAAAAATTAGCAACTTCATAAATTAGCAATTATATTCCAAGGGGAGTTGCCAAAAACTCTACATAATTAAGTTGTTGCTACTGGAATTTATTTAGATATACATAGACATTTTTATAATTTTTAAAATGAAAAATTTTAATTTCACTTTTTTTTTATCACCACGTAGATTAGAAGTTTAGAAATCTTAGAATTATATGATTTTGAGTGAAGATAATCTACATGATGAATAAAATCATTTATAAAAAAAATAACTCTTGAATAATCTTCATGTGAATCCTACCAACTAGGACTGCATACGGTTCGGTTTGGTTGGGTTTTTTGTCAAATCCATAGCCAAACCATTAATTAGTTTAGGAAGACCAAACCCATACCAAACCATGATGGTTTTTTTTTTAGAACCAAAACCACACCATCGGTTTTTTGGATTTTTTAGATTTTTCAGTTTTTTCTAAATTTCGGATTTTTTTGGGGGGGTTTCGGTTTTTTAACGGACAAAGCATTCAAAATTAAAATTCACTTAGATTAAAAAATTAACATATGGCATTAATCAATTCATCATTTAAACTAAAACATGACATACTTAGTGCACTTACATTATAAAAAAAATTAAAGTTTGTTCAAATTTAAAAAATAAAAATTTGAGATGTGCTTGTGCCTAAGTACTTCAAGCTCCTACTTAATCAGCAATGGCGAACTAGCTATGGTGCGTTTGGTGCTCAGAAGTGCTTTGATTATGGTTAGGGTTTTACTCTTCCTTGTTGAGAAAGAAAATAAAAAACTTAAAAGATTTAGAGGGAAATTGGAAAGTGTGCTTTGATTGTGGTTAGGATTTTTCTCTTCCTTGTTGAGAAAAAAAATAAAAATACTTAAAAGATTTAGAGGGAAATTAGAAAGTGTGATAGAAATTACCAAATTGGATTGAAAAGAAAAAAAATTACAAAATTAGAGAATTGTATAGGAGAGGTGTTTAAAGTAATTGATTAAGTCTAAGTTTCTAACCGTTTTTCTCCGCCACCGATTGTAATATACAATATATTATATATCTATTACCACCATTAGATTTAAATTATATTTAATATGAGGAAGGCCCGGTTATTTATAAATGATAAAATTATTAATTCTTTCTCTTTTTTTGTCAAAACTATTATATGTAATATGGAAAGATCATCCTTACCAAAAATTATATCATTCAAAAATAATTATTGGGTAATTTCTAGGCCATCCATTTTATTTATTACTTTTAAATTAAATTTTGATGGGGTAAAAAATTTTGGTACGATATGGTTAGGGACGAAGTCATAAATTTTTTTAAAGAGAAAACTCAAAAAGCACAATAAATTTCTTTGGTGTGCCTGAAAGCTTGTGGAGATACGTGTTAAGAAATGAGTTGGTCAAATTCTAACTTTACAAAAAACTTAGGCACAATTTACTAAAATCTTAATAATTGGTAGGGCACTTAAATTTTTTTGGTGGGGCACATGCCCCAACAACGTACAAGATAGCTCATCCCCGACTATGATTTTTTTTTTATGAAGATACATGGTGAAGAGTTCATCTTCATATCTTGGATATCTCTATATGAATCTCAACATATTTTTCATAACAACATAGTAGCAATTTTAATCATGGTACGTCCACAATTGAATTTTTTCTCCACAATAAAATAATAATTATATAAAAATAATAAATATATTATAAATAAATTAATAAATATGTATAGATTAGGGAACACACATCACACATATGTATTGACTCATATAGAGATACAGTAGAACCTCAATAAAATAAAACTCGATAAAATAATAATCTCGTTAAATTTATACGTTTTGTGAGTCCCAACTTGAGTCCAAAAGAGAAAATATTACTCGATAAATTAAAACCCCATTAATTAATAAATTTTGCATATCCCTACTTTATTAATTTATAGAGGTTTAACTATATACAAATTGACATAGATATATTGACTTATGAAATTGTGATTATATTAGGAGGTAGGCTCCTTAATTCATGTTTTCATAAATTAGCATGTAAATTTGTACATAATAATACATGTGTAGACTATATAGGTATATGTGCGGGTCTTTTTGGATTTTTTTGGTTCGGTCTTTTGGTTCAATATTTTTGGTTCAGTGTTTTTGGTACAGTTTCAGTTTTTTTGATTTTTTGAAAACATGAAACCAAAACCAGGCCATAAATATAAGTTTTTGCGGTTTTTGGGTTTTTCGGGTTTTGGATTTTTTGGTTTTACGGTTTGTCGGTATTTTTTTCGGTTCGGACCGGATTTAAAACCACACCATGTGCAGCCCTACTACCAACAATCTCTCTGAACATTTCTACATGTGTGGATATATATGAGAACATCACAATTTAGTATGGAAGACCTTTGTTAAAGTGGTTGGAAATATGATTGTCCAAATTGTAGATCTTGGTACAAAATCCCACAAAAAAGATTCATTTTTAATTTTAGTCCAATTTAAAAAAAAACATTGCGATTTGGTGGACCCAAATATACCAGTACTCCACGTAGCAAACTTATGGCAGTGAGAACTCCCGCTCGGTGGGGAGGGAAAAACTAAAAACTTTAGCCCTAATACAAAGAAGGGAATTAAGATCATCATCAAATCAATATTTGATGGGTAGCTAGGCCGGGGCCGGGGGAGGGTGGTGTTGGTGGTGGTAGATTTGAGGGAGTTAAATGCGAGTGGGGCGGACTGCAGTTTTAAATAAGTTCTCTGAATTGAAACTACTCAACAGTACTTAATTATTAGCAGCTAGCGCTCTTTAAGCTAGCTTTTACATTAAAGAACAGCCAACAAAGGACAAGATCAAGAGAGAGAGAGAGAGAGAGTGCTTGATTCTGATTGTAGGCGTCACGAAGGCGACGTATCACACGACAATCCGGAAATTTTCGGATGCCACCCTCCGCTCTTTCTGCCGCTACTCTGTTAATTATATTATATATAGGATCTGGTTATATAGTCCCCTTATAACCCTTCGTTTGTAGGGCCTACATGAAATGTATTTAAGAGTTGATTTTTAGAAAAAATAATCTACACCGTTAGAAAAACATAGTTACCCAAAATCAACCTAATCTAAAAGTTGTAATCTCAAATCTACCCATTTTAAATCAACGGTCAAAATAAGAGTTTAAAACTTGCAAAAATTTTTAAAGGCTAATTTGAAGGGGTTAGAAGTTTTAGAACGAGTTGAATTTTAAATATGATGAAGTACAAAGTGAGGAGAACATCCTCTCTAAAAATCAACTCCCGGATGCATTAAATGTAGGCCCCACAAGCGAAAAATTATGTAAAGAGGCCATATAAGTAGGGGCTATATATATATATGCTCATGTAATAATCAATATATAATCTATTTGAGTTCAAATTTGCCACTGTGTGAAAATGAGGATGGAGAAGCTATCTCAACCATATATATATATATATATACACGAGCCCTAACGTACACACGCGCGTATGCGTTGGCTGTCCATCCTTCTCATACGTGCTATGCGTGTGTGAGTTGGCAAATTATGCAGATAGCTCACTCGAGGATGATACGTGTGCTAAGATAATGATAGATTAACGTCACAAAAAATTAACCCTTGGATCATCTCTATATAGGCGCACAACACACGTATAAATAGACTGTATGAATAAAATAAGTATTAGGTGGCCCACTTGAGAACGATACATGCACTGATGTTGATCTAGATGATGAATAGATCATCATCATAAAAAATCAGCCCTTGGATCAACTCAATGCGACCCACTGGTAAGTGTAAATAAATAAATTTTGTTAGGGGATATATTTAGTATTTTGTAAAAATTAAAAAATTATAAATATATATATATATATAGGGGTGGACGGACGGACGGTGTGACCGCTCAAAGCTGTCCGTAGCAGCCCACCCCCAAAACCCACTCTCTCTCCTTCCTTCTCTCTTTCTCTCCTAATTTTTAGGGAGTTGGCTTCCCTTAGTCGACCCAAATGACTTAAAGGGGTAGCCCCTTATGTATATAGTAATAGATGATCATAAGCATTCCAAATGCTGCATATGTTATTTTTCTTTTTTACATTTCTAGCTTGTAGAACAAATGGGTGGCAAGGTTACTGTTTGGTAAAGCTTAATCAGATATGTGGGTCGACTTTAACCTTGACTCATTTGAATCTAGCCTAACTCGAGATATTGTTAAACTAGCCAGGGTCAAAATTAAGTATTTCTGACTTGTGATCAACCCGTCAACCCCTACCTGAATCAGGGCCGTCCCTGACTTATTTGCTTGTTTTTATTAATAAAGTAAAGCTAAATTAGTCGGATTAGAAAAATTGATCCATTTGATAAAAATTAGTCAGAATTATGGTTTAGCATTTTTTACTCACAATTATGCCCGACAGCGTCGGCCTTAATTAACGGCTTAACATTGACTCAGGTCTAATCTTTGATCAAAAATTTAGGTTCAAAGTCTTAATTAACAACCGCATCAAACATTGATGATCAACAAACGTTGATGATCTCTGCATCTGTCCCAGCTGACAGTAGGAACGTAGATCAATGAGGGGTTAATCAACACACAAGGTTAGATATATGCTAAGGAGGAATGTAAATAACCTAAAACCCAAGCGAGTTAACCCAGTTACTGTTTGGGTAAAGTGGGGTTTTGACATTTGATGAATCAACTTTTCAACTTTTTAACTTTTTTTTTGCTTGACTATTCAACTTTTTTTACAGGCCGGTCGTTGATATTTTATCTCTACTTTAGCTTTTAATTTTCAAATGGTCAACCATTTTTGGTATTTTTTCTGATTTTTATTAGACCTTAGTTAAAGTTTCCTTAATCAAATAACAATTCATCTGGATCGTTCATTGCATGGTGCAATGTTGGCTAGGGAGCATCATCTTTAATGCTCCATGATTTCTACAGATTTGTGATTTGTGTAAACAAGAGAGGAGCAAAAAAAAAAAAATTTAAAATAACGAAGTGGAAGCTTCCTTAATCTGGTCATTTCTTTTCAACACTTTTCTTTCACATTAAATTTTTTTTTTTCAAAGCTTTTTGTGGGTTCTTGGAGTTGAAGAGAGAGAAGAAAGAGGGATTAGTGGGTGGGAAAGGCAAGAAAGATTGATGAGAGTTTTGCATCAGTAACGAGGAAAGAAGAAGCAGACTACTGCAGACATAGAGAAGAGAAGAGAAGAGAGAGAAAAACTCTTTCTGCCTTATTCAATGTCTAGAGAGAGAAAGAGAGAGAGAGTTAGAGAGAGAGAGAGAGAGAGAGAGAGAGAGAGAGGACTCTTTCTGCCTTATTCAATGTCAGGGGAAGGAAGGAGGGAGAAAGAACAATCACATCTGATTCTATAATTAAACCCTTCAATATTTACTACTTCCTCTCTCTAATCTCTCTAAAATATTTTTGTCTGTCTGTCTGTCTCTTTTACTACTACTACTACTAATTATTATGGATTCCTCCTCCTCATCTCCCCTTTCTTGGTCTTCCCAGCTTCCTTCATAACCTCTTCCTCTTCCCCTTGCTCTTACTGCACTCAGCATGCGTGCTGCCCACTCAATACCATCTCTCTCTCTACTTTCTCTCTCTTATTTACTATGGCCATTACATCTCTTCACCTTAAATAGAATCCCCCACCTATCGTTCTCCTACTCAACTATCTCTATGTCTTGTCAATCTCTCTCTATAAATATGTCTTCTCTATGTGAAAGCTCAATGGATCATCAAGAGGAAGAGAAGTAAGAAAGGTTATTCATGGCTGGCTTTGTTGCTTAATTCATCATTTCATGTGGGTTTATCAAAGGGTTTCTTACAGAGTTTATTGGCATTCTGTCCACCTCCAAATGATCATCAAAGCAAAGCCCCCCATAAACCCTAGTCCTTGATTTGAAAGTGGAGGTGGGCATCCTGTCAACAAAGCTCTGTTGGACTCTCTTTGTAAAACCCATGTGAGGATCTATATGTTCATGATTTCCCATTTCATCTACTAATCTCATCTCTTTTACTGTACAATTTAAGTACTGCAGGTAAATTTCAGAACCCATCCATTATTTGATTTTACTAAACCTAGCTTTTTTTCTTTTTTCTATCTGCTAGTTCCATCTCTATCTTTTAATTGTATTTCTTTGATTTCTTTGATGTCATGAAATGGGTACTAACTACTTTAGGTTAAGAATCATGCTGTCATGAAATATAACCCCTCAGATACAAGTTTTGACTGATTTCTTAAATGGGTTTCTTTTATACAAATATATTCTTTTCTTCTTCTTCTTCTTCTTCTTCTTTTTTTTTTTTTTAATACTTCACTTTTTATATTAATTGTTTCTTATACTGGTTTTGTACTTTGTAGTTTAATACAATTAGCTTCAACTTAACTAACTATTCATGGATCCCTTTGAAACCCTAGTTTCCATTTGATTTTGTTTGGTATAAACTAATTAATTATTGTAATTTCTATGCTTTAATAATTTGGTATTTTCTTCTAGGGTTTCTTTCTTTCAAATAAAGACATATTTCTCCTTGTTTTCATCAAATATACTGTTTGAGTTAGAAAGTGAAAACTTCCTTCATCATGTCACCATTAAAGTCTTATAAGAATGCAAGTAAAGTTTGGTCAATAACCAACATGTGATTATAAGTATGTATTTGGTGTCTTATTTGTGTTCGGCTCATTTTCTAATTGTATACTTCGAACTCTTGAATCTTTTTTCTGTTTGAACACTTGAATCTTTGATCCACAATAGTAGTTGTTTGCAACTTTTAGATCACTTGGCAAATTCAAATATCTGACATGTTCTACCTAACTAATTAACCCTTACTACTAGTAATATAATTGTGTGGTTAAATCCACCAAACCCTAGCTAGCAACAGCTAGCTAGTTGTTGTACTACTTGTGAACCAGGGTGTGTGGTGGTCTACAAGGTTGGAGTCACGGATTTGATGCCCATCAGCCACACACAAATAAAGCAGCAAGATAGCATAGTTATTTTCTGGGACCATATAAATAATCAGTCTCAGATCCATAATTCATGTTTCTGAACATCTCAATTTTTCTCTCTTTTTTTTTTTTTTTCGGTATAGTGTTTCTATGTTTTATAGGCATGTTTCTAAACCTAGAAAGTTTTCTGAAATTCCAATTTCTTTTTCAGTTTTATAGACATATATAACTAGCGAGGCGATAAATTCGTTTATGAGCTAAACTGAAATTTGTGTCTTGGGGTCTACATGGGTCAGTACTGGTTCAATTATCAAACAACCCAGAACTGCCTCCAAGAGAATAATCTCCTGTTCATTGGACAGCTTTAGGTATTTGGGTTCCAAATTCTCTTCTCTAGGGCAACACAACCTCAACCTCTTCTGTGCAGATGAAATCAAACAAACTGCAGCCGTGTATATGGTATAGTTACGTAAGATAAAAGCCCATTCTTATTTTTAATTTCATTTGAAGATAGAAAAGAGTCTTCAAATCAAAGTTTATTTTCTAAACATTTTTGGGGTCTGGCCTAGGTTTTGAGTCATCATTTTCAATGCTAATTAACAGATTCTGCAGTTTATAAAACCTCCTATTCTATCAGATTTATTATAGTGCAAAAACTTAAATGTTAGGGTGATACTATAGTATCAAAACTCTGTTTGAATCGATACTATAGTACCAAAACTTTGAAGTTAGGGTTTGACAATTCTGTCTCTAATCTAAAGTAATCAGAGCACATAGTGGAAGCGGGAGCGGGAGCGCCCGAGTGTCCAATTAAAAAAAAATATCCCAAGGTCCATAGATCCTTTGGGGAGTGGAGTGCGGAGCGAGAACAAGAGCGAAAGCCTCACCTCTTTACAATGTTTTAATAGTTAACATCTTTATCGCTTTATTTCAATCTCCAATTCTATCTTTATCTAGCTTCTAATCAACATCTGGTTGTCACTTTATAAAGATTTACTTTTGCTATTTTCTATTATAAAACAGAACGGTCTACAACTTAATCTTTATCTGGTTCAAGTCATTGCTATCTAAACAGAAATAATATCGCCTCTGCATGATTCTTAGTCGTTGATTTCATAATACAACTTAAAAGATAAGTCTTGATCGTGTATCTTATTGTGCCAGAAGCATGGATTAATCCTAGTGATCCATTTACGTTCTTGATACATAATTAATAACGACAATTACGTGAATCAGGCGATGACATGGGTTCATACACACAACAATTGGCCATGATCCGAACTTGGAACTAAAATATAAAATGTGATCGAGAATCCCATGGCCATGAGTTTAGAATCTTTAGATCCCCACAACCTCCCTTCAACAGAGGGATACCAAATCAACGGTGTTAAGCGGTTGACAAGGCTTTCAAACCCGTCCTAAAACACCCAACATCTACTTTCTAGTTCTAGTCTTCATTTTTATTCTTACTCTTGTTAATTCTTTCGCATCCCCATTCTATATAAAGTTCTACGTACATAATACATGAAATCTAATAGAAGAATCACATGCAGGAACAACACTACTTTTACATATCATACTCATAATACATGAAATTAAGTAGGTTTCGTGGATAGATAGGTCTGCAAAAGTTGAAATTGGTAAATTAATGTATAACCGTAAAAAACACCGTACTTGTTTCAATATTGAATTAATACATTTCTCGTAGGACTCATAAGAAGTTGATCTAAGAGATGATATTAGGTGAGAATGTTTTCCTCGCCATGTTGATAACCATCGCTAAAAATTTTAGAACTTTTAAATTCATCATTTTTTTTTGGTACACGGCCCGAATTACAATGACAAGACGAAGATACACCGCTAAAGTGCTAATCACTAACATTGGGTGTGTGAGAAGCATAGAGACAGCCAAGATCATCAACAAAATCGCCACCACTCAAAATCCTTCGGTCAATAGTGTTTGAACTATTAATTTTACTTAATAGATGATGGAGTTATAAATTTTAGAATCTATTAATTTTGGGTAAAGATGATTATCACGATGAAGAGAACATCTTCACCTAATATTATCTTTTAAATTAGCTTCACGTGGACCCAACATTAATGCAAGAATAACTTGGAACTTGAAAGTCTTAAATTGTTGTTTGTTATTTATTCCGTCCTTTCTACCAACCATCAAAAAGGTCGTAAAGGGACCGGGGACCCCCTCACCTCATCACACTTTACCTCACCTCACATTATTCTTCCCTAACCCTAACAAACGCATGTTTCCGTAAGAGATTTTTAGGATATGCCAGTACGCTACACGACAAAAAGATGTCTTACTGGTCCGACCGCCGCATGCGGAGCATAGAGTGGACCACATTACCAAAGTGGGTCCTCCTATGCTCCCACCGTAATGAGTGGATGAATGGATGATGCCCATCGGTACTACTACAGCTCAACAACACACTCGCTATTGGGCCCACTGTTATTTGGACCAGTAGGGCTTTCTGGACCGACTAATTTATGAAAGTTGTGCCCAAAATACTCTTAGAAGGAAAAAGTGGTGGGTTCCACCCTGCCACATAAACGCGTCTAAAACCAATTTTGTAAAACCATCTGGAAATGGTAGAGTTACAGCAAATTCTTGCTACAGAAGGCTAATCTGACGGTTAATATGTTTACGGACCCTCTTAATTCACACACTATCCCAAAGTAAATTATACTTTATATACTAAATTCTGTTACTTTTTCTATAACTCTAGCAGTGCCGGCTAAAAATCATTTCTACATTTGGACAGTTTACTTGTGATGGACTTCCATAGACAAAGACAAGAAAACTATTAGTAGCTTCTGTAAAGGTTATTTATATATGGTTGATGTTATTAGTGGCCATTTTATTTCTTTTTTCTTTTTCTTCTGAAAAATTTATTGCAGGGCGGAACCATAGCCAGGCTAAGGGGGGCTTGAGCCCGGGGTCAATTTTGAAAAATCTAAATTTAAGTAGTTCTTTTATGCTGGAGTTGAAACTAATTTAGGTACCCTAATCCCGGCTAGCCCAGGGTAAATTAGTTATCAACATATACATGGAAGTCTAGTATATTATAATCTAGATTTATTATATATATCACGTGGGACCCATTTTGTCTTGTATATGTGGCGAGCTTGAATAAATCTGTGGTAATTAATCTTTCTAGTTTCTACTCTGGCACTCACCCTTAGTACACATCGGTCTATTTCCACAGTATATTTTCTCTACTAACTCACAAATTATTACACCATGTTTACACCACCTTATTGCACCTACATGTTGAAGATAATTCAAGAGATAAATATTTATTCTTATTCTTTTTTTTTATGAAGATGATCTCCTAAAAAAAAATCACATCATTTTGATTTTTTTAATAATATCAAAAGTTAATTCAAGTTTTAAGCTTTATAAATTATCCATTTATACTATTAAAGTTTCAACCAACTTTTGAAGAATATATAGTTTCATCGAGAAGCAATTTTTTGTGAAGATAATCTACATGATAAGAATATCACCGCCACTAAGTGAGGTGAACATAAATTACACTAAAATAATAACATAAAAATTATATTTTGAAGTCACAAAAAAAAAGTTCAAATAATGAATTCAAATTGTTCGTGTATAAAACGTGAATTATACGGTTCACAATTCATGCATTTTTATTGTACATTGAAAAATAATTCTTCAAAAAAATTTAAACTGAGTTATTGCTAACAAAGCTTCATTATTAGCCTCCCGCTATGTAAATTCCTGGTTCCGTCCCTGATTTATTGGTTAGAAATTTCATAAATGATTTTTACCATCAGTAACCATCTCACAGTTAACAGGCACGTACTGCCAGTAAAAATGGGTTACTTGAACTGCAAGTATAGATCGAGTTAAAGTTATGTCTGTACGTAGTTGTAGGTCCATCCAAGGGTGAGCCAATTTCTTATATATAATTCAAGTGAGGTACATGTCAAATACCATCGGATGCTTGAAATCTCAAGATGTCCATGAATCGAAACAGTTAGTGTATTGTTCAACTATACTATAATGAGAGGTAGACGCTTGATTTAAATGCGGTGTAGGGTTTTCTGCAAATGTAATCAGTTGTTTTCATCTAAAGATGCAATCCAAGTTTAAGCAAACAATAGATTCAGTTCATTTTCACTAGCACATTTTATGCAGCTAAGAATAACACCCACAAGAAGAAACAGGGATATTCAGTGTGATATAATTTGAAAAAATAAGAAAAAAGAAAAAGGAAACCACTTTAGGAGCCCAATTACATACAGAGAATTTATGAGGAACAATAATGGACAAAGAAGATGAATCATGAATCCAGAAACTCCCTGCCTAAACCAAAATTCACAGCTTCTGATGGAGAAAAAGGAGAGCCCACAGCCAACGAACCTACATATGCATTCCTGCCAAGCAAATCTTTTGCAAGCTTCCAACCATTAATGGAGCTTTACCTTAAGTACAATCTCCACGTTAGGTATTGGAATCTCAAATATGATGAAATCCCAGTTTACAGCTAATCAATTCCTTCCCTTACATAGTTTTTATGGTTCAGACCTATTCTTTGGTCACCCATCTGTTCCCACGGATTTGATACCCACTATAATTTTGATCGCTGCTACTTTCTCCGCCACTCTCTGCACTGGTATAACCTGATCTTCGACGGTGTTTCTTTTGCCGTAAGACTCCACTGTCACTAAAGCTACCATTCAAGAGGGGATCATCTATTCCACGAATCACTCTGCGTGTGGGTGATGATGTGCTGATGCAACTATCGTCCTTGGTTCTTCTTTTTTCTTTATCGTGCCTTTTTATGTTCTGGGAGATCTTGTGTAGCTTCTGATTGAACCGTGTGAATCCCTTCTCCATAGGCTCCACTGCTTGGGTTACAGTGAACTTGACATCATTCACAATCTGTAAATAAACCACATTAGCATTCAAATTTAGGGTCTAGCTGATCTTTTTCTCGAGTATAGGATGCAAATAGAACATACTAAATCACGTCATTCTGGCAACAGGTAGCAGTGCCTGTGCAGTGATGCGGCGAGCTTTGACTTAAAGAAAGATTCAGTTAAATTAGATATTTTGTAAATCCAAGTGTACCAGCTGAGTAGAATGTGAAGGGAAAAAAAGATGCTACATCTTCCAATAACAATAATCCAGTTTCAACCAGAAATTGTAGGAAATAATAGTGTATGTGAAGCTCGAGGCAACTGATATCCAGTCCCAAAATACTTCTTATATTGAAATGTTCCTTCTTGTTTGACTATCAAACAGACAAAGAAAAGAATCCAAACGGTGTAAGGATGCTGTTAAACCAAGGACATTGTATCATCTGGTCTGAAGTTAAACCTAGGACACTGTTTCAATACCTAATGGCTTTACCTGAACTATATTATGTTGGTCATACAGTCTAATTAACAGATATCTTAAAATACCAAGGAAATTCCATCACCACAGCTCATTAAAGAACAATAAATTAGGATTGAAGAGATCTTACATATCCACCTCCCCCAAAGACAACATCCTTGACACTTTCTCTGATGGTCATTCCACTCTTGATGTCAACATCAGGTTGGGGTAGTCGTAGCTTTGTGGGGCGCTCGCTGTCTCTAACCTCTTCCGGATCTAAAGGACAGTCGGCAGATACATAGTCTCCAAGGACAGAAACACTTCCTGGAATGTGATCTCCCATTAACTCGTATGGTTTAGCAGGGAACACATAGAGGTGAACGATAGAAGCAACGGCCATCTGTGCTGGAAGAACATATAAATCTGTTAAAACTTCCATATTTTGAATCAGGGTCAAGAACATGGATAAATATTTCAATGCACATAATGTAGATCAATCGACACAACCAAGGATTTCCAGCTAATTCTCTAGATAAATCAATTGTCGTTCTGCAAATCTAACTATATCATATAAGTGACCTGTGAAGAATTTAAAGAACCAGTAGATACAAACACATGCACAAAAATATGCATATGGCATAACGTATCAGAGGAGATACACCATTATAGAATTCAAATGGATGACACATAAATTACAATCAATGAAATCTAGATCTCAGTAAAAAGAATCACTCCATAGCAATGATTTTCAGCAAATCCTAAACCAAAACAGGACTTTATAAAAAAAAAACTGAAACAGAAGGAAAATAACGGAATGATTTTAGAAACAAATGAGAAATACTTTTACCTATTTGACATAATGGTGCACAAAAGTGCTCGTTAAAGTGGAAGAACACGAAGTACCTCTATACAAATGATGAAGTCCTGCACGCTTGATTTGAATTGCAAACCTTGAGCTATTGGACTTTTGAACAAGCCTAGCTCAGAAAGGAGGGCAATTGCTACACCTTGCCACCATGTCAAAAAGACAATTGATTTAAACACCAGGAACTTGGCCAATGGTTTTATGTGGGCCAATTCATCTTTTGTAACTGTATAGAATTGAACTAAACAGTACAAGGCCCATGATTGACTAAAATTGAGGACCACTGCAATGTAAGGATACCTACAAGGTTGGAAAAGAAGCAATGTCAATCAGAGTTTCTCACAAAAGAAAAAAGAGATTCACCATATAGATTCGAAGTTAAATTCCTAATTATTCCCGGTTAATATTAATGATTATACAAGAAAAGATGTCACTGACTTGGAAAACTGGAAATTGCCATGAAAATATGTGAGAAAAATGAAGAGCATTAATTAGGTCAACAACCAAAATAGCAGAAAAGGATTACTCAACACCTGACCAAGAATAACCTCAAACTAAAGAGTCTTCTCTCAATCTCATAGTTTTAGAAGTTATTTTACCCGCATTTCAACTTAAACTCTCCTTCACAATACACCCCAAATGCTTCTAGAATAACTGCTAAAATAGCGCTAAAACTCTTTATTATCATCTGCAAAAAAAAAAAAAAAACATAGAAAGTCTTAAGATATTTCTTCGCAGATCAACATGGAAACAACTAATATAGAATGTGTTCATAGTTGATAAAAGTAAAGGAAAATAGTTCTTTGACCCAAAGCGAACATACATATTGAACAATTCCAAACTTCACAACTTGGTAAAACCATTGACCTAGTTTCCACGGCTTCAAGACATAATTCATTGGAAAAGGATGCTTTACAACTCCCTTTTCAGAACTATGTTGCATAAGGGGAGTTTTGGAACTCGCCCTCCCTTCCCTCCTCATGAACTCAATTGTCCTCTCTTCTCCACCTGGAAAATGGAAACAGACCAGTTAGGACTCAAAAAAGCTAAACAAGGACCTAATTATTCAGGAACATGTAAGGTTACATAACAAATTGTATATAAAACTCTGTACTGTGCGTCTAGAACAAGAAAAGTGAGTTGGGACAATGTAGAAAACTTTTCTTGGGCTGACTGCCTCTTCTTGTTGGAAGGAATCTAATAGTCTTATATTAATGTGTTAAGCTCAGACAATGTGCAGGTGCCCAAGATACTAGCCTTTGTATCTGCATTTTTTCAGATGAAGATAGCATTGGCATGACTTTTTCTGATGAAAAAGTCTCAAGGTTAGTACTCTGGATTTCTTACAGTAGTATAGTAACTATGCAATAAAAGCCTTTTTGTGGGATCAGCATTAGCTCTGCAGCAGGAAGCAAGGCACAAGTTTTGAAGGAAGCACTCCAAAATTTGGTCTTTCCTATGAAATGATAAATTTTTTAAAGTATCTGTCTGTGGCTTGTGAATGTCAGTGCGTCTAACTGTACATAATGACTGTATCAACTATCCAGAAATAAAATCTACAACAGGATGGGTGCATCCCAACCATCATTTGGAATCAATCTCATAATCTACACATATAGTGACTCAATCTAGACAAGCAAATTTCCCTTGGATTCTTGAAAACCTCATCCTGGTCTCGCCCAGCCCGAGTCAGGTCCCAGAACTGAGTTTTTAAATAATGTAGTATATTTGTTCACAAAAGTAAAGCTCCATCTAGGTACATGCTCTTCATTGTAGTTATGTACATAGTCACATGCACCCTTACATGCGGAATGGATTATACGTACACAGGGAAAGGCCATTCGAACCTTGAAGACTCACCTAAAAGATTTCGTTTTAAGACATTGGATTTTCATAGAAATTGGTATTGAGACCCTGCTGCGAAGGGAATAAGGAAGATGGTAACAAAAAATAAAGAGTAATACGTGTATCTAGCCATGGACATAAATCTAGTTCGTAACCTATCAATCAGACTTCATTAATGCCGAAAGTAGTATTAAATTTTGAGCTCAATAAGCCTCTAGGAAGCATGAAATTGTAACATACTTGTTTGAACTCCCTAAGATCATGATTGACCCAAACAAAATTTAATATGGTTCCCGTATAAATGGGTGCCCAGAAGCTTAAAAATCAACGGCAGACATAATCTTGACTGTGTATTGATAGAACTGTATCTATCACCAATCAGGAACACATAAACAACAGATGAATTAATCAAGGAAACGAATTGTGGTATATGGCCGTAAGAAGGCAGCAGAATATCAGATGATCATAATCCCATATGCATTACCCTATATTGGGGAGGAAACAAGAGTCTATTTCATCAGTCAACTCTATCTTAAGCTATTTTTAGTCAAGGGATGCATCTATAGGTCTTCTTCATCAATTCCATCCATGTAATCCCTTGCTTTTTCAAACGTCGGCATGTGTCAAAGCATTCCTTCCACTGTGGCCACCTATTTAATACATGCCCAATTGATTTTACTTCACATTATCTCCTATCAAGAATATTCATAACTTCCTCCAATGCAGTCATTTTTTATGTTATCTTTCTTAGTCGTACCAGTCAGCCATCTCAACATCCTCATCTCTACTGTGTGCGCTTCTGTGTATGTGTGTTTTGATTTTTTTTTTTTTATCAGTAAGACAGATTAGTGGTGAATAGTTAGCGTGTTAGAATGGAGGTGGGTTACCCAGGTCATGGTTCAACTCCCAACAACTTTATTATCTCAGCTGAGAGGCACCTATGTGTGTGTTTTGATTATTGATTACATTTTTATTCCATTAAAGGGTAAATATAAACTCATTAGAGCTCTTTGGGGAGGCATACCCAAGCAGGCGACGAGGTATCTTCCAAAGCAATACATGGCAAAGGCCTCATAGCAATCACGCAGGATCTCAAAGTAAACACTAAGTGATGGGTCCACCAAGGATATAAACTGTACAAATAAATCATTTTGTTAGAGAACATGATATAGTATGGTGCAGAAAAGGATAGAACCAACAAAAGATAAAAAGATCGAACTTTAAACAGGCATCGCCAAAACTTCTATAAGCAATAAGTATTTAATAGATGCACCTAATAAATGAGGAACAAAGTCAAATACAAGTTACGTGAACCTTGTCGACCTAAGCATTTTAATTACAAAATCCAATAAAACCCCAAGCTATACTTGACAGGATTTAAAACAACCTAAATGAAGCAGGGAAATTAAAAAAAAGAGAAGAAAAAAAGGTAGTGGTCATACATGTTCAATGGCATCATGTTGCTTTGGAATTAGAGGTTGTTGACCTTAAGGTACTAATATTTTATTTGCCACTGAAATGTTTGTTCAATGTGTTCTAACGAATCAAGAGCATATACTCCACAATTGATTTCTTGAAAAAGTCAATCTGCTATTCCTACATATTTGTAATAGTTCATAAAATTGTATAGTTTGAAACACTTGCAGAAACTTCCATAAATTAGTTCTGATCTTCTTGTCAGGTAGTTGTTCTTGTAGCTAGCATTCGCTCACGTTTTTCATCTGGAAACAGAACGACGGTTTCTAACCACGGCTTTAGCTAGGCCTAGTTGAGGCTAGACTGAAGAGGTATTCTCCAGTCGTCAGAAAAGAAAAGGTACTCATTTCGACTCTTTCCTAATGGCGAAGCATGAGGGGAGAGGTATTCTCGTTATGCCCATAAGTCAATTAACAAATGAAGGTATATGATTGTTTAAATAATCTAGAGAATCCCCCCCTCGTCAGTCGATATCGAGGGAGAGACGACCAGCGACCTCATCGCATCCCGAATACTTCCACCGTTGGGGGTAGAAGCAAGCCATGAACCAACCTTCCCTCGATGAGACTTGTTCCTACACCCAGCTGGGAGAAACCGGATAACCTTTTCCGTAATGATTGAAATTGGGTCGACCTCCTCTTTCCCTAGTAGTATCCGTTGCCCGCATACCATTTCAAAGAAAGAGTTGGTCCCCTACCCAAGCTTATATCACATAGATATATACTTTCACCGTACATTTTATCAAACAATTGGTTAAACAAAAGCTAAATGTACACAAAATTTATGAGGAACTTCTCTATGGGATACGATTATGTAGTTTCATATGGGTTTGAATCAGAAAGCTCACCGATTCAACGGAATAACAAGGAACCATTAAGATTACACCAAGCAAAAACTTCTGCTCCTGTGAGAAACAAGTCGTAAAAAAAGTTCAACATTGAAAGTTAAAGAAATAAATAAAGAATAGTCAATGAAACAGTATGAACATGAGGAGGGGATGGAGGAAACCTCAGGATTCTTGTATGCTGAGAGGTGCTCGAATACAAGGTATGTTGAAACGACAAGAGCAATAACTACAAGGGTTCCAGCGGTGAGCGTTGCCCATGTTGGTGGAAGATAAGATACAGCAAAAAGGTGAAGATACTCGATTGTCATCATCAGCTTTATTCACAGTCTGGGCTAGATTCTCATGGATAGCCAGCATAATGGAATTATCAATTCCCAGAATTTGAATTTCCAGAGATGATATGCATCAACTGATACAAAGTAGCAGCATATGGACCTGTGCCCATGTATAACAGATGATCAACACAGCCTTAGAATCACAATTCTACTAATGAATCTCAAAAAACAAAGTCAAGCCTATAAAACAAATGGAAATAGAAAAAGTTACAAAACTAAGGAGAAAATAACCCAACACAATGCCAAACAGAACTAAATACAGTGAATGTTCAAACAATGTCACTACGAAGAAAAAAATTAGTCGCCCCAAAGACAAAAACATATCTAGAAAAGTTAAAAAAAAAAAAAGTAAAATTTTAGGTTTTGTGGAGATCATAGAGATCAAAATGCAAGTAGCGAGTTCAGCTGGAACTCAAATTTCAAACTGACATTATTTATGCTGTAATGCATCTCGTTTCTTAAAACCATAAACGGTAGCAATCAAACCAGTTCAAATCAAAACCGGATTTAGGTTGAAAGTTATAAAAATTCGAAATTCGATCTCTCCATAAACATATGAATTCAAAAATACTAAAAAGAAAAACTTTAAAAGGAAAAAAAAAAAAAAACAAAAGAAGTCAGAACAGATATGTGTCAAATAAATCTAACATCAGATGAAACACAGGACAACAGGCTATCAAAGCAAAATAGAAGGAGTTTAGAACGATGATTACTTTCTACACCAATCAATCGAGCTCAAAAGTTGATCCAAAACTACTTATGAAAATTGTTTCAATAGAAAATTTCATAAATCAGGAACTGAAATTTGAAAGCCTAATCAATAAAGAGAGATAGTTAGGGATTAGATGAGAACCTGATCGAAGAGTTTGACCAGACGAAACCCTAGTTCTTCTGTCTGGCTATCTCTTTCTCTCTCTTCCTCTGTTTTTCTCTCTCTAATGGGGGGAGTTTCTCGGATATCCGACGCGAACGATACCAAAAACGTGCGCCTCAGATTTCATCATTTTTTTTTTCAGTCAGAAATACAAACTCGTAACACCACACGCAATCTCACGTGCGACGCTATCAACAGCCGGGCCAAATCGTTGCTGATTGTACTTCGACGTGGCGTGTGCGTGTCAAAGTTGGTATGGGGTTTTAGGCAAGTCTAGTGGTAACCTCAAACCTTTTCCCTAGACAGATTCGAAGTCCCTGCTTAGTACACCATGAATATTCGCAAATGCAAAAATTCACGATTCTTGTAGGTGCTAATAAAAATTCTATAAATTAGAAAAAAAAAATAGATTGTTTATTTTGTAAGCTCATTGTAAATCCTACCAAATATTTGTTATTAGATGCCCTCATCAATCATCTACAAACACATGATAAACAGTGGCGGAGCCAAAAATATTCCTTAATAGGGGCGAAGTTTAGAGAACAATAATATTTTAAAAATGAATCACGTTCCGTGTACCTCATTAATAAACAATAATGTGGTTACAAGGTCTTTTTTTTTATCAGAGATCGATCACATTCTCACCAAAATTCATATCATTATAAAATTCCTAACTTCATCAAAAGTTAGGTAATTTTATAAGCCGTCCATTTTTTTTCAATCAGACTTTTGATAGAGTTACGAGTTTTAAAATGATATAATTTTTTATGAGAATGATCTAAATGGTGAGGAGAACATCCCTATGAAAATTAGCTTTTGGATCTCTATGTGAGCCTCACAGGTGATGTATGAATAACAATATCTATTTAACGAGGTACTTGAAACTCGAAACGGAACTCTTTAAAAATATCATAACAATAAATCAATTAATCAAAACAACATATTAACATCAAATATTTAGAAGTAATCTAAAGAGTATAAAGGAAAAAAATTAAGAAATACTTTAAAAGTGAATATTATTGGGAATTTTGGTTTTATATAATGAAATACAGAAGAAAAAGGAATTCAAGAGAAAAATGGCTCTGAGAGAAAACTATATTTCATTGCATCATAGTTTAAACATACAATTATATATAGAGGATAGAACCTCAGTTAGTTATAAAACAAGTGGCAGTGACCATTCTTGATAAATGAATAGCTCATATCTATCCAATCTAAATTAGATTACATATTTACATGTGATTAGTTAAAACAGTTTAGAAAACTGTTAATTGATTAATTTGATTAGGCTGAGTCAGATTGTTGTTGAGTTGGTCTAATATTATTTAATAAAATAACCTAAAGATTACTAAGCCATGTAAAAAATTTCTAACACTTGATCCCACTTGGCTCCGCTAATAATGATAAATCGTAAATTTTTGCATTTGCGAATATTCACGGTGTACTAAGCAAGGATTACTAATTATTCCCGGTTAATATTAATAGCTTATGTTCACCAACTCAATCAATTCACTAATTCATAACCTGCAATTAACTGATAATTATCCTGGAACTACGGGAGGTGGAATTGAAAGAAGCTGAAAAAATATCCAAGAAACTCAAACATCCCTTTTGCATTGAAAGGAACAAAACAAAAACCCTAATTCCCCAACACAATCTCATAGATAAAAAACCAAACCCACAACTTAAAACTCCCATAAAAATTTAAAAACAAAAATTGCCAAAACAAATTAAGACGTGGACTCATACATCGATTCAAGCTACAGATTTCACTTAAAAATCACAATTTAGATCAAAATCAGTTAAATTTTTGTAAAATTTAAAGCAGTAACTGAGATTTTCAATTGTGCGTTTTAAAATTTTAAAATGCTATATTTTTTAAACCACAAATCATATTTTGATAAAGTTTCTATTTTTGGAAAGCTTTCTTCCAGATTTTTAAAACTAAACCAGTCACGAAATTCAATTTTACAATTCATAATTTGAACTTAATAAAAATCAATTTGAATTTGTAACGAAGATTTGAATTTGCATATTTCGTAATATATATTTTTTTTAAAGAAAAAAATACTATTGACCGGTCTCATTTCGAAGATCTTAGTGAATTGAATGATTTCCAAAAACATAATTTTTATAAAAAAAAAATCTGATATGTATCTTATAAGTTATGTCATTTTTTATTTTAAATATAAAATGAAAAAGTTAGTTGGTGCTTGTGTATTTATTACAAAGGCATTTTCGTCTAGCAAAATGTACATGTGATATTTCTTCTTCTTTTTTGACTAAACTGTCATATTTTATTATTGCTGGTATAATCATAAAACTTGTCACATAGGAATGAATCATTGTTGCCTAAAAAAAATTCTCCAAACCCTTACAGATCATTTTAGATTTGATTTAGAGAGGGGAATAGAGAGAAAGAGAGAGAGAGAGAGAGAGAGAGAGAGAGAGAGAGGGGATTTATCGACAGGGACAGAGCTGATCTCGACTTCGTCTCTCCTCTCCCTAGAGCTGATCTCAACTTCAGCAGGGCTCACCCTCTTTCTCCTTTTCGTTTGAGATCTGTTGATATGGTGAAATGAGAAAGAAAGAGGGAAGAAGGTTGTTGAGTTTAAAGGTGTTAATTGGGTCGTGTCGTGCCTGGTTTCATGGGAGGACTAAAGACTCTTTAACCAACTAACTTACAAGTTTTTAATTTTTATCATTATAGTGTAGTAATTCATCTTAATTGATGGTTATGATGATGATGATGTGTGATCATGGTGATGAATATGATTAACATGATGGATGATAATGATGATGATGGGTGATGACGATGGTTCTAATGCTACATGCTCTATTTCAATATTATATATATTTGTAGCTCGGTTAGAAATGAACCTTTGGCTACAGTACTGCAATAATGGATGGGTGATGATGATCATTATGATGATGATGGTTATGCACTTATTTATATGTGTCTTTCAATATTATGTAGTTTTATTCTTGTAGCTAACCTAGTTTGGTCACGAACGAACCTTTGATTATAATTGAGTAGTGGTTGCAACTTGCATCATTATCCATCATCATCACCAATCACCATTGTCATTATCACCATCTTCACCACCGTCATGATCACCCTATCATCATCAACATCACTCATCGTCATCATCTTCATACATAATCACCATCATCATCTTCATCCATCATGAATAACCCTCGTCATCACCATCCATTTTTGGGGTCAAGTTCTTGGTCCCTGTAGCATTTTCCCAACTCACCATCAACACATAACATTTCAGCGTGTTTGTTTTCTGTTTAGTATTTTTGAATTCATATGTTTATGGAGAGATCGAATTTCGAATTGCTATAACTTTCATAATTCAAACCTAATTCCGATTTTGATTTGAACTGGTTTGATTGCTACTGTTTATGGTTTTAAGAAACAAGATGCGTTACAGCATAAATAATGTCAGTTTGAAATTTGAGTTCCAAATGAACTCGATACTTAATTGCATTGTGTTAGATTATTTTCTCCATAGTTAATTTTGTAACTTTTTTTCTATTTCCTCCAACACATTTGTGTTGGGTTTCTTGAAATGTGTTGTACTTGATGGATCATTCCTCTTGGTAGGAGCCCAGAAGAGATCTTGTATAATTCAATTAAAAGATGTAAATAAGATGGTTCAAAATCTTGATGTTCACTTATGATCATATATGTGAAAGCTGCTGAGAACTGCTGTTGTTGTAGTCTGATTTATTGCTGAACCTGGGCTGTTTTTTTCAACTGGTGGGCTTGTAATTTTCTGGGGAATGGTTATAGCTAGATGAACCAAAAACCTTGGCACGGTGAAGGGGTACGTGGTACTGATCATCGCCATTATATATATGATGATGATAGGCACAAAGAGATCTCAATAGTGTAAATCGAGAAATTTATTACATCTTTATACTAATTAAATATACTAAATCAATACTTAAGTTCTATATAACATCAAAAAGCCATTCCATACAAATAGGATTGTGGTAGTGCAAATGAGATGGTGGTGTTGCTGTGGTGGTAATAATGATGCTGCTTGTGGAGATCTTGGCGGTTGGTGGTCATGGAAAAATCGCTAGTAGCATTGTGGTGGTGGTGGTGGTGGGGTGATGTTGTGGTGGCATGGTGGAGGTGGTTGCTATGCTGCTGCTGGCCATGGTGGTGACGAAGTTAGTGCATCACCCAACTAATTCTTAAGATAGTGCAGCCTTCCATGCCGTACTACTGGGTAAGATCTTATGAGCTTGGGTGCAATAGTTTCTCATTCTCTCGCCCAGAATCAAACTTTTATGGGCTTAATAACTGGGCGGGCCTCAGTTTCAGAAAGAGCCACTTAAGCAAGAAAGGCTGGCTGAATGCAGCAGCTCTTTGAACTCCCTGCAGGCTGCATCTTACAGCTTCACGTTTGCATGGGTTCCACCTAGCTATTTGAGTACTGAAACCGGAACCAAAATTGTTTAGTAGGTTCCAAGAAGTCAATAACCCAATTGGATCTTTGACACCCATACATACATACTTAAATTAAAGGGCCACTTCCTGAACAGAATAGAAAAATCAGCGAAGTGGTAACTGCCAGATGGTTGCATACGATGGTGAAAGGGTTGTGTCAAAATCTGGTGTCCCAGGATTCTGACCCTCGAATCATGCTACCTCAAGTTATTATAGGCTTATAGCTCAGGCTCGTTTGTGTTTGTATCACTGTTAAATCCTGCAGCTGAGATAGGGGAGCCATTGGATTGAAGTAGCAATTGACAAAAGTGAAAAAGATGTAACTACTAAACCCATATCTAATGGCTTCCCCCCATTGAGACCCATATCTAACTGCTCCGGCCACACACGTCACCCTTTGGTGTCTACTATCCTCTAAAACAATTATCCCATTTCGAAAAGGATAATGCTTAACTTACAATAATATCATACCGAAGCTAATCTGACAGTAGTACTGTTTTTCCACCGTTAATTGTACCTCTCGGTTTCGGTTAGTGTAGCATCACCATTTCAAAAACGACAGCTTTTCTAAATCAAATCCTCTACACATAGTCAATTTGGTGAGTCAATCCCTGTGTTATATTCATCTTCAACTTCCAAACCCCTGATAGTTTGAAGTGAGCAGCTATCTCTAAACCTTCATAAATTAGTTAAAAACTTTTAGCTTTTAGAGGGTGATTTCTTTAGAAGATAATTCATCCTCACCAACTGAAATTAAACAAATTTTTTTGAATTTGATTTGTTGGAGCCATCCCAGTTAAGGGACAACCCTCCAAAAATAGGCGTATGCAGCTGTGGTGAGGCGAGCACACGGTGTTCTTTAGTAAAAGGCGAAAGAAGTCTTAGCTCTGTGCTCACGGCACAGCCGCATGATTTTCCCAAAACCATAACCCCAAGTCCATTATATACAGGTTCGTGTTTGCTGAGTACACTTTTTACTCTTTCTAGGCCATGGGCCTTTATGATCACCCATTGAGCTATGATCAGTTACAAAGTTAACCTCTACATAGTTGCAGTCAACCCCAACACAGGGGTAAACAGCTACCTATCCAGGGTACGTAGATCCAAAACTACCAAAAAAAATTCCCTTACCAGTCCCGGCGCTTCGCCGGCAGTGAGGTGACATATACACATATATGCATGTAAGGAGTTGAACTTATTGTGAAGCAAATTAAATTCACATACCATCCGCCTCAAACTGTTTTGGTTCGTACCCTCCGCGTTTAAGATCGAGCCACAAATTGAAACATATGGACAATTTTCCAGGCTCATCAACTATGGCTCGTAAACACAAAGTAGGATGCAATCCAGAACGATCTTGAGGCCGGTTGGCATGTGAATCTAATCATCTCACAACTATAGGCTCGGTGGTTGATATCATGAACTTAACCAGTGAAAGAGAAGAAGAACAACAACAAAGAATATGCCTTGCTAGCTAGGTAGAAAAAATGTAATAAGAGAGACTAGAGTAGCTACTGACAGAATCAAAGGTAATGCTGTATGCAGTTCTCCCTAGCTAACTATATACAAGATCGATGTTCAGCACGCTCAATGCGCGTGTGATAAGAAAACAAATCAATTGAAAAAATTAACTTATTTTTAACTAGTTTTAAATGTTTTAGTATCAATAATAATCTTAGAATTAAGTTTTCAAATGTTTTTTTTTATTTTTTTATTTTTTTTGCTTAGTGAGGGTATCATGCTTGTTGCAATCAAAGAAGATAACCTAACAGTCCACGTTCTCCACCTACTATCATTAGTTAATACGCTAATAACTATTTTAGAAAACCCTTCAAGCTAATTAAAGCATAAGCACCACTGTTCTAGACTTCTAGTGGTAGAATAGTACCCTACCACGGTAAAAGACCCGGGTTCGATTCTCAGCTGGTGCATTTCTGTATTCATTTTACAATAAAGTTCTTTTCTTTTTGCTTTTTGTTTTTATTTCTCACCACAACCTAATCAGAGTATCAGACTATCTTGGAGTTGTTTTTTCCATTCACAAGGTATAAATTTTTTAACGTCTTTGTCCTTTTTCTTTGAAGAAATAATACTACATTGGAACTTTTAATCGGAACTAACAAGAGAAACGATTATAACAAAGATATACCAACAATATTCATTTCTTTCTCCAAATTGTACAGCTACATGCCTTTTATAAGGCTTACATATAACACCTGTAAAGCTTACCCACTACCACTACCCACTAACTATAACTAATTTGACTAGCTAGCAACAACCCCATGACTACCCATGACTAAATACGAACATAACATGATTACAAATGACTGTCAAGAAAGAAAGGTAGAAGGAATCCTAAAGATCTAATAAGATTAATCACCTTTAACATCACTCGCATCCTATTCCCAGCTATTAGTAATTGGCTACATAAAACTGCCTAATATCATACTGGTGATGAGTACTACGTAGTACGTACCCCTTCCCCGCGCGAAGGATTTTAGTTCATCTAAAACCATGTCCCCACCAAATTACAAGCCCAACAGTAAAAAAAACAGTTACAATACAATGTGATCCAGTTGTTACCTTTTCCTGAGGCACCTTACTGTTTGTCCGGGAGATGATAGTGAAAACCCTTTCTCAACACCCCAGGTTCAGCAATAACTCAGACTACAACAGCAGTTCTCAGCTTTCACATGATCATAAGCGAACATCAAGACTTTGAACCATGTTATTTCTCTCTTTTGAATTATACAAGATCGCTTCTGGGGTCTACCAAGAAGAATGATCCATCAAGGACAACACATTTCAATAGAGGGCTCACAGAATCATCTTCTTCTATCACATTTGATGCCGCCAAAAAAAATAATAATAATTGGTCAATCTCGCTCTGGAGCACACTCAGAATCTCTTCTCGCACTCAAGCTTCCAGCATATGACCACACCTTCTCCATATCGGCTAAGACCAATTTTTCCAACTTCCCGTCCTTGGCACCTAGATGACAGTTCCTACTTAGATTCTGATTCGCCTTCTGTGGGCTTCCATTAACTGGTGTGGAAGAACAGAAAGTTGGTGTTGCAAATGGAGATGCAAATGGAGTATGTTGAACTGAAAAGGGACTAGGTGAAATCCTCTTCTGTAGGGGAAGACTACCCAGACCTCCTCTGCCAAATAGAGATATAGACTCTGCTGCCACACATCTCCTGATCGCGTCATCCACATACAGTAGGTCATCAATCCTTGCCATAATATTGAAGGCCAAGCTTTCCATCACCCTTGAGTAGCTCTCAAGGATTGACTGCCCAACATCCTGCAACAGAATGGATCCCGCTTTACATTTTTATTATGAAAACCTTGTAAGTTGTAATTATGAGAAAGTGGTTACTCTCGGTCTTCCCATAAAAAAATTAAAAAAGAAAACAATATGTGCATATATACAACATAGGCATGCAAAATGCAAGCGATAGGTGAAAGTTCTGATGGTCACATTGACAAGCCTTGCAACAAACAACTGATAATTCACTCACCTTAAGCATCTTCCTATATTTCTTTTCTTGAAATATTTATATTGTTTAAGTGAGTAGATCTAATGGTTAACCTCCCACAATGTCACATTTTCAAAACTTTCTAGCTAGGACAGACTGAAAAGCGAATCCCAGCTCTAGTAGGCATGGATCATTGCATGGCTAATGTAGTTGATACGCAACAACCGTAGTCTATATGTATATCTGACAGGGAATTGGTTAGCCCCACAGAGTGATTACTTCTTGTGAAAAGAATGTGATCTATCATTACAAGGCTAGTTGGAGTCATCTGCCTGGTCACTGTCTGAGTGATTCTTGTGGCCAATAGCCCAATGGCATCAATTTTGAAGCTTTAATGACAATGACCAATAGAAAAAACCAATAATCAAACCGAATTGAAAGAATAGCATATAAAACTCTACTTAGTTGAATAAAATAGAAGAGTCGGGCCATTACCTTGTTGTATTGAATCTTGTTCATGTCCAACACAGTCTGTGGGAGTCCAGGATACCGAAGTCTTAGGCTCTGTAAGAGAGTTTCAGCCCGTTCTGCTAGAAGTTGACTCTTTTCTGTGTCGCCGACAAGGCCCTTGACCTTTCCACCCCATGAAGATCGCCCTGCCTTTGCATGATTTGAATGTTTTTTCCAGCCTTTCTGCCTCCAAACATGCACGGCCGCTTCAATGCTGTTTGCTATTTCCAGTGTTTGGTGCTCTGATGACAGGTCCAAGCAATCAAGGAGACACTCTGGTGAGAACTGCACCGCAGTTATGTAGCGATATATAATATCGCCCAAACAAGATTTTCCAGTCTGCAACAATAACATAATCTACTTAAGATTACCAACAACACAAATAAATAATGGACTGAAACCAAACTACTATAGGAGCAGCAATAAAGTCTCAGAATTCACATCCAATTTATCTAGCAATCTATTTATCGATAAGTAAATTAACCAGCTGGCTGCACTTGTATATGCAGAGAGTATGCAATCTAGGAAATTATGAGGCCCACAAATCAATCCAAAAAGAAGAAAAAGATTGGGCCCAAGAAGGAAAATCCTGGTAACCTCAAAATTTAATACAACAGGTAGAAAGACAATACAAAATCGTGCCATAATGCTAGAATAGACTATTTCTTCACTCTAGAACAGTATAGGGTGATTTGTAAGTGTGCTATTTCATTATCACAGTCCACTGAGTATTTTTTTTCATTACAACATAGCAGAGTTAGTAAGCAGGCAGAGTACTTGATGCATGCTATTACTATATAGTTCTATCTAGGCTGGGTGGGATTGTCCATTGCTCACCGAAGTTAAACTTGTTCTGTCACTCAAGTATCCTACTGGAGTTAACTTAGAATCACTTTCACTAATTGATTCCTCCTGTACTATCTAGATAGACTTGACTGCAAAAATTCGATTCATGCAGCCAACTCCAAAGAGTTTGATAAGGCACAATATTTTTTTTCTTTCTTTTTTGAGAAATAATAAGGCATAAGTAGTGTTAATTGTTAGGAATTTTGAATTTTGCATATTCAATGCACAGTTGTCCCATCAGATTCAGAATTTCAGATTTGCATTTAATCTGAATTTTTTTTCCTTCAACTCAGTATCATGCAAACTTCGCATTAATTTGTGATGCTTTCCCCAAAGTTTTTCCTAAATTCCTTGTGACACAAATACTTAGTTCTAAAGGAAGACTTTACTCATTAAGAAAGATTGGCTAATGTCAAGATCCAGGTCAGCATTTTTCTTTCACAATTTCTCATGCTTTTTACTTGTAGCAGGTTATAATACTGAGGTTTTTTGTAACATTTCAGGTGCACCTTTATTTTCTTGTGTGATAGTTCAGGTAGTTTCTGCAGCTAAACATGTCTAACCTAAAGCACGAACAAGGCTTACTGGAAACAATAATGATGAGTACAAAAAAGAATATTCTATTTTTACTTTTGCTTTTCCTCTCATCCAATATTCATGATCCATTCTCTTTGTTGTTACAGTGTTTCTATTGAGAATAGTCCCACATGGGAATATGAAAAGCTTGCAACCTAGTATATAAGATCTTGGGCCTCTCCACTCATTGCCAATTAGTTTTGAGTTGGATGCCTACAAACTTAATATGGTATCAGAGCAGCCCACACGTAACAGGCCCAAAGACTGCGCATGCTCCATGTCACCCAATAGAATACCATGTGTTAGGCTCAAAATACCATTACATGTGAGGTGGCGTGTTGAAAATAGTCCCACATGGGAAGATAAAAACCTTGCAACCCAATGTACAAGATCTTGGGCCTCTCCACTCATTGGCAATTGTTTTTGAGTTGGATACCCACAAACTTAATAGTTTCTAATCTCTTTGCACAACCATGTCAAATTAGAAGCCAAAAAAAATAGTTAGTAAAGGATTTTTATTTTTTTTCAATCAGCAGGTTTCTTTACCCAAGCTAGGCTCCTATTCTGATGTTAAAAACTAATATTTAAAGGCAGCTCCGTCCAAATCTGAACTTTTCTAAAATATCTTGGATAGTAACATTCAAATCAGGGGGCTACCCTCCTCTCTTTCTAGTGGTTGCTTGAAAACTGAGAAGGAGTTACTCAAAGCTACAAATATTACAAAAAGAGAACCCAAACAAAAATACCTGGGAGGCAACTTAGATTTGAAAAATGAAAGTAACGCTTTTTGAGTTTACATAGAGGCATACTACATCTTGCAAATACTTCCACAAGATTCCAATGGCTTGAGATGAACAAATACTTCCAAACACAGACCAGTTAACAATGAAAATGTATAGCATCCATAATTTCGCCAAAACTAGAAGAGATAGACAAGAAAGAAGAGAAACAAAGATACTAAATAGTTCTGATCACCTACTGATGAATTCTTAGATCATTGAGCAACAATTCCCTATTACACTCCCGAGTTTTAAGTTTTAGCAGAATGTAACCTATGCAGGTATCTTCCACACTCAAAAGAATAGGGCAACTTCGCATGAAACATAAAACAAGTCAATGCATTAACAGAAGAATTTATTTTATCATTAATAACAAAATAAGAATATTACTCAAATCTGAGCTAGGCTTAGAGAAAGCACTACAAAAAAAAAACCATGACTTATCAAATTGAAGAATAAACAATGTAGAGAAGGGTTCAGTAGTAGAAGAAAATGAAAATCATACCTTGGGCAAAGTCTCAAAGTACACACTTGGGATTTCCATTTCAGAAAGCACACTGCTATTAATAGCCATGGCGGCCTTAAGAATCTGATTCGTGCAGTCCCTACATTGCTGCAATCCCTTTCTTGCATCCTTGGACAATCCCTTCGGCGGTACCTTTGGGCAAGGGAGCCACCACTTCTCTTCCTGCCTAATTGAATGCCTTCCAAACGAGGAAGGAGATGGATACGCATCACCACCACCAGCTTCAGCCACAATTATCCCACGATCGACGTACCAAAACTCCGTATCACGAAAACTTTCAAGCATGCTAAGCAGCATAGCATCAAGTTTTTTCAGAGCTGGGAGGTTTACATATAGATCTGAGCGTGGCCGAGCCTTCATTACCTCAAATGTCCCACCCCCGGGAAAATCTTGCACGGAAGGGATTAGTTCTACGATTGAATCGCTGACACTTAAGAGCCATTCCATCTCTCTACACCACATTGATTTCTTCTGAGGAGCCAATGGCTCCAACCTCCATAGCTCCCCAAATACAGTAGCTGCCATTTTTCCTCCAAATTAATAAACAAAGTGAAACAAAAATTAAATGGAAATTAATGAAACAGAAACTAACCAGATAGATTAGTAATGGCGTTTGAGATGGCGAGAGCCGTACATACTCCCTTTCCACCACCTGACATGTCTTCTCCGAGAAGTAGCTTCGCGAATCTCTCCTTCATCATTTCCACCTCTGCATTAACACGAGAAAGAGGGCAAAAGCAAAAAAAGACAGATTAAACAATGAAAAGTTGCTCAGGTAGAGAGAGAGAGAGATCAGAAGCGTGAGATTTTTCAGTCCTAAAACAAAGAATGCAACAAAAATCAAGTGCATATTATTAGATCTTCCCCCAATTTAACTAACCAAAAAAAAATACTAACCAGGTAAATCAGTTAGGCGTTTCACTGGCTTCTCCTCCCAAACCACCACATCTTTACCACCAATTACAGGCAGCATAAGCGACGGCGCAGCCGGAAAAACAGAATTTCCGGTAACCAAGCGAGGTGCAAGCGGCGAAGACGATATAGAACTTGAAGCACCTTCCGCATCGTAACGCCTACAAGAAGAACTACTCGAGCTCTCTGATTCACTCACATCTGCACTCAAGCTGTAACTCCCGAATCGCTCACTCTGTTGATCAAAACCCTCTTCCGACGAAACACTCCCCATTTAAACCAAGTAGAAGATGATAAAATACACTTTTATAAAAAAGAGTCTAATAATGCATTGTACAAAAGTGATCAGAGATCTGAGCCGTCCATTAACTCCGGCTAGTAAAACATGGTTCTCGAGATCCAAGAAATTATTGCAGAGTGAGTTGCTTTGGTTGTGTGCTCGAGAGAGATAGATAAAGGAGAAAAACCAGATGAAATGATGATGATGATGAAGTGATAATAATAAACTTACTTTCTGCACTTAACTCTGTTGCTGCTGCTGCTGCTGCTGCAGCTGCCGCAAAAGCAAAAGGGTCGCCATTTGCAGTTCCTTCCGTGAAACAAACGTTCCTCAACACCCGAAACTGTCCTTTCCTTTTCTTTTCTTTTCGTAACTCTCAATCCCCAACTCCCATCCATTCTACTAGCATCTCCATGTCACCTGCCACGTCAACCGTTATTGCTTACATGGATCTGATGTGGAAAATACTTCTACTTCTATGACTATATGAGTCATGGAAGTCTACTCATGATCCATGTGGTGCCTTGGTGGGGAAGTCGTTTGAAATTTGGATGAGATTGGAGGTCATTTTTTTTTTTTTTAAATAAATGTATGAAAATGAAAAAAAAAAGAATAGAAAAAAAAAAAAGGTTAGATGAATTGACTGTTTAGACCTCCGGTCCTTGGACTAGACTCTTTGGTCTTTGCTGACTACGGCATATAATCGGTAGGACAGTACAGTCTTCTTGACTTTTAAACTTTGGTCGTTGGTCTAAGATTCCTAGAGGCTACACCAGGACACGTCCACACTCCCTTGGGTACATCTCTAAGGGCAAGTGTTATGGACACCTTAAACAAGCAAAAAAAGTATTTTTTGAGGTTAGGGCAAGTACCATGGGTACCCCAAACAACCAAACCCCTCCCTCCGGTCCTAGATTTGGGAAGGGAGTACGGGGTTTGAGGGAGGAGGCAAAGATTGTGCCGTGAGGCACAATCTTTGCCTAATTCTATATATACATAAATGTATGAAATTAGGCAAAGATTGTGCGGCCGTTACACCGTATGGCACTAAATGTGCCGTGCGTCTATAATTTTCCATGGTACTTGCGCTCCCCCAAACCCTTAAACCCCTACCCTAAACAACCTAAATAAGGGTTTACCATGGCACTTGCCCTAACCAAGGTGATTTCGTTACGTCAACGAAATCAACTCAATCAGGTGCTCCATTGGAACGTAAAGAGTACTGGTATTTGAAACGACCAAAGAGAAAAAATAGTAGGTCCCGTCTAAATATCATTTTCGAAATCGCAAATGGTTATCGCTTACAATCACATGTCAAGATGATAGCCCTATGCCCTTTACGATCGTCTTCTATGTTGATCACACCTTCTTTGCAAGAGGGTGAACAATACGTTCATCATCAAGCCGTCGGATATGTAGTACGGACAACTCCACCATCTTTGGTAGCAATGCACCTAATGGCTGGATGATGGATGGTATTGTGCACGTACCCTTCATACAGGTGTGGGTGCACATAATAGCAGCCTTGAAAGGGAATTAATGCAACCACAAAAGAACATGTGCCATTTATTGAACGACCGTAACCGTTCCTTCACTATTATTCCAACATTCTAGATAGGGATTTCGGTTACCATCTTTTGTTGTATATATACAGAATTAATTTGGTTGAAAGTTTTAGCCATTGATATCAAGCATTTTACAACACAATCCTTAACTTTTTTTGTTTTTTTAATGCTTGTAGACCAAGAAAAATAGAAATCAAGCTAATTGTTAAAATTAGATTAGTTTGTTTTGTGGGTTGAATGTTCAATCTATCAAAAAGAAATTTGCGGTGGAACTATTGCGAGAAAATAACCCCGTTACCAATCGAAACTGAAAAGGTACTATGAACAACATACAAAACTTGCCACCCATTATGTTCACAATAGGTATGTGTGCAAAGTCTTCCAAAGCTAATTATATAGAATAAATCCACAACAATGCGGCGGCCATGATATTTGAGTCCAGATCTTCTGGCCCCATTTTCCCTGTCCCTCCCCTATCCCATAGCTAAACTTTCGACATATGTCCTCCACTTAACACTCATTTAATATTCACTTAAACTCTTGTTAACCTAATTTAACTCTGTTAACTACATTATTAAAAATTAATTAAAATAAAAATTAGAAACCCAATCTATTATTATCTCAATTAAAATTTTAAAAATTAATAAAAGTAAAACAAAAAACAAAAAAACACCACAAAGTTACCACTCGCACACTTCTTTTGATCATCATCAGAATTATCTTGATCTTCTCTCTCTAAAATAATTTTACAGAGCTCTTCAATAACTCTCTTTTCAACAACTGGATTCTGATCCAGCAGCTAAAAGAACGAACTAATAAGCAACTGATGAACTAATTCTTCTTGAACAGTTAAAATTCACGCAAATATTTCAGTTAAATTTCATGCAAATATTCCTCAAGAACTTGTATGAAAATGACTTCCCTTCCTCATCCTTCAGACTCACAAACGCAGTTGACAGATCATGATCATGAGATCTAGGTCTAGATCTCGATGATGATGAATTACACTAACAATTGATGATATTTCTTTCATCCTTTGTAAAAATCACTTCCTTAACGAACCCATCAACATTTTTTACAGATCTCTTAATTTTTTTTTGAAGAGATCTCTTAACCCCTTTTTCCCACACTAAATCCAAAAATCTCATCATCTTTCACAAAATCTCAGGAACGTACATACAAATTGTAGCCTCTATTGCTTTTTTAAAAGCCTTAGCAAAGGGAATTTCCGGTAATCCCAAACTCAAACACCCAAAATCAATTCCAAAAAGGTGTTAGAAACTGAAGATTATGTACTTGCAACGAAATACGTTCATTCATTTCTTCAGATCTAGTGAATCTGGATCGGTTCAGATAGAAAAGCTTCTAACATCAAAGAAACAACTTGAAGGATTTGTTAGGAAGAAGCTTTAAAGAATTGTTAGGAAGAGACTATCGTTCGTCGTTGATCGACAGGATCATCCGCTTGTACCGTAGATTGGGTTTCTAATTTTTATTTTAATTAATTTTTAATAATGTAGTTAACGGAGTTAAATTAGGTTAACAAGAGTTTAAGTGAATATTAAATGAGTTTTAAGTGGAGGACAGATGTCAAAAGTTTAGCTAGGGGATAGGGGAGGGACAGGGAAAATGGGGCCAGAAGATCTGGACTCATGATATTTGGTCTCATAATCTAAAGTTTTTTAAGGTAGAAGTTATTGCATCTGTCAATTTATATTATTGGTAGTGTCTGTTGTTGATGATAGTTTAGATCTTAATTCAATTACATAACCCGCCCAAAAAAGAACAATCATATGGAAAGAAAAGTTGAAACATGTAAATCGATTTAGTATCACCAAAGATCAAACCATTTTATGGCGATGAGGTCACCAAACGCCAACCATGATTCTTAGTAGATTACTTAAACTCGAACTAATCGCACCATTAACTTAATTAATTGGAGTATCCAATGTAATTAAAGACGGTAGGTGGGATTAGATATTAGGTATGGATGAGAGTCTGGACCTTTGAAACTTATAACAATCACATTAGACTAATCTCAAGAAGAATATTCAACGGCCATAAATTGTCTTGAACTTAGGATAAGGGAGCTACAGGATCCGCAAGGGACGGATGTTAACAGTCGTGAGACAAAATGCACTAAAATTATTGTCAATTTCACTGTTAAAGAAACACCCAACAACGAAAGCTCTTAGCTACAACCACCATATCTACACTAATATATTAAGCCAATTGCTTTTTTTTGAGGCTTTTTACATATGTTGTCCTTGAAAAAATTAATTTTGTCAAAGTTTGAGTTGATCTTTTAAGGGCATGGTAGTCATTATTTGCCCTTGGAAAAATCTACCTTGGAGGGCATTTCAGTCTTTTCACTTACTTTCTCTCATCTCCTCCACGATTCTCTCTCAATCTCCATATCCTCCACGATTTTCTCTCCAAAAAACTAAATCTCCACATCCTAAAGAAACCGTTTCTATGTATGTTTGTTATCCCACGATTTTCTCCCATGAATTTCTCTTCCCTAAAATCTCTCACACAACCTTTTTAAATCGTAAAGAAATAGATCTCCATCTTCTACTCCGACTCTGTAAAGAACAAAAAATTCGATACCGATCCCCTTTTTAGATGAATGTTGTTTTGACACTTTTTTTAGTCATTCTTACTCATTTGATGTTTAATTCGTATGGTTTTTTTTTTCTCTGTCTTCAGTCACTATGGACTTTTATAAGTTTTTTTATAAGATTACTAACTTTTTATTTTTATTCTTACCAGGTTGAAGACGATGGCAAATTGACTCATAGTTCTAATACTATAGATGAACTCAAAGTTGTGGTATGCAAAGTTTTCTTTATCGTTTTATTCTTTCTAAGGAATTTATCAATATTTGTTTTCCCCTGAAAAAAATATTAATATTTGTTTAATTTTTATCTTTGTAATATTTATGTTTTTTTTAGATTTAATTGATTTTTTTTGTATTTCTCTTTTGTTGGATTGAATCTAATTCAATTTGAGAAACAAATCAAGAAGAGGTTGATACAAATTATATAATTCACATACGTAGAGATAATGTATTTTTGATGATTGATTTGTATACAATGTTTATTTCTGAATTGATATGTATAATATGAATATAATTTTAATGGTGCTACATGTATTTTTTATTCTTTATTAGTGTATGGAATATTATTAAGGTGTGGAATACGTGCAACGCACGTGCATGAGGCTTGTTATTAATGATCGGAAAATGATATTAGGACCCAAAGGTTGAGAACAAAATTCGGACGGAATATATGTGGAGTCTAATTGTATTCCACATATGTTTCTCTATTTTTTGACTTATATAAATAAAAAAAGCTACTTATTGCTTGTTTAGGTTGTTTGGAGCAAGGGTTTAAGGGAGGGCAAGTGCCATAGAAAATCAAGGTTGAATAGCACAAAATGTACCGTATGTTTATAGGTCAGATACTCTAGAGGAAGGAAACATGTTGAATGGATGCCTTCAAAACACATTCTTTGAGATTCGTGTACGTTCATTTTAAAACTAGATGATCATCCAACAGTTAAGATTTAAAGGAAGAGGGTAATCCTTAGGATGTACATTAACTTGGATAGTTTTACACTCTCTGCCTTCTTCCTCAAACCTCTTGTCTCAGCCCCAAATCTAGGAACGAAGGGAGAGCCCCAAATCTATGACCTAAGGGAGGGAGTTTGGTTGTTTGTGGTGTCCATTGAACTTGCCCAAACTTCAAAAAATAATTTTTTTTGCATGTTTGAGGTAACATAGCATTTGCCCTGAAAGTTGATTTTATTAGTGCCAAATTTTTTGATATGGCAATTAAAATATGTTTAAGCTTAGGGATCAAAATAAAATGAATAATGCTAAAGCCACGTTTTTAACATTCTTTCGATATATTATAATGCTAAATGTATATAACAAGGTATAAGTGACGATTGATGTGTGAATTCTATCGTACCTCATGAACACACTTTTCAAATGTTGAACAGCCATAGGAAAATACTTACACTATGAAAATGTTGTACAAATTGAGGTTGTTGTACATTATAAAAATGATCTCATATGCGAATATGCGTTTTTTACCAAAATAATTTGAAATAATGTTTTTCATATGAAATTTACATCCTTCACCTTTTAAAAGACGATGGTGGTAGTGGTAGTCGTAGTTGATGGCGGAGCAACATTAAGACTTGAGGGGGTTAGGGCACCTCAAGTCAATTGGATTACCTCATGTATATTAGTATAACTTTTATAAATTTTCAAGTACAAAAGGCAAATTTTGCACTTGGCCCCTCCAAAAAATTCAAATTTTCTTATAGTAGTCCTTAGAATCATAAGTACTTTATATTTTGGCCACCTTAGAATCCTGGCTCTACCCCTGGCCGTAGTGGTGACTAGCGGTGGTAGACATCGTGTGTGTTGGTAGACATCGTGTGTGTTGGTGCGGCGACAATGATTGTAATGGAGGTGTTTGTTAGCAACAATTTTTGAAGTTCTAAGTTTCTTTTAGAACCCACTAATAAGGCACTAAGTGTGTTTAGTTCGTATGTATCTGTTAAAAAAGAGTGTTTAGTCGTACGTAGGTAGGTGGACCTGCATAAGCAAAATCAACTTAGTTTATTGGTGAATTTTATGCACTGAATCTAAACAACTAAAAGGTGCTAAGATCTAATGGGCACTGACTAGATAAGCCATTTGTGAACGATGCTTCATGCTTGATAGTTGATACCTAGGCGATTGACACATTCAACCGAGTTCATGTTTTTTGCTTTTTGGTTTTTTTTTTTTTTTTTTGGAAAACCGAGTTCATATTTGTGGATCTATTATAAGGTTTAAATTCCCCGTTAATTTCGACTTTTCCATCAAAATATATAAGACAGTTTTTTTTTTATCATAAAAAGATAGATTTAAGAGAAGCAAAATGATATACATGCAACAAAAGGAGGATCCTATCCCAGGATGAGCAGATACATGAGCAAAATACTATCTAATAGACACAATCGTTTCCCATTGAAAACCATATCCTCAAAGTGAAAGCCCTTGAGGATCTTTGTGGGAGAAGCCCAATAATAAAGTAAGTCTTTGGCGTCCAAAATAATTAAGGAGTGAATTGGCTTTTTTCAGTTGTTGAAACAATTTTTTTTAGTTTTGTTTAATTTTAATTTTTATGATAAGACTATTATCTAATTATAAATACTAATTAAGTGTAAGTGAGAAAGCATTCTTAAAGGGTGGAGAGAAGTGAGAAAAATCGAAGGAGGACCAACATCAACCATTGACGACGACATAGAGTACTTGTACATTCCTACATTATGTACGCTGTCCAACATTTTTATTTGATGCAAACATGATTTAAATCCATTAGAATATTTGTGTTTTTAATGACAACAACCTTTACTAGTTAAACTTGCTGACACTTACTTATTTTCAAAATAAATTATTGAACTATACAAAACATACATAGACATATAATAAGCAAGATAAAATTTGGGTTCATTTGGATGATGACTATCAAAATCAAAATGAAACATTTTATATGTTTTGGGATTACACATTTTTTATGTGAGATAAAATCAAAAGGTAACACATTTTACATCATCATCATCACCACCACTACCCCAACCCCACAAATTTAATGTTCGCTAGATCTTATTAATATATACACGCACATATACTTACATACATGCACAAATAAAGCATGCATTCGAAATTCATTCTATGATCTTCAATCGTTATCAAGTCTTACGATTTTAGTTAAATACAAATCATTTCTTCATCTAACTTCATAAACACTTTGATTTATGGTTGCCAAACACCCTCTTATCATCTAACTTTCCCGGAATAGAGAAAGAAGAATATTCACTCCGTAGAAAAAGGGAGGACCAAATCTAGAAATAAAAACATGACGACATACTAAACAAAGAATGGCGACACCCTAACACCATATTTTTCCCGCTAAAAGTCTTAACCAATCAATCTTAGGGGAGCGATTTTATCGACCGCCATAGAAACCGGTGCCATCATGTTCTCATCCGCCCGCCATGCCCACGACATTTTGGTCCCTATTTTCATTCGTAACACGCGCCGTAATTCTAAACCCTTCTCTCTTCTTTCATCCCCCTTCTATTTATAACAACAAAGAACCAAAACCCAAAACCCAAATCAAAATCAAAACGTGCTCAACTCGTCTTCTTCCTTCAAACCCTTCACGATCTTCTAGATTATTTTCTCTCTCTACAATGGGTTCTCTCTCTACCCTTGTAGAACTTCAATTGAAGTACCCTCTCGCTCGTAGAGACGATTACATCGTCGATGATTATCATGGTGTTCCGATATCTGATCCCTATCGTTGGTACCCAACTTCCCACTTTTTTTTTTTTTTTTAATTAAAAATCAGAATTTTTTTTTTTTTTTTTTTTTTGAAGTTTGATTCAATGATAGATGTATTTGATTATTTTTTCTGTTTTTTTTTCCACCGTCATTAGGCTTGAAGATCCAGATGCAGATGAAGTTAAGGATTTCGTGGAGAAGCAAGCGAATCTGACTGAATCCGTGCTTCAAACTTGTGAAACAAGAGAGAAGCTTCGCCAACAGATTACGAAGCTATTTGATCATCCACGATATGATACTCCGTTCAAGAGAGGGAACAAGTACTTTTACTTTCAAAATACTGGCCTTCAAGCGCAAAGCGTCCTTTACGTGCAGGTTTGCTAGGTTAAATTTTGGTACTTGTTAGATAGTTGAAAGAATAGGGGAAATGTTTGTTTGTTATTACAGAATTAATTAGTTGGTTGTCGTTTTCACAGGACAGTTTGGAAGCAAAAGCGGAGGTTTTGCTTGATCCAAATAGTCTTAGTGAGGATGGAACTGTGTCCTTGAATATAGCTGCCGTAAGTGAGGATGCTAAGTATTTGGCGTACGGGCTTAGTTCGAGCGGTAGTGATTGGGTGACCATTAAAGTAATGCGGGTTGAAGATAAGGTTGTTGAGCCTGATACTTTGTCGTGGGTGAGCTTTTTTTTTTTGCAGCATTTATTAATTAGATACTAAAAATCAATGAAAAAGATTAAAAGAATAAAATTTGTTTGTGGTTATTTTCTTAAATTATAGTATCCGTTGTTACAGGTTAAGTTCTCCTCCATTAGTTGGACTCACGATAGCAAAGGGTTCTTCTACAGTCGCTATCCGGCTCCCAAGTAAGCCATTGATACACTATCTCATTGTAAATGGGTTCGGGTTTTTTTTAATCCGTTGGTTCGGTTTAACATGATATGGTTTTGGTTTAATTGGGCATGGATGTTGAATTTGTGAATTTGTGATGGCTGTTCTTGTAGGGAAGGAGAACAGTTAGATGCAGGGACTGAGACTAATTCTAATCTTTATCATGAGCTTTATTATCACTTCTTGGGTACAGATCAATCCCAAGATGTTCTATGCTGGAAAGATCCAGAAAATCCGAAGTATATGTTTGGGGCACAAGTCATGGATGATGGGAAGGTATCAATTAACAAGCTCTACACCTGAATCTAGTTTACTGAATACATTGACTGGATTAGTGCTAATTTTCTAGTTTCTGTAATTGCTTTACTAGAGCCATGGGGGTTAAAGGCAAGTTCAATGGTTATGGCTTTCTACAGATTTCCTGTTTTATTTGTAACATTAACACTTATAAGAAATGATAAATAACTGGTTTGTTGAGAATTTCCAGTCCCGAATTCTTTTAAGCTGAGTTATGATCATGTCATGAATATGATATTAGGTCCTCTTTATGAGTTTTATTTGTTACTCTTTCCTTCATCGCTCCTAGAAAGATAAAATTCACGGTACGTAAACGGTGGCAAAGATATGGCAACACATGTCCGTTCAGTAATTAGAGGGTAGTCCTTTGTATTTATAAAACCCATGAACTGAGTGTACTAACAGAAAAACAATTGGTGCCAATGCCTTTGTTCTGCCTCCAGATTTTACCTTTAGAAACTAACTGTTTCTGGTTTCTAAATAAGTTTGTCCCTATGCAAATATATACTGATCAATAGAAGGGGGGGAGAGCTGAATTATTAGATTAGCTAGAGACCTTGAGGTTATTATATGTAGAAAGAGATATTTCTTCATGTTCTTGACATCATCCTAATTTGATATCATGGTGGCATGCATAAATTGGTTTGCTTTGTTATTTTCTACATACATTTAATTTACAATGGTTAATTGCCAATGTTTTAGGTCAAATAAGTGGTTGCTTTCAACTGGCCGTCTAAAGTTGCAACTCTTTAGATTACTATAATTCTAAATCCTTGAAATGGATGATAAACTGAAAATTAGTTAGTACCCGTTCTTTCCATTCTATCTTTTTCTGTTTCTTTTTGGTTGGTTTGCGTTTTCATTTGAGAATCTTGAAACATATACTAGCGTACATGTCCATGAGAAGTCTCTCTAGCTTTGTTGCGTACAACCTAGAGCCACTGCAGTGAGACTATCCCAACCCATGCTCACTTACTACTACCATAACTATAAGGATATGTGATACTGACATGTCTTAGGTGGTCTAGGTTTGTTGACAAGATAAAAAACTCTAAAAATGTAGTCCCCTGTTAGTACATAGGTTAAGCCAAGCTCCAATAAATCAAGAAATAAGCAGAATTTACATTACTTTAGATCATAAAGAACTGGCCATCAGAGAATTTCTTTATTAATTTTGGACTTTGAAGCATTACTTTACAATTTATAAAGCTTTCTTCTCTGTAGTATTGGAGCTTAGTTTTATACAAATTTTTTCTTCGTCAAACTTTATTATAGTGAATATCATGGAATGATTGCTTGCATGGAAACCAGTAAGTGCTTCATTCTGATAATTTTGTCCTCATCAATCCCATATTCTAATTAAAAATCGATGAGATTTCGTAAAATCCTTCTCTGGTTGACTCAATTTTCATTTTTTCTCGTTGATCTGCAGCATATTCTTCTGTACATTGAGGAGGGTTGCGACCCAGTCAACAAACTTTATTATTGTGACATATCTACACTTCCTAATGGGCTTGAAGGATTTACGGACAGAAAAGGCATGCTTCCTTTTGTTAGGTTTGTTGACAGTTTTGATGCAAGTTATCGAGCCATTGCGAACGATGACACCCAGTTTACCTTCCTGACTAATAAAGATGCTCCGAAATATAAGTTGGTCCGGGTAGATCTCAAGGAACCAAGTGTTTGGACCAATGTCCTTGAAGAAGCTGAGAAAGATGTGCTTGAATCTGCGTATGTAGTTAATGGTAACCAAATTCTGGTGAGTTACTTGAGTGATGTTAAGCATGTTCTGCAGTTACGGGAATTGAAAACGGGTGCTTTGCTACATCATTTGCCCATTGACATTGGAACAGTTTATGGAATATCTGGAAGGCGCAGAGACAGTGAGGTTTTTATTGGGTTTACCAGCTTCCTTACTCCTGGTATTATATACCAGTGCAACCTGGCAACCAAGGTACCGGAAATGAAGATTTTCCGAGAAATAGTGGTTTCTGGATTTGATCACACGGAGTTCCAGGTTAATCAGGTAATCAGACTGTATTTCTGAGACTTCAATTATTACCTTTTAACCCTGAATAAACCATTTTTTGCTCAGGTTTGTGTTGTATGGAAATGATCCACCCATCTAAGTGCTTTTTCTTATGTTGAGTAGTGATGACTGATAAGAGTAAGACCAATTGGAGAACTAGAGGGTTTAATAATGAGATGGTACTATTGTTACCCTATTAAGGAGGTCATTGATGATTCATAGCCTAAATTATACATTCAATGGAAATAAAAAAAGCTGTTGAGTCTTCAGTTGGCTGCGGTTGAGGTTAATATAGTCATGGTGAACAAGGCAGCCGGGCTTGGGCTAAGGGATAATTGTCCTATTAAGTATAATGTTGCTGTTCCCTACTCTGTGGATGACAACACTTAAGACTTGCTTACATGATCTCCCTGCTCCAAACTCAACTTGACCATATAAAGTCGGTGATCATTCCTGAGCAATGAGGGGGAAAGATCCAGAAGAGAACTCAATTTTATGCTCCTTCATAACATTTTGCCAACTGTACACTAGAGGCTCCATAATATCCTAATTTGCTCTTCATTGTGTGGAAACTTCTACTCACGGGGCTTCTTCTTAATTAATAAGTGTTTCTATTGCTAATTCCATTCCACTTATTAATGATTTTTCTATTTCTTTCTTGTGATTGGGTTTCATTTTCAGGTTTTTGTACCTAGCAAAGATGGAACCAAGATACCACTCTTCATTGTGTCGAAAAAGAATATTGTTTTGGATGGATCACATCCTTGTTTACTGTATGGTTATGGGGGTTTCAACATTAGCCTTACACCATCCTTCAGTGTTAGCCGAATCATTCTTACGAGGCATTTAGGAGCTGTCTTCTGCATAGCAAACATTCGTGGTGGTGGAGAGTATGGAGAAGAATGGCATAAAGCAGGATCACTAGCAAAAAAGCAGAATTGCTTCGATGACTTTATTTCCTCTGCAGAATATCTTGTGTCTGCTGGTTATACCCAGTCCAAAAAGCTGTGTATTGAGGGTGGAAGCAATGGTGGACTTCTTGTTGCAGCTTGCATAAATCAGGTACAGGCTGTGAATGTTTCTTCTTTTGGTTTTGTCTCTTATCATGAACATAGAGAGTAAATTAAGCTTTACTAAATTTCAAAATTTTGTGGTGGCAGCGACCTGATCTTTTTGGCTGTGCTCTGGCTCATGTTGGTGTAATGGACATGCTGCGCTTCCACAAGTTTACCATAGGTTAGCTTTCATTCTTTGGCTCCCCTAGCTTATATTTTTAATTCTGCGTACCGATTTTGCTATCTGTTTCCAGGCCATGCATGGACTTCTGATTATGGTTGTTCAGACAAGGAGGAAGAGTTCCATTGGCTTATCAAGTAAGAAAAAACTCTGATTTGTTGTTTTCATCTTGGATGTCATTGTATAATATTTGTCTGGGAGAGATTTTATAGCTTCGAGGAAGTATAAAGTTAGATATGGTTCTAGGTTGAGTAGAATAGGATTTATTTAGAAGACCCCAAACTGTTGAGACTAAGCTTCGGCAATTGGTTGGTTGATACAAGAGTTATAAGTTCTCTCTATGTCCTTTCTTGTTATGGAACTTTTAACATATTTTCTTTTTTCTAGTATGTGTTGTAATTTCAAGAACTGCTGTAAATCAGTCTTCTACTTTCTTAAGTTCCATCCAAAAGAACATAGGCTATAAGGATAGCAACACAAGTTCTCCGTTCGAAGCATATGTATTCTTCTTCTTTTTTCATACCAAATTACTACTATTGTTACTTCTGTTGATTTGTTGTCACAAACTTCTGACACATATGTGGGTCAAATTAAATTGTTTGCATTCTCAGATACTCGCCACTTCATAATGTGAAAAGACCATGGGAACAACTTCATGATCCACAATTCCAGTACCCATCTACCATGCTGTTGACTGCTGATCATGATGATCGGGTTGTGCCATTACACTCGTTGAAGTTGTTGGCTGTAAGTTTCTTTCTTTCTTTTCTATATAACTTTACAGTACATTCCAATGATGTTATTTGGACGTGAAATTGTGATAAATTCTGTTCTAGAGTTTATTTTAGATTATAAAACTGTTTTTATCTCTTGACAAGTCCTAGGATATCAAGTAACTATATCACACATAATTTCATATCTTCATTGATGTAGCTGAGTCAACTTTGCCACTATTTTGCTTTTATATGACAAATCAACTGGGAAGGTGGGGGGAATAACTCTAGTGTGATACATGATCCCAAGCATGATCTATTCACATATTTTGTTTAGCTGTTACTTTTCTATACTCTAAATCCGTAATAGAGACCATGTGGTTCCTTCACTATAGGTGCATCTTCATGGTGTTTGAGCTCTGAAGCCATAAGCAATACTCTCTTTGGCAGCTTATGTTTATGGTTCAAACATCATCATGTCTTGTGATACTATTTCAAGTTGTAGCTGATATTGTATATTTGCCTGTATTTGTGCACACAAATATATTTATGCAAATACTTTTACGTTCCAATTATCTTATTTTTCTGAACACGTGTTATTTTTATTCTCTCAGACCATGCAATATGTCCTCTGCACGAGCTTGGAGAACAGCTCACAGACCAACCCGATAATTGGTCGCATTGACCGCAAGGCTGGCCATGGAGCTGGGCGTCCTACCCAGAAAATGGTGAACACTATTTTTTTTTTAATTCCGTTCTGGAGTAGTTTTGTTAGGGATGTGTAGTAGCTGCCAAATCATATTTGATCTGATGAGTACTGGACTTTCACTTTTATATTGCAGATTGATGAAGCAGCTGACCGGTATAGTTTCATGGCTAAGATGTTGGGAGCCTCCTGGATTAACTAACTTCGTTCTTCTACAGAAATATGATGATACTATGAACATGGAATACAGATTGAAAGGCAGAATACAAATGTCCCTGCATTAGTTCCCGTTGCCAATTTTGGACTTTTCGCGCTAAGCTGTGAACAACCCTTTTGGTCCCGTTATAAATTCTGATTTTTTTTTTTCGTTTTTGTTTATTGAATATATATGCTCTTATATATATATATACACACATTCGAAAGAGAATTTGAAGTTTCTCTCTGGTCCGATTGTAACTGCGGCTCTGCCATATACATACATGCATTTCCATGAAGGTCAGAACTCCGAAGTTGTTTTCTCTTCTTCTGTTTTCCCCAAAGTGAACACACTGTTTCTGAAGCGTCGAAAATAAAGATAAAACTTAGGGTTATTGTGAGGATGGGAAAAAGCTAACAATCGCTTAGCCAGTTGGTTTGCATCCCTCCTCGTGACTAAGGAAGTTTTGGGTTCAATACTTCTCGACTGTGCAGATCTAGTATCTATGTATATATATATATATACTAAATTACATGGGTCAAACTTAATGGCAATATTTATAACTGACAAGTATTGAACCCAAGACCTCCCTAGTCATGAAGAGGGATGCCAACCAACTGGCCAAGCGGTTGTTGGCGTTGCTTTATATGTTGTAATGCAACCAAAATGATTGTATCATTTTGTAGAAATGTGTTGCTTTATCTACTAGAATGCAACCATTTCCGTTGTACTTTTTATGGGTTTATGTTACGGTTTGGTTGCACTTCTTTTTTGGTTTCTACTTTTGTTCTATTGCAACCAAAATGGTTGCATTTTTTTCCTCAATGTATATTGCTTTATTTGTTGTAGTGCAACCATTTTGAGAAAGGAAGACCCGATGGTAAAAGAAGAGAAGAGAAAAAAAAAGGGCAAAAATTATTACAAAAAGAGAAGTGAATCTCACTGTGCAAAAGGCCAGTGGAGACTACGGAGTTGCAAGTTAGAACCAACAAAAATATCAAAAATGACTTTCACACGAATGTCACAGGGTTTTTAACAGAAAAAGGTGACCAGACTTTTTCAGAAGTTTGGCCTTTGGCCCAATTTGTATTTGATAGCATTTGAATTCCATGGAAATTGATTAGTTCCGCAGATATAATACAAATTTCGTCGTTTGTTTGCATTTTTAATTCCACGGAAATGGGGGGTGGGTGCAGATACTTAAAAGTGTGGCTAATAGTTAGTTTTTAATATTCCATAGCCCCCTACCTACCCACACGCACGCACACGGAATTAATTCCGCGGAAGTAGTGAAAATGAACCTATTTTCGCGGAACACATTTTCTTGATATCAAACATAGTCTGTTGTGTTTGAATTCTATGTTAATGGGTTAGTTTCGTAGAAACAGAACAAATTTTGCTATTTGTTTGCACTCAAAAATAGTACTCAAAAATATTTTTGTATGTTTTTTGCATATGCAAAATTGTTTTTGCATAAATTTCGCGATTTTTTTTAAATATATTCTTGATTTGTCTAGTTTCGAAGATCTCGAAAGTGCTATGATTGAAAAATATAAGAAGGGCAAAACAGAAACACTAAAAAGTAAGGAATAAACTAAATAGACTTGAAAAAGTTGAAAAAATTTAAAAAGGACTAAATATACTCAAAAAGATATTTTAGCCTTATTGAAAATCTTGTTGATGAAATGGATTCAAAATGCTATATATTTGGTGTTTGGCAATTTTTTTATAAAAATATTAATGAAATTGTAAACTATCTACATATCAACCTATTAAATCAGTCATGTTGACATGATTTTCAAATTGTAAACTATCTACATATCAACCTAATCAGTCACGTTGACATGATTTTCACGAGAGGAATACACAACTTTTCTTGCATCATCCCACCCAACTGTTATTACATCTCGATTATAATCTCCTTAGTATGTTGATCACCTTCACCCAAAAATCACATCATTTTTATTAATTTGAAAGTTTTTAACATTTATGCTCTATTCATTTTATATGTTTAATTTTCAACCAACTTTTAATTGGTTTATTTTTTTAAACCATCGAATATTCAGAAAATGCGAGATCATCCTTGCATGAAAAAAACGACTGTTGATAAAGTGGGTCCAATCAAGGTTGAATCTGAGCATATGAGGTATAAGCAACATCATAGAACCCTGAAATTTTGAGGGCCCCTAAAATTATATGCTAATCTATATATTTATGTACATATATTAGCATCAGTTATTTTATTATCATACTCCTAGTTATATGAGAATCCTTACTATTTCTATTTTCTTGTTTATTGTGAATATAACTTCTAATTAGGGTAAGTAGTAAATAGGAAAGTTAATTTACCATATATTATATTTGTGAATTGGTGGCCTATTTTACTATTTTGCTTTGGGCTCCCAAAAATCATAGATACAACCCTGGGTCTAATGGGTAACTATAATCAAGAATATAATAAATAAGTTGGGTGTTAAAGTGGGGTCTGAAAGAGATGATCTAAGAATATAAGAATGTTATCCAAATCATGTAGATAATCTTCACATAAAACTCTTAACCCATCAAAAATTGGTTTAAAGTTGATAAAATGAAGGTGAAAATGATTTAACTGGTGAATAGATCATCCCTAAAAGAACTAGCCCTTGTGGGGCTCATATAGAGACGATCCAAGAGTTGATTTTTCGTGACGATGATCTTCTTACCATCTATATCATCCTTACAAAAAATCAGCCAATTCTAAAACCTTTATCTCGCTCATCTACATGGGGAGGGAGTTAAAATTTTAAGAGGTTACAAGTTTAAAACTACTATTCACTCATTTTGATTTTCAATCAGTTTTTGATGGGGTTAGATGTTTTAAAATATGTTGATTTTTTGCGAGAATAATCTATATTGTGAGAAGAAAATCATCACCAAAAATTAACTCTTGAGTAATTACCATGTTATCCCCATACACTATTTAAAAAGTAGTTTCTTGAAAAGATTTTCGTCGTCTACTGCACAATTAGAAGCTCAGTTGATGACATATACAAGTAGTAGATCTGTAATTTAGCGTGTACGTATTTTGGGTACTACCAAGTTTCCTATTGCCAGTTTGCGACACGTCTGTCAAAATCGGTAACGCCATTATATATTTGGAACCTAGACTAGACGGACCACGATTTGCAACCTTACTCAGATAGAGAGATAGAGAAAGAAGAGAGAAAAAGAAGAGATGCCGAAGAAGATGGGAACGAACAGCAAAGCCGAGGAGGCTAGGGCAAGAAAGACCGCCACAGAGACGGAGAAGAAGGAACGAGAGTCTCGAGCGAAGGAAGATCAGTACTGGCGAGAGGCCGAAGGCGACAAGCCACGGGCAGCCAAGAAACGCGAGGAGGAGGCCCAGAAACGAGCCGAAGCTGCTGCTCGGAAGGCCGAAGCCAAAAGGCTGGCCGAACTGGAAGAGAAGGAACTTGAGAAGGCCGGTAAGAAACCAGACAAGAAGGCTAACAGAGTAGCGATCCCTGTCCCGAAAGTCACTGAAGCCGAACTCCAGCGTCGCCGCGAGGAGGAGCAGCTTCAGATCCTTAAGCGTACCGAGGAGGCTAAGAAGAGGCAGAGTCGTACGGCCGATGAGGAGGAGTACGAGCGGATGGTCCTTGTTTCTAACACCAATCGTGACGAATCTCTAATTGAGGCCCACTCTGTCGATGATGCTCTTGCCAGGATGACCGTTGCTGATAATCTCTCTGCCGATCGTCATCCTGAGAGGCGGCTTAAGGCATCCTTCAAGGTAAATAAATTCTTTAATTTCTATTTATTTTTCTATTAGAATTTGAAGAATTTAAAAAGAAGTAGAATTTAAATAATTCGTTCCCCCTCGGATTATTGTAGAAATTGTAATTTTGGTTATGTATGAATTTCAAACAATTCTTGAATTATGTCTTATTTGTATTTATATTTGCTTGAAATTATGCTTTCTTGGTAGTATCTGTGAGTATTTAATTTGTGGTTTAGCAATTCTTGAGGATTGTAGCTTAATTGTTGTCCTTCACAGTTAGTTATGCAGTTTAGAGTAATAGAAGTAATATTGTTTTTTGTAAAAGGTATGAGATAGAATTCCATTGTCCATTAATCTCTTTTTTGTTTCAATTGGGTGAAAATAATTGAATTGAATTGAATTGAAGAGCAAGGAAACAAAACAGAAAAAACTCAAAAAAGAGACCAAACTCAAAGGTTACATGGACTCCAACACCAATTCCCATCTAAACACAAAGTCCTCAAACTTAAATCCTTGCCTTGTCCCACTCCATATTTGCTCCCTAGAGACTAAGAGTGCTTAAGAGAGATGATTAGATATTAAGATTTGTCACGGATTAAGTCCTTGTTGCAAAAGATTGGAGCATTACTTGTCTTCCACAACGTCTGCAACATGGCATTAGGAATGGAAAGCTAGGGATCCTTTCCCCTCTTGGGGACTGCCACTGTAGAAGGTTCAGAATTGACTGTGGTCAATTGCAAAGCCATGTCAAAGGAATGTAGGATGGAGGCCAGTAGTTCAGAAGCATGTGAATAGTGATTGCACAGATGGTCATTTGTTTCACACTGTTTACAAAGGATGCAGTGCTTAGGTAGAGACCAACCACGTCTCATCAAACAATCAGGAGTAGAAAGTTTGTTAAGATTTCTTTGAAAAGTCAAGTTCCGAGCTCTGGAATTCCCATTCCACTCCTAAAAATCCATCACCGAAGCATCTTCGTATATTTATTTTATAAGAAAAACTTTGTTACGAAGGTTCGAAAAAGAATAAAAAAAAAAAAAGCCCAAGCCTCACTAGAATAGGACAAATCACACAATCTCAGAAAATTGTCCTCAAAGGCAAATTCGACCACTAAGGCTCAAACCAAGTTTTACTGAATCCCTGAATGGTAGTGGAGAAGTCTGCAAACCATTGAATCCTGGTGCCGTCCATATTTTGTGATTTTGTCATTTTTTGATGATGTTTCCTCCGTTAGGTTTTTTGTGGTTGCATCTTTAATGAGTATCTCCATTAGCTCAAAATCGCATGAATATTCTCGCAATTTTTGTTTATAAATGCCTATTCACTACAAGAGAAAAACTTACTTTGTTGCACCATTTTAGTGTGTAATTATTTGGTTTTACTTCAGTCAAACTCACCAAGGGGCCTACCTTTCTCTGTAATGATTTGAAATGGATTTTTCAAAGATAAGGACCATAGAAGTCTTCAAATTGTTTTGATTCATTGACTTGTGACCTGTATGCTCTTGGCTTTGGCTTAGTCTCCATGGTACACTGACCGCTTATATATCTATTCCAATACTCAAAATGCAGCAGAAGGTGTTCTTGGTAGTTTATTTGTTTGCTTTTAGTCTAATTATTGAGAAAAGTGGGTTATCATTTTTTTTTGGTGTCGATAGAAAAGTGTGTTATCTTCTTACAACATCATGTTGGTGAGGAAAATGGTGTTATTGTCTGGACTTCAAGGTCTGACCCCTTGACATGGCCGATTGATTGTCACACTGCATTAGGATGAGCAGTTGGTTGGGTATTACAATACCAACGCGTATTGCCTTTGACAACCTAGACTCTTTGAATGGGATCTCAGGTAGCTTGGTGGAACTTGGCTGGTTAGTTGATTAGGTAATCCCTAGAGTTATCTTTTCAGGGAAAATTTGTATTGAGGAATGTCAATTTGTGCTTTGTGCTATGGGGATAACTTAACGGTGATGCTAAACCTTTTATGGATGCTCCGTTTGACATACAATGAGAAGCTCTTATAATAGCATCATTGGAAGTTGGTAGATGATTTAATTTGTTGTATCAAACATCCTTTTTCACATTACTGATTTTTGTTATTATGGTGCTCGTGAAATGATCACATTCAATGCCTACTCAAAAAGCCTCGTTTGTGAAACAGTCATATTCATGAAGTGTGAGCAATCTGGTCATCAGAGTTGTTTTGCATCATGATAGTAACATTTTCTGTGATCTTGTTACTATTCTCCATTTTAACCATGTCAAGTGCATTGTTTATTTGTTTCCCATTTTCGTATATATATATATACACACATTTTTTATTGGTATGATATGACAGTGGTTAATTGCTCAAATGTTAAGGTGTAGGCACATTTCGAGCCCAGTTCGTGGGTTTTTGGTAACGTGGATTTACATCATTTTCCTTGCAAACGGGTTTTTCCCCCTCAACCAGAGGCTTACACCTGTTATTCTATGGATATGAACGAGCAGATTAAGCATAATATTTTTTTTCCTGTTTGGAATGTCCTTGTTCATGAGTGTTAAATTTTTAACATGTAGGCTTTCGAAGAAGCAGAACTTCCCATACTGAAGGAAGAGAAACCGGGTCTCACTCACACTCAATACAAAGACATGATATGGAAGCTATGGAAGAAATCTCCTGACAATCCTCTTAACCAGGCAAGAGAGGTGAGAACTTGTTTTGTTCTTGGTCATTGCTTCTGAGAGTAATATTTTCTTTATAGTTTCGTAGTCTTTTGAGATTGCAATCTCTCACAGAAAAAGACTAGAAATGGATGTGGTTGCCTTCTAAGACACCTAAAATGGGAACATACATTCACGGCGATTGTCACATTAACTTGCTTGTACTATGTACTTCTTCAAATGTTCTCCCTTATATATCTTTATATGCAGATTTGATTAAGCTTTTTGTCCAATTCACAAAGTGTCATTTATACCTACATTAGGGTGAAATGGCTAAAGGTATGGACCATGGTGGAAAGACGAAATTAAGTTGTAATGTATGATGATGTACGTACCCATTTAGAGCTGAAACTGTCTTGATTTCTTGCTCTGGCATATACATAGGCTGTACAGGGGAAGCATCTAGGCCTATGTTGTTCTCCGACTTGTCTGATATTCTTTGCTGTCTGATTTGCATGTGTATGCAGATTGCTGAGTGATCACATCGAATATGGTAGCGCAGGGCAAAAGTTCTTCCCTGTATTTGTTGTCTTCACAAAGCTCGTCAATCACTACACTGTTAGTTATTCGGGATACTTTTCTCTCTGTATGAAATGAGGCTATATATCTGTATTTAACTGTCAATCCAAAAATCAAGTTGTTTTCTAGGAGACAAGAAAAGAAAACAAAAGAAAAGAGAGGTGTTGCATAAACACTTTTGTTGTTTCTGGATTCTGGTTTTTAATAGAAATTAAAAAAAATGGAGTGTTGATGTGCTATGCAGTTGTGCTGGGTTTGGTTTGTTTATTATCGTTTATTTTTTGGATTTGATAATTGTTATTTATAATAGTGAATGGTAATTAATATTAGCCAAAAAAAAAAAACAGAGAGTTGAACAAACTAAGATGGAAGACAAAAAAGAAAAAAGAGAAAAGATGAGTATTCAACAATAATGGTCATATTAGCATCTTACAAAGCACATCGTCATTTGCAGATCTTCAAATCATGGTTGTAGACATTGAAAAGCTAGGAAGTACAAACATGGACACAATGACACTAAAGTAGGACACATACGTAACGAGAAGACGAAAATTAAATAATATATATTTAAGTATTATTGAAATCCCTTAGAAAATCTCTCTCACTAAAACGCTTTCTACAAGAAAGAAGCATATGACATGCATTTGCTGTATTTGATCTGTGGTTAAAAATTGTATTTCTATATTTTGATAAAATTTAAAATAGAAGAAGGTTAGAATGGTTCTTGCTGCTAGACCAAGATGAAAAATTCTTACATAGTATGTCGTCATTTGTTGATCTTGCACATTATGGTTGGTAAGTTGGAAAATTAATAAAATCTAAAAGAAAGACAGACTAGAATGGGTCTTGTTGTTAGACCAAGATGAAGAAGAGGATAATCCTTATCCGTACAAAAGTCCACTTAGGGTAGATACTTCACACACAGCTGATTAATATAGAAGAGGATAATCTACACTTGCTGAGAATTCATTCATGTACTATTTGTAAGCAGTTACTTTCACTGACGTTGCCAAAGGATCTAAACCCTAATTATGCGTAACCAACATGCAGAACAGAAGAATATTAGTTAGAATAAAAGCAAGAAAGATTGAAGAAGTCAATTGAGTTTTAAACTAAATAGAAAAAGAAAAAGTCTGATCACCTTCAATATTAATTTTCTCACAAAGAACTTCTTTCACACTTTGATGATGGTTCAGACTTCAGATTAGGTTTTAGTTGCCTCGAAGTTTTGCATCGCCAAGAAAGCAGTCGAGAATGAAACTATAAATCTCAAAACTACACCAAATTACATCAACTAAATGAAAAAACATATGCATGAATTTCCATTTTGAAGAAAAATCTCATTTTCCTGCCTCTCCAAATTGTGTTCAACAGATATCTTTTGGAATTTGTTACTGCTTTACAAATTTACATTGAAACAGATTTGGCTCCTTCAATTCCTTTTCATACTTCTTCTACTGTTCTTCAAGAGTGTAGTGTATTTCTGTCGTTATGTTTCTGTATTTCTTAGATCGATAATGGGTTGAGAATGGTCTGATGATGAAAGGAGGGAGCGCCACGTGGACAAAGGAGTCAATTACAAAGATATGAGAAATAAATGATATGTATAATGAAATGATGGAGAGTTACCCGATGAGGTTGTCTTTATATTTTTCACTGCACATGGGTGCCTAAATAAATTTTATGAGTGTGATAATTAGCATCAAATATATTTCTCCAAGTAAATAGAAATCGAAGAATCAAAGTATTATTTTACAGACAAAATGGATGCATTTCATTCAGAGAACTGATTTTTTTTTTTTATTGGAAAGGAAGAACAGAAACCCACCTCAGAAGAAACTGATCAAAAAACAAAAAGAAACAAAAAGAAAGAAAAAAAAAAAAGACAAAAATTAAAGAAGTGACAAATAAATTACAGAATTTCCTTCCGCCTGACCACTTATTTATCAATATATAGCAATTTAATTAATTACCAAACATAATAACTGATAATACTACACAATTTATTAAGAGATCGGTGAGAGACAAGAAGAGTCTCCAATTCAAAATGCCTTAGCTGGGACCTTCTTATTTTGATCAAACAATATGCTATACATATAGCTAGGCACAAGGATGGAGAGAACAGAAGAACATGTCGATATGCATTTATTGAATGACCATTGCAGCAGTGGAATTATTGTTTTCGCGATCTCGATCGGGTAAATGTTGCTAGTCTCCGGGAATCCTCCATCGACGATAAGATTATGTCCATTGATGCAGGACGACTCGTCCGAAGCAAGAAACATAGCCCCCTCTGCTATGTCCTTAGGCTTCAAAACCATCCCCTTTAGGTTCGAAACAGCAGCCATTTGAGTTTCAACAAATTCTGTATCCAAACGGAATCGTTTTATCCCGGGGATGGTACAGGACATTCCTGTGGCTACTCCAAGAGGAGATACACAGTTCACTCTAATCCCATACATCCCCAGCTCGCGAGAAGCCGATCGAACCACACCCAAGAGAGCGTGTTTGGATACAGTATAAGCATGGGCTGCTAACCCAGTTCGAGTTGCAGCCGTGCTAGCCGTGCATACAATGGATCCACGAATGTTTCGTGCCACCATAGCACGACCTGCATGCTTTATCACGGCTGCGCCACCGGCGACGTTGACGGCAATTAAGTTATCAAACGATGCCATGTCCAAATCAAGAATACCCTTATAGGATCCTATGATCCCAGCATTGCTATACACAATGTCTAGGGTACCGTACTTCTCCAACGCATATGCCACCGTCTCCTCCACCTGTTTTTCATCCCTAACATCGCAATGTTTATAACAAGCTCTCTCTGGCCCAATTGAGGCTACAACTTTCTCACCCAATTCGTCCTGGACATCGACGACAACGACAACTGCACCATTCTCCACGAATAACCTCGCTGCTGCTTCACCGATCCCACTCGCTGCTCCGGTGATTATGGCCACCTTACCTTCCAACCTATATAGGAAAACTTATTAGAATGTTGATGTTGGAAGCTTAAAAAAAAAAAATGAACTACATACAAGTTAATCGTTTAAGTTCTCATCAATCACATAATAATAAAATTTTCTCACGTGAGTTTTACAGAATCTCAATAAAGCTATAAAGATTGAGGGAAAGAGAGGGATTGATTGATTGTTACCTTCTCTTGGACATGAATGAAGTCTCCTGAACTTTGCTTGACGAATGGATTGTTCGTAGCTAAATGCAATCAAATTAGAGACGCACAGGGTGCCTAGCTAGTTACTGCTGGATTCCAAGTTTTTGCAACGTACGTACTTATATAATAAGCCTGTTTGTGCCCTTAGTTTTGGGTCTCGTCACCATTACCTAGAACGTTTACTTCTTTAAAATAATAATAATATTAAATTAATAATGTAATGTCACATCGTGCAGAAGACTAACTACTAAAATCACAAGAGTGCAAACATGTTTAAATCAACATTTTGTTGACATGGTTTACGTGGGATTCGCATGTTGATAATCTAAGAGCTGATTTTTTATGAGGATGATGTAAGTACCATATAGATCATCCTTACCAAAAATCACATAATTCTAAAATTTTTAAGCCCATAAAAAATTGTGTGGTTTATGAAATGTTTATGTTAATAATTAATTTTAAACCAACATTTGATAGGGTTATAAGTTTTAGAATTGAATGAATTTTATATGAAAATGATCTACATAGCGAGACGATCACCCTCAAATTGTTGAATTATCTCCATGTGATATCCACATAAACAGTATCTACAACGTGTTGGTTAAGCACGTTTGGGATCCTAACTCAAATCACAATTAAGTTAATAAAACAAAAACACAGCTTGTACCAAAATCTATATATAATCAAATTAAATACATTAATTGCTGCCTAACCAAGCAAAGTTTTTTATTGCAACTAATTCCTCTAACCAATATCATTATTTTCTTATAATTTTGGGGTCTTCGTCAACATTAACAAGAAATTTTATCATATTTTCAATAGGATCCGAATCTCCTGCGCCTGGAAGGCTTAAGATTTTTTTTAGACGCTGGAGAGGATAGCAGTAGGATTTTCATGCTGTTCATCTCCTGTTCACATAAACAATTTTTTTTTTTTTTTTTTGGTAAGAATCTTTTCGAGAAATTAAATATCCCCCCTAGTATTTATTACTCTTTCACATAATAGCATTCTGAGAATACAGCTGGCAGCTGCATATCTCATTAGATTTGCAACAGATGGCAAAATGGAAAAGAAATGATATTGGACCGGCCATTCAATCTGTCACAGATTGAGGTAGCACCTAAGATTTACCATTAATTGTGTATTTGTAGGGTCCACTCAATTAATTATTTTAAACAATGAATAGTGAATTGAAGGTGCTACCTCAATCCATCTAAATGGACAGATTAATTGGATACTACGAAAATTTGGGGTAAACTTATTTATACTCAGGTTCTGCAAGAATCCTGCTGCCCATAAAAAGACAAATCGGACTGACCTTAGTTATAATGAAAGATGCATGTTTTGGCAATTAGGGTTTTTGTTATTGTTTCACCAATAATTAAGAACAATATGCATGGGTACTGAATGTTTGTTCGAGACCACTTGATTGACTCAGATCATATTGAAGATTAATTCTGGCTGTCGTAAGTGCCTAGCTAAGTGGGTTAACTTCATTATAATCTCTGTATTTTTTATTTTATTTTATTTTATTAATTTTTTTTTTGAGGAACTAGTTGTATTTGAAAATTCTCCTACAACCCAACATTTCCCAATCAAAACTTTTGGAATCTTAGTTTAATAGGCAATATAATAATTTTTTCTACAGTTTGAATGAGTTAGAATTTGGAATAATTTCTTACTCTCAACAGAGTTGATAGCCTGATAGCTAGGATATAATTGAGACAAGATTACCAGACCAAAATCAAACTATAAAAACACAAATTATTAATATAAAGAGTCCAGATATATGTACGGCTTAAATGTACATGTTAGATGTACAACCTCTTGTGGGACCCACATGAGGCTGATCTAAGGTTAAAATTTTGTGAAAATGTTCTCCTTACCATGTAGATCATTTTCGCCAAAAATTATTCAATTTTAAAACTTCTAGCCCCACTAAAAGTTGTCTCTATTTCTCATCGTTCATTTCTCACCGTTAATTATTAATCAAATTCCGATCAACTTTTGGTGAGGCTGATGTACATGATGAGGAGAATATTTTAACAAAACCTCGGCCCTTAGATCATCCTCATGAGGGCCCCACAATAGGCTGCACATCTAACATGTACATTTAAGCCTATACATATATCCAGACTCTAATATAAATTATATACTAGCCCCAATATCCCGTGCAAGTCACAGGGGCTTCTTTTTTTAAAAAAAATAATTAAATTTTTTTTATTAGAGAATTAAAAATTTTAGTTGTTTTAGAATTTAAATTTATGTTTATAATATAGATTTTTTTAACCCACACCTAAGAGAGAGAGGGTTTTGTTAACCCAATAATAGATAATAAATTGGGCCATATATTTATAATATAGGTTTTTTTTAACCCACACCTAAGAGAGAGAGAGTTTTGTTAACCCAATGCTTCTCCTATAGTTTATTATAATAAATAATTAAAAGTTGATGAAATTTTCCAAAACTCCCCCTTTAGGCTTTAACTGCCAAATAATAAAAATTTCACAAATATTTAATATATTAAAAACTTCATATTTAAATTATTTCTCATACCATTTATACTAAATTTAATTTCTAAATAGCCAAAAACTCCATTTTGATGCATTTTTAGTTTGAGTTATACTCTTATTTTGTGTTTTTCTATCATTATCATTATAAATGTGTATAGGTAGAAGAGAGAGAAAGTTAGTTATTTTTTTTTCATTTTTAAACTTTAAATTATAATATCTATTAAATTAAAATCAGATTTTAAAAAAATTAATATATTTGGAAAGCATTCATTGAAATCTTCGAGATGAGATCAATCAGCAACATTTTCTTAAAAAAAAATTGTTATGAATTTCTTGCATGTTGTTTTTAATAACATATTTCGACAAAACTTACATATTTGGAAAACATTAGCCGAGGTTTTTATTTCTTTGTTTTTGAAACACGAAAAATTTAAATTTGGATACAAATTAGTTAAAAATGTGTTAAAAATATAGTTCTCTATTTTCAAAATGCAAAAAATATTTTTACATGTTTTTTTTTGTTAAAGTAGTAGTTTGTTTATTTTGTACAAAAATATTTTTGTAAATGTAAAAAAACTGCAACAATATTTTTTCATATATTTTTAGTAACAAATTTTGACGAAATTTATAAATTTAGAAAGAACTCGTTGAGGTCTTCACTTCTTCTTTTTAGATTTTGGATCCAATCTAGACAAAAAACTAGTTAAATATATAGTTTTATATTTTGCAAAAAAAGAAGTATATTTTTTTTAAAAAAATAGAAAAAAGTATATTAATTATTTATTGGTCTTATTTCGAAGATCTAGACGAATGTTTTCTAAAAATATAATTTTTGTAAAAATTAATTTATATTTTTAAAGTAGTTGGTGCTAAACTGCACCGTGAGTTAAGGATTCATTAGAGTTAATTAGAGGGCAGATATATATTTACATATTTTTTAGAGTTTTTGGTTATTTTGAAATGTTTATGGAGTTTTTGGAAGTAAATATTGTTTTAATGGAGTGTTTGGTCATTCCTTGATCCCCCTAGAGTAAACCTGGCAAAACCTGACCTAACCTTAACTCGACCAGCCAACTAAACCAGTAGGGTTAGAGTTGATCTTTTCTGATCCGCGAGTTAGACGGTCAACCCGCCTAACCTGCTTAACCCGCATTTGGGCCCGCCAACTCGTGAACTATATATTTTTTTTAAGAAATAACATTTTAGTTTATGTTTTAATAAGTAACTTTTAATTTTTAATTCTAATATTTTAAATTTTAGTTAGTTACTTAATATTTTAATTATTAATTTTTTTAACTTTAATTAGTGAATTTTAAGTGTAAAATAATAATTAATGACCAGTTAATGACTTTAAAATTTTCGAGTTTTAGTTACGGTCACCCGCTTAGGGTTAGGGTTTGGAAAACAGACCAGTTTAATAAATGAGTCAGGATTGAACAATCTTGACCCATCAATTCGCCAACCCGCCTAGGGTCGCCCCTAACCCTAACCCGTTGCCAAGTCTACCCTAGAGTTAGATTTGATAAATAAATCGATAATAATCCATAACGACTACTCCCGTATAATATCCCAGTTATATATTATATATATTATTGTCAAGCAATGCCATTCAAACCTACAAATAAGTTTCTACATTGTAACTACCAACATATTTGCGTGGCATCATCTCAATAAGCACATTCAATTTAAAGTCTTAAATATGCTATTTCAAGACGCCGCTACATTTGTATTTTTTTTTGTTTTTTTGTTTTGAATGAGGAACTTTCGCTTACGATACATCTATATTATTAACTTCAAATAAAAATAAAAATAAAAAGAGAGAACAACGGTTTAGTCCTATTTGAGGGGTAATATGATGGTTCAGTCACAACCAAAAGTATTATGACAGTTTAGTCCAAAAAGGTGAAAAATCACACATATACATTTTACTAGACAAAAATACCCTAGCAATAAATACACAAGCAGTAAGCACCAACTAACTTTTTTAATTTTTTTTTAAAACAAAAAATGACATAACTTTTAAAATTCAAATAAGTTTTTCATAAAAATTATATTTTTGGAAATCTTACATTGAGATCTTTAAAATGAGACCAGTCAAAAATCACACATATACATTTTACTAGACAAAAATACCCTAGCAATAAATACACAAACAGTAAGCACCAACTAACTTTTTTAATTTTTTTTTTAAAACAAAAAATGACATAACTTTTAAAATTCAAATAAGTTTTTCATAAAAATTATATTTTTGAAAATCTTACATTGAGATCTTTAAAATGAGACCAGTCAACAATATTTTTTTCTTTAAAAAAAATTATATTATGAAGTATGCAAAATGTTATTAAAAATATTTTGCATGACTTTAAACAAAAGAATGAAAGAATTTAAAATATTTTTATGCAGATTTAGGTTTAAAACAACATTTATAGCTTTCGATCTGTATTTTTTCTTAAACAATACAGCTACACAATTTGCATCCATTTATATGAATGCGAAACACAATTTGCATCCACTAAAATGCATGCAAAATAGTTTTTGCAAACATTTATATACTTGCAAACACACTATGAAGATATTTAAATAGTTTTTGCAAACATTTATATGCTTGCAAACACACTATGGAGATTTAAATGCATATAAAAACTATTTTGCATACACTAAAATGCATGCAAAATAGTTATTGCAAACGTTTATATGCTTGCAAACATACTATGAAGACATTTAAATGTATGCAAATTGTGTTTTGCATGTATTTATATATATGCAAAATATAATTTGTATTGAATTACATGTATATATATAATAACTCTAAAAACATTTTAAAGTCTAGTTTTGAAGATCTCATCGAAAACTTTCGAAAAATATAAATTTTATCAAAATCTGATTTATGGCTTAGAAGATATAATATTTTAAAGATTTAAAACAAAAAATAATAAACTTTTTCTCTCTGCAGCTGTCTACCTAAAAAAATTAAGAAAGAAGGGTAAAATTGGTAACACATATAAGTAAAACACACACACAAGTTTCAACAAAAGACTAAAATATTGTTATTTGTTAAAAAAAGACTAAACAGTAACAAAGAAGTCACTAAAAAATATTTTAGATAAAAAAAAATATAGCTGAGATCAACTGGGAAAAAGGACTATTTGGTCCGTTTTCTCAAATAAAAATACATCTATACTATTAGGAGCCCCCTTCCCAAATGGAAATGGTCAGAATTGAATTACCTAAACGCCCTTGAAAAAGAGATTGATGAGTGGTCCGACTTTAGTAGTGTCTGTTTCACTGTTTGACGAAAACAAACAAGTTCAACTAAAGAGGGTAATTAAGACACTTCATAAAAGATGTGCACCAATGCGTCGCACTAAAGAATTGAAAACATTTTACTGTAACAAAAACTTACTTTTACACTTTGATTACACTTATCACTGAGACCTCGTGAATAATGATCCTAACCTAAATGATTTGTTTTGTGCGATTAATATCTATTCATCATGATCATATTGATCCAAATCAACCATTTTTATCTCCATTTTAGGTTTGGATCACCTCCTATTTTTTTGTTATGCATCAACTAAACCATATTAGGCACAAGCATCCCACGTGCCAGCTAGATAGTAGTTTATAAGGCGACGATACACAATGATAAGTGTGTGAGAAGTACAAATTAGAAACAACAATATTACATAGGACGCTAATGACAACCTACAGTCAAAAAAATTACAGAATTTCCTTCCACCTAATCACAATTTAATTACCAAACATATATGAGAACTGATAATACTACACAAATTTATTTAGAGATCGATTAGAGACAAAAAGAGTCTCCATTAATTTCAAATTAATTAGCTGCGACCTTCTTATTTTGATCAAACAATAAGCTATAGAAATAGCTAGGCACAAAGATGGATAGAACAGAAGAAAACGTTGATAAGCATTTATTGAATGACCATTGCAGCAGTGGAATCACTGTTTTCGCGATCTCAATCGGGTAAATGTTGCTAGTCTCTGGGAATCCTCCGTCTATGATGAGATTATGTCCATTGATGCAAGCTGACTCGTCCGAAGCAAGAAACAGAGCACCCTCTGCTATGTCTTTAGGCTTTAAAACCATCCCCTTCAGGTTCGAAAAAGCAGCCATTTGAGTTTCTACAAATTCAGGATCCAAACGGAATCGTTTTATGCCAGGGATGGTACATGACATTCCTGTGGCAACTCCAAGAGGAGACACACAGTTCACTCTGATCCCATACATCCCTAGCTCGCACGAAGCCGATCTCACCACACCCAAAAGCGCGTGTTTTGATACTGTATAAGCATGTGCTGCTAACCCGGTTCGAGTCGCCGCCGCACTGGCTGTGCATATGATTGATCCATGAATGTTTCGTGCTACCATAGCACGACCTGCATGCTTTATCATGGCCGCGCCACCGGCGACATTGACGGCAATTAAGTTATCAAGCGATGCCATGTCTAAGTTAAGAATACCCTTGTAGGATCCTATGATCCCCGCATTGCTATACACAATGTCTAGGGTACCGTACTTCTCCAATGCATATGCCACAGTCTCCTCAACCTGTTTTTCATCCCTAACGTCGCAATGTTTATAACAAACTTTCTCTGGCCCAATTGAGGCTACAACTTTCTCACCCAATTCGTCCTGGACATCGACTACCACGACAAATGCACCGTTCTCCACGAATAACCTCGCCGCGGCTTCACCGATCCCACTCGCCGCCCCGGTGATTATGGCTACCTTACCCTCCAACCTATATATATATATATATATATATACATAGATAGATAGTTGAATCAATAATAATCAAGCTGAATATACATAGCTAGCTAGTTAGATCCGTTTACACCATTTTTTTGGTACGCCATGCACGCTTGCCATATATTAAGTACTAAAATATGTAAAATCGAAAAAATTAGATCTAATTACGTTTGATTCTAAATTAGTTATAAACCAGAAGAAAAACTTGTAAGAAAGGTGGGGTTGGAAGCAATTACATATATATATAATAGGGTTTTCTTGACGTGGGTTTACGAAATCTCAGGCAAGCAATAGATTGAGAGAGAGATTGTTACCTTCCCCTAGACATGGATGAAATAAGTCTCGAACGTACTGTGCTTGACGATCGAATGGATGTAGTTGAATTAACTAGAAACCAGCCTGACCAAAAAAATGAAGAAAAAGTAAAGCAAAGAAAAATGATGTAGCTAAATTAATGCATTTAAATTAGAGAAAGGCTGCCTAGCTACGGATGGATTCAAAGTTTTTGAAACTTATATAACCCCTTTGTGTACCTTAAGTCTGTCTGGACGGGGAATTTTAGGGAGGGATTTTATAGAGATCAGGTATTTGTTCGATAACTAGTTAGATTTATAGTATTATTTATAATTAATTTTCAAACTGGTTAAAATTAGGGCTTCTCACTGTACCAAAAATGTTTACTTATCTTTACTATTCTATAAAGGGGTTCCATTTTGGCTTAAATGGCTCAAAATTAGCTGTTCCTTTATAATGTCCTAAATTTACCCTTAACAATTACTCTTAACACTTCTATATCGCTCTCCTGCTTACACTTTTATGTCCTTAAAGCTTATTTTTTAGTTACACATAGTTTACACTCACAAGTGGAGTCGCATGGAGACGATCCAAAGAGTAATTTATTTATTTATTTATTTTTTGTGTGTGATGATATTTTTTTTCATGGTTTAGATGAACATCAGCCTATGAATCATCTCTAACTAGGCCTACTTAAGTTTTACATTACATGTTCTACTCACTTTATTTTTATACTTAGCTTAAATTTGCTCATAGCTAGGGTTTGCGTTTGGACTATCTAGCTTCATGTATATGTTTCTTTGAAACAAAACCAACATAAGAAACACACACATACACGTGGCTGGCAGCTTCGTTTGAAAAAAATATGTAATGTCTCTTCGTGCAAGAGTGTGAAACTGATGGGGCAATAATTGAAGAAAACGAATGTGCTTACATTTATTCATACATGATTTTTACATGTTCTTTGTGGCCCCCACATGGAAATAATCAAATGATACGAAGATGTTCTCCACATCATGCATATAGATCATCCAAAAAATAAATGGCTTATAAATTACCTAATTTTGATAGAGTTAGGAATTTAATTTAGAATGATATGATTTTTTAGGTGAGGATGACATAAATGATAAAGAGATCATTCTCACTAAAACAATAGCTCTTGAATCATCTTCATGTTGACCTTTCAAAGAACATGTAAGTAGATCTGTTATCAAAATTAAATGCTAATTAAAATCACAAGTTAATAAAACAAAAACATAGGTTTGTACCAAAATCTGTATGTAATCAAATTAACCTTGCGACGGATGGCAGAACGTACCTTCGTTTTCCTCTCTATATGTCACAAAAATTTCGGGTCAACTTAGAGCATCTCAAATGCTAATGTGAATGTGGTAAAATAAGTCTGTCATGTAGGATAAATAGACATTCTCTTTAAAAAATATTCTCCAATGCTAATGTGAAGAAACTAAGTGATGCTGATGTGGCGGTAGTTTCTTTTTTTGAGGGAAACTATTTATCCAATGGAGGGTGTAGTTGGTACTAAATAAAACTCTAACATTAAATAACTCTACTATAACATTAAATGAGCAGCACACGTGCATGAAGCTTATATATGTAGGGTGACTTTCTCTTTACTGTCATAGGGTGACTCTTGTACGTTTGTAGCAATTTCTATGCTCAGTCCTCATCTAATACTTTCTGGTGTTTCTGAGCCATATACTTGTATTTTCGACAATAATCCTATACGTACCAAAAAAGAGTAGCAGGAAATAGGAATATATATATATAGAGATCAGTCTGAGAGCATGCATGATGTACAGGAGGAATTTTCTCCCACTATATATGATCACCCTTATTTGTCCCGTAATA